>PVKB01001020.1:0-515468 GCA_004027205.1 Ctenodactylus gundi | reverse complement strand
GGGAGCAGAATCTTAAATGAGTCATCTCTCTCTCTCTCTCTCTCTCTCTCTCTCTCTGTGTGTGTGTGTGTGTGTGTGTGTGTGTGTGTGTGTGTATATATGGGGGTGATTATTGTTTTTACATATTAGAGCAAAACCAAAGAAGGGTTATAATTAGTACTGGGGACATTTTGGTCTATATCGTTGGCTGTAATAACCAAGCCAAAAATCTAGGCACTGAAGAAGCTCTGTCTGAATTGCAAGTTGATATGGCCAATGGCTTAAAAGTCCCTCATTCTCCACCTCAAATTTAAGTGACATGCAAGTTCAACTTCCTTCTAATAAAAGTACAATCGACACACTGTATTAAGCACCTTACATGTGCTGCTTCACTTAACTCGCAGAACCACGGTTCTGTTGTTACGTTCCTTCTGCTGGTCAGGGACGCAAAAGAAGTGAAGAACCTTACGTGGACTCATAGAACTAGTCTGCGGTTGAACTGGGATTTGAACTCGGGTTTCAATTTGGCGCCGTAGCACACGTGGCAAATCACTCACGGATCCTTCTTATTAAGCCACATGGCCCAAGGGTTGGTTAAAAAAAAGTGATTAGAATAGAGACATCTTTGAACCAGCTGATTTGGCACATGTCCGTAGGGAGGATGAATCAGGAGAGTGAGTTGAATCTATCAGCTTGAGATCAGCTGGGGTAACATAATGGAACTCGTATCAGTGGAACAAAACAGAACAACCAAAGTAAAAAACAATTCAAAACAGACAAAAGCTACCTTGGAATGTGCCACAATGACAGCTACTGCCGTGTGCACGTTCCTTGTGGTGTACCTGGAAGTGAACTAAATTCTTTACATAGATCATCTTCTTAAAGTGACTGTATCAGATGGTTCTGTAATTTTCTCAGGCTCATAAAGCAAACATCAGAGGCAGGTACACTAACTAACTTGCCCAATTTTACACGATTGCAGACAGTGGAGGAGACCAAGGGCAAGCTGGTCACGTGGTCTTCTGGCCTTCATTCTAGCCCATCCCCAACAGCAACAGTTCTAAACAGTTTGGGAACAGTCAAAGTTAAGTGAGTAACATTCTATCCAATTACAGACAGTTTTCTGGGTACCAACGACTTTAAAGTAATGAGCAGAATGGGAAGAGGGACAGAAGGCAGATTTCCTAGATCTGGCCAGGCTTGATGACATAATTCCAGGACTCTGAGAGGCCAAGGCAGGAGGATTGCAACTTTGATCCTAGGCTGGGCAACCTAACAGCTTAGTAAGACCTTGTCACAAAATTTAAAAAAAATGGATATAGCTCAGTACAAAGGCCCTAGATTCAATCTTCAGTACTAGAACGAAAAAAAAATTCATGTATCTGCTCTACCACTAGATCTTTGGAAGGTGTCCTTGATCCTTTCTTTCTCCCTTCCCAACTGAAACATTTATTTACTCAAAGACTTATTAATTCAATTATCTATTCATGCAAACATTTATGCAAACATTTACCAGAAATGTTGCTATGTTCTAGGTCAAACTAGGCACTGGGGGTAAATGATGAATGGCGATGGGATCAAAACATGTTTCCCATTCAGTGGGGAAGGTATAAAAATCTCCAATAAATAACATTATCAGGTGATAGAAATGCTCGGCTGGTGGTAGCACTGGAGGCTTCGAGAACAAACAGAAGGAGCATCAGAGTCTCCGGGGCAGGGAACGTATTACAGAAACTGTAATACCAACAGTGTGCTTAGAACAAGGGTCACCAGAGCATCACACACAAGAAAAGAGTCAACATTTTGGCTTGCTGGGCCACTCCATCTCTGCCGCGGCTCTTTAACTTTGACGCTGCAGTGCAAAACCAAGTGTGTGTCCTCACATGGCAGAGAGAGAGAAAAAGAAAAAGAAAATAAATCCATTTTCATAAACTTCTTTCCTGCCTCACAGCAGCGGGCACTGAACCCTGATCACTGAGCCGTATCTTCAGTACTTTTCATTTTTAAATTTTGAGACAGGATCCTGCTAAATTGCTCAGGTTGGCCTGGAATTTGTGATTCTCCTGCCTCAACCTACTAAGCAGCTGAGATTATGGGAGTGCACCAGTAAGCGCAAGTCCACAAGGATTTTTTTTTTTTAACAGTGGCATTAATTCATTCACCCAGGCAGAGTCTTTATGACCTGACCACCTGGCATTCAGCCTTATCTCACAATAGTTTTATTGGCGACTACAATTTCAGCACATGAATTCTGGGGGACATATTTGGACCAGAGTAGTGCTAAATCAACCCTGGGGCTTTTCCCAACCTCTTAAATCATAACTAAAAACTCAGTCAACGGTTTCTAGGCTGGTGTAACTATAGTGCCATGTAAATTGATTCAATCTGGGAAAAGTAATAATGGGGGATACTGTAAGATAAAGGCTGGAACAAGAAAGGAGGTGAGTGGGAGATAAAGGCCAGGAAGTAGGGGTCAGGGGGTGGAGAAAAGGAGAATTCATGCTATCGCTGCAGCTGTCACTCCGAGTTGGGTAGGATGTGAGGGTTGGGGGCTCCAAGCAGGAACTGGGACTGGGTAAGACAGGAAGAAAAAAATGAGGCCAGCAGACTTATTTTTCATTGTTAGCCATGTAGCAAATCTGAGAAGAGGGTTCTGAGAATTGCCAAGTCTAGGGATCTCAAGGGGTGCCCACTGCCACAGGCTACGCCTGACCCAGTCTACCTAAAAGATGGGTTTAGGATGTTGTTCCTGCTGCCTCCAATTAGAAGTAACCCATTTCACGGCTGGAATCCCCTAGCACCTTCTGTTTGCTCAGATGCTTTTCTATTGCTTTTAAGACATTAAATGCCCCTAGCACCAAGATTATCTGCACTTTCTCCACTAAACTACTTAAAAGAACAAGTGGTGTTCTGTCTACTTTCTCCCACAGAGCCAATAACCATGCTTGGCACATACCTAGAACTTGATACATCTTTATTAACTTAGTAAATAAGAATTTTTGTCTTTATTGAACAGTACAGTGCAGGTGCCAGAAGCACTGAGGGAATTGTGTCTTGGGGATTATAGAAAAGAGATCAATTATCCATCAGCTCTTGATTCCTTAGCAAGAGGTTGGCCTTCAAGTACCTGTGTATATATCTTTTAATTTCTAAAGATCTTTCGGAGTTTTGTATTGAGGACAATGAGAAACATGAGAGTATGTTACCTAACAAAGCCCTCCACAGGGAACTGAAGATCTCACTTTAAACCCTGTATAGCCACGAGCAGCAACCTGAGCCGCCACAGCTTATCTAAATTCTTTTTACTTTCATCTTTTCCCTTGCTACCTGACCAGCCATGTCCATGACTGAGAAATACAGTCAACGAGAAAGATTGGTCTGTTGCCTTCTACCAAATGGAGTCTGTTTAGTTCGGATTTCAGACAAGAGATCCCATAACTGAATCACTAATTCTGTATGTAAAACCACAGTAGGATGATTTAATAGTCACAGAAGCCAAGTAGTTTTATTTTGTTGGTAGAGGGTCTTGGTCATGAATTCTATGGTATGGACGGAATTCTGGGGAACGGAGGGTGCCATTTCTCACACAGATGCTTCCCAACATAAGACAGGTTTTATGTTCTGATCAACTCATCATGAAATGAAAATACTATGTTGAAAATGCATGTAACACACTTATCCTCACAGACACCCTACCTCTGCAGCACATTATACTACACTGTCGGCTTTTTCCCTTCAATATCAAAGGGCTGAGTGTGAGCTGTGGTTCACTGCTGCCCTCCCAGCATCCCAAGACAGCACCATCCTGCCTATTAGCAGCCCTAGGAAAGATTAAGATTCAAAACTCAATTCCCACCGAATAAGTATCACTTTAGTACCATCATAAAATAAAGGGTAAATCAGAAAATGTTAAGTCAAACCACTGTAAATTGTTGACAATCTGCATTAAAAACCTAATTTCCCTAACCCCATTACAGAAGGCACACACACACACAAAATTAAGTTATTGGACTAAAATACAAGATACCAGACAGATTTTTTCTTTCATGACTGTGACCTTGGGCCCTTGCCTCCATTCATTTATGCTAAAACCTAGTACAGGATGACATCTGATTCATATAAACAATTCTTTTAAACTTCATTTATGGGGACTTCGTGCTTCCCAAAGAGCATCCTGACTTCTGGGTGCTAGGGTTTTACTTGTAAATATCTCTTGCAGAACTTAGATCCTTCTGTGAGGGTTTATTAAATTCCTTTACGTTCCATACTGTTTAGTTTAGCTTAGGTAACAGAGTGGACTCTTTTAGCAAGGAATTGAAGTGCTTTCTCATTTTAAAACAGTAGCTAATCGTGCATGGTTAGGATAAGGCCTCCTGATAGAAGCCTTGCTTCTGCCTTTGCTCTACCATGAAAAAGAAACTTTTATCTATGTAGGCATCGCGTATACTAAAACACCAACTTATCTTAATTAAATTAGCGTCGCCACTCCAATGGAATAATTAGGGTTTCACCATGATTTAAACAAACTCATTAATTTGTCATAAAGAAGACAGATCTTGAAAAACATGGATATAATGAGAGCGATATTATTCAGGTTGCCCAACTGTCTTTGTTACAAGCAAAGTAAGGTAAGAAGTCCCATGCAAGTTTGAAAATGATCATTTTCACAGTTCAAGAAAGAAAATCACACATCCTACCCCTGGGCCACCACAAACCAGAGAATACCATGCATGTGGTTACCATTGGGGTAGTGGTAGTCACTTGAAATATTTGTTTTAATGTTGACGAGGTCATTGGATTTAATACTTATAATTACAATGCTTATTACATGTTGCTCATATAATCTAATTTTTGCCCAGTGACATATTATTACCAGGCCTTAATTTGAAGCAGTGGCAAGAATTCAAAAACACATTTAGGTTATCATTAGTAATGAAAAACAAACCCGGGGCTTATTCAAGCACCTTGTACACATATCTCATTCCAACTTCAAAGCATTTTTAACTACCAAGGCATAATCTCCTGCTACATGATTTGCACACGGTTCTCAGAATATTATCAACCAGTGGCCAGCTACATGAAATTAATGCCATGTAAGGCAATTAATGTTGAAATGCTGCACCCTTGTGCAACGGTTGTAAATGGCCTTTTGGAAAATTTCAAGGCAGTCAAAGCCAATGAAAACCAGGCTATAAAATTGTTACAAAATGCCACTGTCCTTCTTCCTAGCCATCTATTGCTAGGTAGCAGTCGCCTAAACTGCAATTTTCCATTTTTTCCTCTTAGATGTCACAGCATAAGCAAGCTTTTATGACTAAAAGGATAAAAATCTCAAAGTGCTATGTTCCACCAATCATTAACTGACAAGCAAACAAAATAGCTACCAATGCCTTGTTCTATTAGTACCCAGATATATGAGGGCTTATTTGTACATGTCTGGTGACAGGCCCAAGAAACATGAAAATAGGCTCAAGACTCAATAACTGATGACATTCTGCAAGACTGTACAAACATATAAATGCCGGCAAAAGAAGCAGCATGGATATTAAGGGAAATGTTCATTATTGGGCAATTGTTTGTGTGGAAGGGAAATACTTGATAATGGACATGTCCCAAACTTCCCTGGGAGAAAAATCAAAAGAGTACATGAAAGCACAAGTGAGAAATAACATATGATTTCTCTCGCCCTTGTTGTCATGCGGTGACAATGACCATAAGTTGCAGTTAGAATGGGACCGTTGGAATGTGGTGTATTTTCAACATGATTTAACACTAGAACAACAAAAAGTCACGACAAAAAAAGAGGCTCATTACTAAAATACCACCCACTGAACTCAAGAAGAGAGTGGACTGTCCCTTCAGTAATAAGCCATCTGTAGCAGAGGACCCTCCTAGGGAAAACATGAATGCCTGCTTGATATTCACAGTAAAGCCTCACTTAATAGAATTCAGAAGAGTGCAGCAGATTTTCAGACCTCTGAGTAATTTTCATCTTTGTGATTACTGCATGATGTGGGTCTCCTCTGACAATACAGAGGTGGTCTGCTCCTTAGCCATTCTATAAAGGTTTGGAAGTCATTCCTCATTCCATTATTTGAGGATTAACTTCTTTGCCACAAACATGAGCGAATATGCAACTCTCTCCCTCCCTGCAAGTGATGGGATGTTCAGGTCTTCGTGGTGGGCTTTTTACAGAGGGGACACATAATGACAAAGACGCTCAGCTGGGAAACATAAACCAGAACACATATTCAGTTTCAACCCTGTACACTGGCACACAGCTGAATTATCTCTTTGGGATGTTATCCAAAAAGGAAGATATACGGTAATTTAAATATTTGGATCACAGCAAACAGTTCTTTGGAAATATTAATCATGACCCATAAGCAAAGTTTTCTTTTTTACGTACACAAAGCAACCGAACGCGCTTATCTCTTGTAGCAGACGGTGATGATGATTCGCAATTTCCCCTCTGCCCTCGTGCTATTTTTGGTAACATTCTGTTTTCTCTTATCTTTCCTGTTCTGAGATTTTTCTTAATTTCCATTTTAACAGTGTTTAGGCAACACCCTATGACCTATCCACTCATTCCCAAATGAGTTTCCCTGCGCCTTCTAAGACTGAGCACCATCCTAGGTTTCAAAGGCCAGGTGGTAGATATACAATGTTCAGCAAAATGCCTCTTCAAGCGTGGTCTCTCTCCTTCTCTCCTTCATTCTTTCATTCATTCTTTTCCTTCTCAACATTATGTTAGTCATCTTACTTTATATGTTGACACAAAATATAAACAGTTTAAAAATACACACTGATAGCTCAGAACAGCACTAAGTATTGATGTGAATGATAATAAGAATTAAAAATATATTTATAGCATTGAGACTGTGATGTAGGTCCTTATGGGAAAGCTCAGGATGCTTTCATAAATCTACCTAGGCTTGAACGCAACAATAATAATCAACACACTAAAGAATAAAAACATTTCAACGTGTCTTCAAATTGTCAATTTCCATGAAGATCATGAAGAAAGCAGAATCTTTATGATTTGTGGGATGCATATAGGTCATATGCACATTTCCAAATACAAGATATAACTCAAAAAAATGAGAATGATTGTTTACATCATTTGTGAACATCAGTCTCATGATCTCTCGGTGACATCACTTACACATGTCTTATACACAGTGTTGGAATTTACACAGTGATAGAGAAAGTGAGAAGCCCTCTTAAAGTGCCTCTTTCTGTGTATATAAAAAATCAGATACAAAATACATAAATCCAGCTGCTTACCTTGACGGACTTCCAGCTAACTCCGTGGCAGTCTCTCTGTTGGAGGAAACGAAGACAATGGTGACTCAGCTGATTTTAGTAAATGATAACAATTTGTTTAAATCTCATAATTTAACATACCAAGATAGGTATGAAGGAGATATTATATATGCAGATGTTCAGAAATTTAAAACTGATCTTATTTTTCATTCATTTCCAAAAATTTTGTAACAGTTAATTTCAAGGGAAATGTTACACACACACACACACCCCTTATTTTCCTCTATTTTCTGAGCTCAGAACATTAAAAGTGGCAAGTGGCAAACATCCAGAAGAAAAACAGGAGGGAGAAGAATGCACTCAAATCACCCTTTAGGTATGCTTGATGAAATAAAAATACCTATAATTATTTTCCAAGAGTCATTTAGGAGCAGATTCTTTGGGGAAAGTTTCTTCCTGCCAATCTTGTTACTCAAGGTTTAGGAGAGAACATGGGCAGGGCAAAACATACGTCTTTTACCAAGAAATGGCTGGTTTTTTTCTTTTTTTATCATAACCTTCCATCAGCTAGTGTTGCTGAAGGCAGGTGCTCTGACACTGAGAGCGGTACAAAACATAAACAATGGCAGACACATAGAGAAAAGACCTTGCGCCTGGCTGGCATATTCTGTCTTTCAATCTGAGATGTGTTCTTGGGGAGCACAGAGGGGTAGGAGGACAGAGAAGCCTCAGGTTGAGAGGCTTTAGAAGTAGAAGAATACTCAACTTTAGATTAGGGGAGTCAACGTTTAATTTTCAGGAAAAATGGTGTACAGTATCTTTAGAGTTATGTAACCCCCTTAAGATTCTCGTGAATGTTACAGACGCCTTAAGAAGAAAAAAAATAACAAAATATAGACACATAAAATGTGACACACAGATACAGATGGCTCACAGCCTAAAGCTAATATATCAGTGCTAGTTAGGAGCCTCACCTTTAAGTGACTAATTATACAACTGTGCATTCGAAATTGTGCATTAGAATTATAGGCATTGCTTGAACGTATGACTACGAAAAACCTCTGATACACCCATTCCACTGGATTGCATAGCTCCAAGCAAAGCAAAACAAAGAAGCAAAAAGTGGTTCAGGCTGCAACGATGCAGCCAGAACTCAGCACCCCATCGCCATTTTTAAGATTAACAGCACAGTCAACGCTAATGCTTTAAAGCCAATGATTTGCTCATTTTTACCCCTTTGTGGATGCTAAAAAAATTGTTTAAATTATTAAGATGTTTTCATGAATTCACACCTTTTGAAAAGAAACCCTTGAGGAAAATAATTTGAACAGATTATACTTCTAGGTAATGCTTCTCTGTAACCCAGTTGAGAGAACTTAAGGAGGCATAAAGATCATGAATTTCTTATTGCACTTTTATAGGTTGAAATGTCCATTATTAACATTGTTCTCTGAGCATAAATCATCTTCATTTGCTAATATTTATTCACCCACCACGCTCATTGAACATTTAATATATATTCAGCGCAGGAGATGCTGGGTGTTGGGAGAGGCACCAAGGAGACTCTAAATCCTAATCCTTCTACTAAGCATTTATACTCGAGGAAAGAATAATATATAAAATACCAAGTGATGGGTGCTTTCTATTTTTTTTTAAATTACTAAACACTAGTCTAAGTCCAAGTTGATGTCTCATTCAAAATTTTGAGTATGCGGTTCCTGCACACATTAGCCACCCAAGAAATGTGAGTGCAATGAAGCCACGGGATGTTTTTTTACGTGTATGTAATTCCAGTGCCTTACATGCATTTTTAGACATGGCTGTTGTAAGTAGCGCAGTATTTATAGTGAAGCTGCCTCAACTTCCCTTTCTCAGTTATCATTTCCAAGATATTATGGCTTCCAGAGAAAGCAGAATATTAGAACTGAACTACAACTTTGATAAAGAAAACAACAAAGAAAAACTTATGTTCCAAGAAAGAGAACTGTCTCAGGGAATAGCAAGCAGATTAAGATGCCGGAAGTGTGTGCAGTTGACAGGTTGTGTCTATGTTGGGACTTCCTTGACTTTAGGAGAGCCGCTTCATCTGAGAATGGGATTAGAATGTTGTCCTTTGGCCTGATGTCATTGATGTCATCATTGACACGAAGAGAAAAACTCCCTGCAAATTCGATTTTGTCAACGGAAGAAAGCTAGAAGAGGCAAGTCTTTCAACAGCACATGAGAACCCTGTGTGTACTACGTCATTTTTAGAGATGACTGAGAATTTCTTTGAGAAATATTAGATTTTAAATGTACAGCACATTTACCCACCATGCCAGCTTTTTCCTCAACTGTCCAAAGCACCAGTTGTTCTCACCAGCTTCTATCCCTTCTCATTCCTTAGCTACGAAAACACTTCTTTTCTTAGGAAGTAATAAAACAAGAGCACACTATCTATTTCTGTGCAGCTTGCCTGGTTCCAAAATTAGTCAGCAACTATAAAACAGAGTCTGTGAACCCCTGTTCTAATTGGGGGTCACCATGAGAAATACTTTGAAGACTGGGTATGTTTGTCTCCAACGGTACCTTGGAGTTGCCCAAACATGCAAAGTCTTCTTTTTTTTTTTTTAATGGTAAAATACATTTTATTTTTTATTGCTTCTCCTGAGAATGATTTTCTATTCTGGTTGTAGAGGACACAGGTTTCTTTTCTTTTCATTAAAGGTCAAAGTTTTACAGTCAAAAGATCTTCTTCTTCCTTTATTTCCCCTTTTTTCTTTTTTGTTTTGGTCACCCACACCCAACTTGAGGCTAATTTTAAGCCTTTGTAGTTGGATTCATTTCAAAATAATACACAGATAAGAAGGCATTACTACAAACTCATGTATTAATTTAGGACAGTTAAATTTACTTCTTATATGGTGACTTTTAGGTCCAGGAAATCAAAACCTCTTTAGGCATTACAGTTTTTTTCATTGTCAAATAAAGCCTAAAAGCTCTGCTCGATTTTGTGCTGATTTTCCTCTGATCTTTCATCTGTCTTTATAGTTTATTTTTTGACAAATTTTCTCTTTGTTTTATTCCTCAATTTCACACACATGAGGAAGTTACCAAACTGTATGTATGTCTGTATATAGTTATTTCTACATGGTGAAATACATAACTAAGCATGCAGACACACACACATGATTCACAGTTACTGGTCTCTTATGTAATATCAGCTGCTACTCTAATCCATTCCATGTTTTCACTCACTTAATCCTTACACAAACCTCCTAAAGTTGTTGTTATGACTAAACCCTGGGGGAGATGTACAAAAGGAGACAGGAAATTATGAAGTCACTTCCCAAGGCCACACAGCTAGCGACACAGTAAAGATTTGCAATGAGTCTAGAACTTCTGGCTCCAGAGCCTGAGCTTTAAATCCCAAAGCCATTTGGCCACTCAGTAGACGTCAGTCACGTGCACATTACCCGTCGCATCCACTGCTCCATTTATTCCCTCTTCTGTGCTACCACAGTGACCAACAGCAGGAAAGACGTCACAGCTGGAACTTGACATTCGAGAGGGGTTAAAGAGAAAAACAAGCAGCAAATAGACACGTATTGCTGCCTTGCATAGTGGAGGTCATAGAGAAGAATGGAACAAGGGAGGTGGGGCAGGAAGTAAAGGCGGAATGGAGGAGGTGGTAGATGGAGGCGGTCCATGGAGGACACGAGCGAGCAGATAAAAGAACAGGTTATTTTTCTCCATTTTTAATGGGTGATTCACTGAGCACCTGCACGAAGCAGACAGCACTAGGTATTGCTAGGTTTAAAAAATAACACAGCCCATCAGCCCCTGTACACTCAGAATGTTGACAAAAAGGAGCGCGAGGGTAGCTCCTTAGATGAACTCACCAAGTCACTTAGGGAATTCTAGGTTTCAACAAGAGATACTTCACATCACGGCAGATGCCAGCCTTCCAAATCCCCTCCTGGGCCTAAGTGAACACACCCACCAGTAAGCCAGCTGCATTCACGTGCTAACAGAAGTGTTTCTGTCTTCAGAGTAGCGTCACAGGGGGCCTGCCAGCTGACCTTGCATTCGTGGGGATCCACTTTTTACAGTGCTTTGCTTTGGGTTGGAGATTGAGCTGTGGCCTTCATACTTAGCTACATTCCCAGATCTTTTTTAACTTTGATTTTTGGGGTAGAGTCTCACTAAGTTACTGAGTTGCCCAGGTTGGATTTAAAATCGCAATCTTCTTGTCTCACAGTCGTTCAGAGTGCTGGAGCTACAGGCCTGCTCCAGCAGGCCCAGTTTATGATTTTCTCTCTCAAGTCTAGGGGGTAGAGTCTTACTTTACACCACTCAATCCACTTCTGTATTCAACTATCTGATCAACGTCAATACAAGCCCGAGGCCCAGTCCTTCTGAGAGTGGATTCAAATGTGAGCCTGGCCTCTGTCTACTACATACCTTAACAAATAGGAATGCACTGGACAGACTTTAGAATGAATTTCTGAGTGAACACAGGCCTGCGATTTGAGTTGTCAGGAGAGTTGGTATAGCCAGAGGAGTTAAATCTAATTACTGACCTTTCCAGCTTCTCGCTGACAGTCCTTCATTTTCATTCTGGGGAGTCCTACTCAGAGTCTTTGCTAAGATTTACGCATATAATTCTAGCAATGCCTGTATGAAATAGTCACAATGCATGCCATCGTCTGTGTCCTTGTGCTCAAGATCCTCAAAACATCAAAATGGCAAAGGCTCCTCTTAATCAGATCTGCTCAAGAGCCCATCTGGCCTGCTGTGGTCTGCAAGGGAGGCCACTGCTTAAATGGCACTGCTGTCCCTCCTGTCACTTTTAGATGGTGTTAAGGGCTTTTGTTTTCTTTTCTTTCACAGATGACATCTTGACACTTAGCTCAGGCATCCACCTAGGAAAAGAAAACCAGTCTTTCATGCCGCTAGTGGCATTAAGAGGAACGAGTAATCACGTACTCTTTCTGCTCTGGGATTTTACCACAGCTAAATGATGTGACCTACTAAGTACCCGAGTGAGCCATTAGTAACAACCCCTGCTCATTAAAACTCACTTATTTAGACTTCAGCAATGGCAACTGTAACCATCCTTGGAGGACAGCCACAGAACCTAGAAATAGCAAGGTAAGTTTCTGGGAAGCAAAAACAAAACCACAGAAAAGCAGGCAACATGCACACAAGGCTTTGTGTATGTGTTTTTGTGAGCTTCACATATTACACACACACTCTACTACTGAGCTACACCCTCGCCTGTGCACGTGTACCTCTTTACAATTTGTTAGCATAATCAAATCTCTCCAAAACAAACAACAAACATGCTTGTGTTTTTACAAATATGATGCCTCTTCAAAGGTTGGGTCGGTTTATTAAAAACTCTATATTTAATGCTGCTGGATTATTGTTTGCCCTGTTGGGCTGCAATTAATAGTGGAGCTCAAGGGGAAAATTACTAAAAGAAATATTAATAATAAATAAAAATGTTCTATGGTAAGTCGGTGTAAACAAACGCCCATTTTGCAGTAATGTCTATTCCTTTTATTAGATCCCAATAAGTCTTCTTAGAGAAAGTGATCTCTACTCCCGGTAATTTCTGGATCAAAGAGGAGCGTGCAAATACAAGGCTACATATAAGTTTGACTAGTGATCTAATTCATCAACCAACAAGCATCAGTACTGAATCGATTAACATTTATTAATTTTTTGGACAAATGTGTTTATAAATCCTACTATGTGCTGGTCAGTAAGTGCTGGAGATGGGGCAGGGGTCTAAACTCACACTGACCCCTCTTCATGAAGTCAACCACGTGATGAGGGGGACATAGTCACAAATTCACAGATGAGTGTAAGACAGACTTTAACTACCAGCGTCTCACTGATCCTTTTCTGGGAAGGGAGGGGAGGGATTTTCAGTGAAACAAATCTAAACAGATTTCAGTAGCCTAATAACCAACACTGAAATCATGGTTGACGTGACTGATAATCTAGTTTGGTCAATTTGAATGAAGAAATATCTAGCAGATCGGTAAGGTACAACTGTGAGCTTGTCACTTTGGCCAACAAACTAAAGGAAGAAACCCCACTCCAGATGTGGATGGTATCAACCAACAGATTTTTAGCCTAAATGGGATATAAAAAGGGGAGCAAATGTTCCATGTTAGTAGAGTTCTAGTCTTTGCCATCACCTTTTGACAGTGATCTCCAGTTTCTCCAACAGAATCTCTCTCTAGTGAGCTTCCAGGCCTTCAACCTTGGACTGGGATTACATCCTTTATCCCTGTATCCTGTAGCTTTCATCTTGTCTGATCTTCCGGTTCTCCCATGAACAGATGCCATTTTAGACTTTCTTTTCTTTGATCTTGTAGATGACAAATTCTTTCTAGCCTACCTAACAAACCCCTTACTCAATTTTACATGCATTTATTTCCTATTCCTTTTTTTCCCCTAGAAAACTTCAACTCATACAGCTAATAAAGCAGATAACCTCATCCAGAGAAAGTCCTTAGGTCTTACATATGTTCCCAATTCAAAAAAAATTAAAATTAAAGAGCCACTGCCTTTGAAAAAGAGGCTGAGGTTACTGTGAGACCTGGAAAACTTCTCTGCAGTGGGAACTGTCCTGGAGAAGGCTACCGAAAAGGGACAAGAGAGGAAGACAGTGGCATCAAACAACCACAGGGAGATGCCACTGATGTTCAATAAAATGACAGGATGAGTTACACCTACTCTCTGACTTGTTGGTAAGTACCAGCTTAGCTAAAAGTCATACTGCTTCCTCCTAGTCAGTGCTTTGAAGACTTGAAAGAATCCAAACTGGAGTTAAGGACACTTGGCATTATCTGCCTCCACCCGATATCCTGATATAAGGGCCAAATACACTTATAAAATTTGAGGAGTAGTTTAACTGTGGTGAGGTCTGTCAGAAGGACAGCCTCCCAGAGAGCTTCCCTGAATCTAGGACTGGCCTCACACTTGTGGGTAAGGGGATGGACTCACTTGTAGGCCTTTTATTCTTCTCTCTTCAAAAATTACACCAGAAATTGAACCATAGCTGACTCTGAAAACAGAAGTTCTTAGCATCGAGCCATAGAAATGGAAAAGAAATTGTTCTGAAGTGACTTGAGAGAATCTTGGGCCAGTTTTTGGTTTTTTAAAATTATTTTTCAGCACAACAGCCATAAATATATAATAAAATGTTCTCTTTCACAAATATTTCTCTCCATAGTATAGTTGTTTTTTTTTAAAAAAATATACCCTCGTGAAGTCTTGGATAGGAACTTAGATGGTGCTGTCAGCCCTCATTGCATAGAGGAGCTCAATGAAATACCAAAGTTTTGGGGACAAAGATATAGTCAGCTCTTCTGAGGACAGGGAGGCCTGGCCTCCGCAGAAGAGACAGAAATAGCACAGGTGGTGAAAGCCCTCCCATTCATGAGATTATTTGGCCCATTTGAGATAACACTATTCTGAGAGTTATCTGCAGAGATATTCTAATGTTTTACATTCCCCCAAATGTTCCAGGGTGTTTCTTGGACCCTGCTGGATAAACTAAGAACATACTCTGAAATTTTAAATCCATGTATTCAGTGTATCTGGCCACAGGGGATCATGTCCAGATCTCTCCAATATGTCTTTTTTTTTCTTTTTTCTCTCTCTCTTTCTTTTTCTTTTTCTTTTCTTTTCTTTTCTTTTTTTTGGTGTGCACATGAGTGTAAAAAGGAAATCTGAACTGACCCCAGATAAAAATCTACAGTCTTCAACATATTCACAGATGACAATTATATCTCTACAATCACTAAAATAAAAAAATAAATAAATGAAACCAACCAACCAAAAATGGAATCAACAGTGAAAGAGCCAAATTAGAGATAACAAACACTCCTAAAACTATACCTCATCTCATGAATGTGGGCGCTGTCTGGATGCCAGGATTTCTTTAGCCACTGGTGATATTCAGCATATTGCAATTGAGTGCAATTATGGTTAGCTATAATTAAGAACAATTACAGCTTTTATTTCTCTACTTGTTCTTTAAAAGCACATTTGTAATAAAACTTTTTTAAAAGGTGAAGAATATAATTATACATCCTTATAATGTCTCAAATAATTAGTTTGACTAAAGTTTCTTCTGGAACAATTTTCATTTTAACTGTCAGATCTGCCATTTATAGTCAATGGAATATACTTATAAAAATCCCATCATTAACCTTTTTCACCCCATATAGTTGTATATGAATTATTGGCACAAATTAAAGTTTTCAGTACTTAAATTTCCAGAGCCTGCTGCAAGCTATAAAATATTTTCCCTTTCTATGTATGTGTGCATAGTACTGAAACAAAAAAAGAAATGCTGTATTTATAGAGGATATGCATCTGATCAAGACTTTGAGAAAAAACTTTTTATTAGAAAAGTATATTATACATATTACGTATTTAAAACACTAGCTATGTTTATTTACTGTATGTTCATGCAATGACAAAATCCAGAAGTCCTTGGACTGTGACAAGTTTTTCTCTCAACTGAGTAACTCACAGAGCATATGGTCAATATCAGCCTAATTAGGGCCAGTGCAACGCTACAGTCTTGGAAATCTAGACTGCTACTCAACTCCACCTCTTCGCTGCTTGTCATGGAATAATATGGTTTGATTTAAGGATGCTTATATTAAAAATAAAAAACACAGAACAAGATGTTCTATTGAGTACATTGGAGTTTGGATGTGGAACAGGCCTCATCAAGTGGTGGCTTCTGCAGAAGGGAAAAGCAAGTACCTGAAACCTTGCGCCAGCCACCTGCCTCCACCTGCCACCAAGGGAACTCCTTAGTGTGTTCCTGGTTGGGCCAAGTGCACCCATTCTGCATGGTCTGAACATCAGCTGACCCCAACAGGTTGGTCTCCTGAACCTTGTGTCTACTGCCTCTCCTCCAGGGGAGCCATGGAATCGCCCAAGGTTTCGATGAAGTCTTGCTATGTCATCCCAGGTATTCCTCAGTGAGGTCCCCACGGGGAGGCTGGGTGGGAGATACTCTATAGAGTGGGCCCCTAACATCATGAGGCCCTTCCAATAAATAAGGACAATATATTAAAGAACAAGAAACTCATTCAACTTGCTCAGGATGGTCTAATAATATGCAGCTAGATGTCTGAAACAAGCCAAGCTGTATACACGGACTCCTCAAGGGATAATCCCAAGTAGTTTGCCTACTTAACAGAGCTCGTGAAAGCTGCGTCCGGAATGACAAGGCTACTGTGGGTTTCGCAAGTGGTTTCTTGCTCTTTCCTCTTTCCTCTTCCTACCCCGAGAGTAGGAAACTTGGCTTTCTCTGAGACAGTGAACTGGAAGAACTCTGTTGTGCCACAATATCACTAAAAAGTTATTTTTTAAAAAGCCAGCGCAAATATTTAAATGAATGTCACTTAGCTTCTAGGTACAGTCCAGTGCCTCTTACCCAAGTAACATGAAAAACTTCAAAGAAATTCTCACCTTCCTTTTAAAAACCTAAACTCTGAGACCACTTTCTTGATAATTAAAATTGCTCTCCAATCCTTCTTCCTTCTTTCCCTCCTTCCTCCTTCTTCCTCCTCTCACCTCTCTCTCTCTCTCTCTCTCTCAGCATTATCATAAGGTATTTTTGACACACAATAAACTACATATACTACAAGTGTACTATCTGGAAATTTAACTCCTGGGGAACTATCGTCACAATGAAGATAATGAATGTACCCCAAAAGTTTTTTCTCACTCTTTATTCATTCTCCCCGTCAATTCCCTCCTAAGTAACAACTGATCTGCTCTCTGTCAGTCCCCATTAGCCTCCATTTGCTGGAATTTTATCTAAATAGAATCAGATAGTATGTACTTTTTTAGTCCAGCTTTATTTACTCAGCGTACGTATTTCGAGATTCACATATATTGCAGCACATATCAATAGTCCATCCTGTTTCTTCAAGCAGTGTTCCACTGCATGAATCCACCACAGATTGTTATTCTGTTCTCCTGTTGATGGACATGTGAATGTTTTATCCTAGTCTGTGGCTTATCTTTTCATTTTCTTATTAATGCCTCTCAAAAAGAAGAATTGATTTATTACTTTTAATTTGCTAACGTTGATCTTACAACTGTTGGGCTCATGCCTTTAGAGTTGTACATAAGAACTCTTTGCCTAACCAAAATCACAAAACCTTTTCTCCACTACTCTACTCTCGGCACTTTATAGTTTGAAGTTTTATATTTGGGTTGATGATCATCTTGAGGTCATCCAAATGGCCAAAGACCGACATATGTTTATTTGTTTATGGATAACAATTTGGTCCAGTACTACACGTTGAGAATCCTCTAATTTTCGCTTTGAGTCTTGGTTGGAAGTCAGTTATTCTATTAAGCAGAGGGATGTCTGCCTACACGTATGTGTTTTATTTTGTGGCCTTGACCTACTTTTCTCTCTTTGCCTTAATGCCACATAGTTTTTATTACTCCAGATTGATAACAAGTCTTGAAATCATAGTAGTAGACTTCTAATTTTGTTATTCATTGCTAAAGTTATTTACTTAGGATTCTGCACATTTCCAAGTAAATTTTAGTCAATTTCTACCAAGAAGCCCAGTCAAAATTATGACCATGTTCAATTAAATCTATAATCCATTTGGAAGGAATGGATATCACAACAATACTGACTTTTCTGACCCATAAATCCAATGCATCTATACAGGTCTTTTCTAATTTTTCTACACAGTGTTTTACACGGTCAGTACATAGATTTCCACCTTTTATTAGGGTCAGCCTTATTATCAAATGCTAAATTCTATTGATAGTACCTTAACTGGTATAGTTATATAAAAACACAATGTACTTCTTTAAGTATGTGTTATATTTATTACATTTACATTTATTACATGTAAATGCAATATATATATAATTTACATATATTATATATTTAAATTATACATGTCTAATCTGTATTTTATTTCTTGCTAACCTGGAAAACTTGCCTGTTCTAGTAATATATATATTTTTAAGATTCTATCACGTTTTCCACATACACACTCACACTGCCTGGTAAAGAATAGCTAATTTTCTTCCTTTCCAATACAAGCATCACGAATTTACTCCCTTCCTTATTGCCATGGTTAGAACCTTCAGTATAATGTTGAATAAAAGTGGAAAGGACAGAAGTTATTGTTTTGGTCATGATCCTAAGGGAAAAAATATCATTGAGTCTTTCATTACTAAATGTCACTAAATGGGGTACCAGCAGGTTGGTCTGTCTGCCTGTCTGTCTTTCTTTCTTTCTTTTTGTTACTGGACTGAGGAAATTTCAGAGTGATAGCAATCCGTTCTATTGTTCATTTGTTTAGAATTTTTTTGGAAAAAAGTCAGGAATGACCATGAAATTTTTTCAAACCCTTTTTTTTTTCATCTGGCAAGGCAATCCTATGGCTTTTTTTTTTTATTTTCTTGATACAATGAACTATAGGAGGCAATTTTAGACTGTTACACTTAGTTTGAATTTCTAGCATAATTTCTCAAATGGTCCTGGTGAGTTTTCTTTTAATGAATATTTGTATTGGCTGCTAAAGTTCAGTTTGGAATTCTTACACTCCTGTTCAGTAGGGTTATTGCTCTGTAGATTTATTTATTTTCTCTCTCTCTCTCTTTTTTTTTTTTTTTTTTTTTTTTTTTGAGAGAGGGTCTTACTCTGTAGCCCAATTGGTCCTAAACTCACTATTTAGCCCAGGTTGGCCTTGGACTCATGGCAAATCTCCTGCCTCAGCCTCCCGAGTGCTGGGACAACAGGAATGTGCCACAAAGCCTGGCTTTTATGTGGTGCTGGGGAATTGAACTCAGGGCCCTACACTCGCTAGGTAAGCACTTTAACCACATTGCCATTCCTCTAGCCCTGTGGGTTTCTTTTCTTGTGATGTCTTTGTGTGTGGCAAGGAGTTGATGTTAACCTCATAAAAGAAGTTGTGAAGCATTTCTGTCTTTTCAGTTTGTAGAAGAGTGTGTGGTATTATTCCTTTATTAAATACTTGGTGGGTTTTTCCAGTAAAGTGCTGATCTGGAGTTTTTTCATGTGAGAAAATTTCAAATTCAGTTTCACATTAGATATAAGGACATTCAGGTTATCCATCACTTATTAAGTAATATTTGAAAACTTGTATCTTTCAATAAGTTTGTCCAGGTCACTTAACTCAGTGATCATATAACTTGAGCGCAAAGGAAGTTTTTCTTTCATTTTTTGAAGGTTAGAAAAATATGACATGGGGAGATAGCTCAGAGGCTAAGGCACTTGCCTAGCAAGCATAAGGCCCTGGGTTCGATTCCCCGGAACCACATACACATGCCTATAATCCCTAGGAAGGCTGAGGCAGGAAGATGGCTCACAATTCAAGGCAGCCTGGGCTATATAGTGAGATCAGGAGCAGCCTAGAGGCAGAGCAAGACTCTGCCTTAAGACTCTACACAGACTGTACTCTCAAAGCCTAAAATATTTACTATCTGCATACTACAGAAAAAGTTTGATAAACTGTGATTAAAGGTGTCAAATTTATTGGCATAAAGGAGTATTTTAGTATCTACAGAATAATGTATGATATCACATCTTTCCTTTTTAGCGTTAATCATTCTTTCTTTTTCTTCTCTATTAGTCTGGATAGAGCTTTAGAATATTATCGATCACCAAGAGCCGGCATTTAATTTCACTAATTTTCTGTGTTAGTTTCCGGTTTCCTAGTTCCATATGATTTCTATTATTTTCCTTCTTATTTTTATTTAGCTCTTATTTCTTAGTCTCTGATTGCCGAAACCGAATTCGCTGATTTGTAACATTTATTTATTTCTCACATAGTGTTTACTGCTAAAAGATTCTTTACATTGTTGCTTAAGCAGAAGTTAGTAAATTTTGGTATGCTGTATTTCTAACTTTATGTAGTTCAAAAGACTTCTAATTCCCATTGGATTTGTTTGATCCCCTGATATTCAGAATCAGTTTTAGTTTCAAATATGTGAAAATTTCCTGTTATTCTTTTTCACTTAGATACCTATCACTTGAATATCATTAAGACGTGTTTCACCGTCTCTTTTGCTAACTCTTGTACTTACAAAGAACATGTATTCTGTTGCTGTGTGTAATGTTGTATAAGTGTCAGTTAGGTCAAGTTGTTGAAGTATTGCTCAAATTTTCTGTATTCTTACTTATTCCTTGTCTGTTCTATCAGTTATCGAGAAGAGAGCTTGACCGACTATTACGAATTAGTGTATTCTTCCGAGTTTGCTTCTTAGACTTTGAATCTTTGCTTTTAAATCCATAAAAGTTAAAATGACTATGTCCCCCAGATAAACTGTTGATCTCTTTATCATTATCAAATGAGCTTTATCTCTGATAAAACTCTTTCCCTTAAAATCTACTTTGTGTGCAATTAACAAAGCCACTTCAACTTTTTTTGACTGATATATTAGTTTCCTCAGGCTGCTCAAGAAAATGCCCGGGCCAAGATGTCAGCAATGTCCCGTCTCACAATTCTGAAGGTCAGAAGTCCAAGATTAAGGCATCAGTACGCCCACAGTCACTTTGAAGAGCATGTGGGAAGTTTCAAATGTCATCATGTAAATCACCTAAATCAGATATAGATGAGAGTCTCAGCATCTCTAGTTTGGGAAAAATCCCTACCCATCTGCGGACTCCTGGTACTAGAAAACAAGTAAATTATCTTCTTCTGATATCCAGTGTGGAATCAGGCATATGATAGACATTCTCAGTACAAAAGGTTAAAAAAAAAAAAAAGGATTGTTATCAATGTAGAGATCATTAGTCTAGAATAAGTTTAAAACTCATAAGGGAAAGTTCCACTCACTTTCAGGGTCTGTAATTCCCTGTGGGGTGATTCACCCTCCGGGTCCCTGGAAACGGAATAATCCTTGCCTCAGGGCCATGGAGAGTGCACTGGCCCTTCTTCTGGGCCTCCCTCTCCCGCCTGTGTCTCTGCGGCTCTGCCTGGGAAGCCATCTTCCCTTTTCCTTGAAAGGCAGAACATGTTTGTGGTTGCCTAGCTGTGGCAGCCTGATCCCTGCCTGCCAAATCCTAGAAACCCCACAGTCTTCTTTCAGCCGGTCTCCATTCTTCTCAGTACAATGTCAGTGTTTTTTCAGATGGAAGACTCAAAACCCTTGCTGATCTCCTGTATACATGAGGGGACCCATGTCATTACACAAGAGGATTGACCACAAATCCTTTCTGGATAACCCATCTCTATTCTTGGTTTGTACGGAGATGGCTGGGTCTATGAGTCATATGCCTAATCTCCTAATCTCTTCAGCAACAGTTTGTCCAGCCACACCCTTGGCTTTAAGTCCAGAGAGCAGTCTCTGGAAGATTTAAAAGTTTCCAAAATCATCAAATGCGGTTTTTTTTTTCTGTTTGTCTAATAATTTGATAATTCCTTCCCCAGGGCATCTCTTTCCTCTCTTTATTCTGTAAGCAACGTGAGGAAATTAGGTCACACTTTCTACATTTTGCTAAATATTCATGTTCAATGTTTATAAATTCTCTTTCCACCAAACTTTACAATGTAATTGAGCCAAGTTTCCTGTCACTGCTGAACAAGGATAACCCTTCCTCCAGCGTCAGAAAGCATTATCTATTTTCAAGGTCACACCAGAAGGACTCTATTTCTTCCAACATTCTGTTCCTGATGACAGACCCATTTTCCAAGATAATAAAAGATTTTCCTATTGTGATCTTCCCTCCCGAACCCTTACCACAAGAATCCCAAGAGCCCATATTTCTACCAACAACCTCTTCAAGGCAATTTAGTCTTTTCCTATCACATACCTTAGAATTCTTCTAGCCTCTACCCATTCCCAAATTCCCCAAACACTTCCATATTGTCAGATATTCATACAGCAGTAATATTTGCCGATACCACCATCTATGTCAGTGTCTCAGGAATGCTGTAACTAATAACCAGAGACTAGGTAGTTTAAAGCAACAACAACCTGGAAGCCGTAAGTCTGAGATCAAGGCATTGGCAGGGCCATTCTCCATAGGCAAGGAGCTTCTTACTTTTTCCTATATTCTAGTGTTTGCCAACACTTGTTGTCATTCTTAGATTGGTAGCAGTATCACTAGACTATGCTTCTTGTCTGGGTCCTTCTGGTGGATGTCACTGTCTCTGGGTCTCCTGTCTTCTTTATAAGAACACATTGGACTTTACACTGGTCAGTACAAACTGGTTACTTAAGAGAGACTTTCTAGAGTTTTTTTCTTATGTGTATTTCTCAGCTCTTAA
The DNA here is from genome assembly GCA_004027205.1 of Ctenodactylus gundi. Lineage (NCBI taxonomy): Eukaryota > Metazoa > Chordata > Mammalia > Rodentia > Ctenodactylidae > Ctenodactylus > Ctenodactylus gundi. The sequence goes on along the minus strand of PVKB01001020.1, from coordinate 492,927 downwards.
GGACTTTCCAGACAATTCTGGGCACTGTGCTCTTGAGTTCTCAGTTTTGACTCACTGATTCAAGACAATCCACTGGGCTCCTGCTTCTTCCTCCCCTTACTTCATTCACGTCCCAAGCCATGACCTGAAAACCCAAGACCCTAAACTCATGTGTCAAATTATTGTATACTACCTTACAAATATGTACAAATATATTATGTGCCAAAGGAAATATTTTAAAAGACAGCAGGTTGGGGAAATATGTAACCCACCCAGTGTTTTTCCAATTTATTTCTGAAAAGTCATTGTTTTTCATTGTCTGGTGTCCAGTAACTTGAAAATGATTTTTTTCAAAAACACCTTTAATATATTTTAAGAATACCAATAACCAGACACATAAGAGAAATGTATTCTCTTATTTTTTTCATGTATTTTGAGAGTATGTGAAATATACTTTGTTGGACTCTTTCATTGAACAGGAGAGTAAATCCAGTCCCGGTGACCCTATCCTGGTCATAAATAGAAATATTTTAAACTTGAAAATATATATTCAATTTCATAATTACAAGTATGATTAAAATATGTAGGGCATGAGCCGGGTATGTTGGCTCAGGCCTGTAATCTCAGGACTCTAGGAGGCTCGGGCAGGAGAATCACAAATGTGAGCCCAGCCTGGGCAACTTAGACGGTTAGTAAGACACTGTCTTTAAAAAAAAAAAAAATGATTGACGATAAAACGGCTGGGCATACAGTTCAAGGTGAAGGGCCTGGCGGGGTTCAATCTTCAGAACTGTGAAAAATGAAACGAAGCAAACAGACGAAGCTGGGCAACACTGTCAAATTCACATCCACGTGGCTGGCATTTCTTTCTAGAGAAAGCCTATTTGTAGACTAAGTCCACAAAGGACTTGAGTAGGAGGTGGGCTTGCTGGCCCGACTTCCAGGATTCAAATTTTGGTCGGTCACCTGTCAGCTGTAAGTCCATAGCCAGGTTCCCTCACTACCTTTGTATGTCAGGGTCCAATGTGGCATCCCTCAGCACAGGCACAGAGCGATCGGCACGTTCAATTCTTAGCGCTGGCTCCTGCTCTTACTTCCATGTCACCGTCTTTCCGGAGACTGCTGGAGTGAGCAGCGGGAGAAGATGCCCTTAGCCTTGGGTTTCTAAGTGGTCAAGCATTTCCCCGTTTATAAATGGAGGATAAAGCCACACCGGCTGTCCAGTGGATTCACTGTCAGAGGATATTGCTACAGAACAAGTTTATAAATTGACTTGGTGTCATTTAAGACTGTATGCCTCACACTCTGCCCATACTCAATACAAATTATTTTTTCAGGTAGCAGATTTTACGATTGATTACAGAAGATTATTCTTTCTAGTTAATTGGGTATCTCTCCATTCAGACACGCTTTGATGATCAAATGCCTATGAACAAGACCTATTGGAACGATCGAAAGTTAGAAACAGTTATAAACTGTTACCTCTGAAGCCTCTGCTGGGGGAATTTTCACATTATCTTTTAAATGTCCTCATGTATCTGTAGCTTTGATAAAGAGGATTCACTTAGAAAATAGCAGCAAAAAATCAAATTCTTAGAATCTCACTATGTGGTCAGGCTACTTACAATATCAAAGCTTAGGAATTTCAGACATTACATTAAAATCATCATGTTGGCACTATTGAACTGGTCAGATGATTCATTTTAGGAAATCCAGTAACACGTTGCCAACTTTTATACTCAGACTCCAATTTTATTTCTTCTATTTCTTCGGTTCTTTATAATCCATTTTAAAACTCTCATTTTCTCTCTTCTTTGCACCGCATGATTTGGCCTCTGGCCCCAAGTGGTGAACTTCTGAGATTATCTCAATTATTTTTGGACCCAAATGAAAAAAAAAAATCTATCACTTGGATTTTCTTTGCCCTAAAAGAATCAGGTTTAAAACATTTTATTGTTAGAATTGTCTTCAAGGTTCTGACTCATATTCATTACTCTGAAGGTTACGGGTGTTCTAGTCAAAGTACTCTGTCTTTCTACATACCATAAAGCACCCACGCCTATCTCCCTAGACTGGGTTTGCACTGGGAACCCTGAGAAATCGATCAAGGCCACAGGGATGGGTCCTGCAACCCCTCATAGTGAGGCGGTGGCTTGTCGTCCTTACAAAACTTTCATCCTGCTCCTTCCAGAGTCCCGGCTTTCAACAATTACTCCCACCTCATGGTAGTTGACATGGCAACCACTGAGACTGCAGAGTAACTGTTGGGCGTCTCAGATATTATGACACTTGTATAATCTCAGGGCTCAAATAATTAAGATCTTTATATATGTGTAATTGCTTCCAAGCCACTCAGTACCTCGCTGTGTGGCCTTGAGCAAGTAATTTACCCTCTCTCGGATCTCTGTGTGAAATGGCCTGCATCTGGAGCATGAGAAGAATTGGACTGACCTCTCCTATTGGGCTTTGAGCTGGATTAATTTGTTGATGCACTTAAAGGGCAGTAATTCTAATCCTGGCTTCAAAGCACAATGTTAGAATATTTTGTTCTGATGCTACCCAGGATATAAAAGAAAGAAAGAAAGAAAAGAAGCCCGTTGTCATGAAGCACACAAAGAAGAGAAAACAATCTTTGGCATATTTTCTCTACTTCCTTACACTACTGTTGCCTTCACCTAAAAAGAAGGAATGTCCGAACCACCCCTACTTGACAAACACCATCTTTCTGCATTTCCCTCATATAACAAAGGTGCTTGTTATGTGCTCTGTTGATGTCCAATGCCCTTCTCCATGAAAGGCCTGCGACAGGTAGGAGTGACATACTGGCAGCGTCCATGTGGATTAGCACAACAGGTAGAGCACAGCCACACAGATCTACTGGTGGTCCACATTGTTGTGTGCCTCAAGTCACTTACTTCTTCTTTACGATACGAGTCAAATGACAACAACAGAAAGAACCAATACGAAGAGCTGGGTAATAGGACAATCTGATAATCTGAGATGACTACTTCTGGGCGCTGTGGGTGAAATTCTGCTTAAAGCAGAGTAATCCGGAGTGGCCGCCCTTGTGCGTAAAGAAGCTGGAAGCGTCGTATTCTGAACACAAGTGTATACACAATATTAGATCAATGACATAAGGAGATGTACATGGATGTGCATGGGATGAGACAGAAAGGACTCAGGGATGAGCCCCGGGACGCTGGGCTTAGGGTGGAGTAAGGGGAGTTGGACAAGTGACTTCACAGCTGTGCTCTCTGGGACAGTTTCCTGCTCAAATAGTCTTCAACCGTGACCCTAAAAATACTCCCAGAACTATTTCGATTTTTAACAAATCCGTGCCCTTCCCCTTCTTTTCCTCCTATTTAAATCTTTCTCCCAAGAGTATTAAAGCAAGCAAGCCAGCAAGCAACAACAACCGCAACAACCCAACATAGACAACTAAGAGTTTTTATTTACGTGGGTTCTAATTAAATAAAGGCTGTATTGCATATCATTACCTGTGCTACTTGATGAAGTTTTGCATCTTAGAATATAAAACCTTCAGGACAAAAACATACTTAAAAAATAAGTCTTGCAAATCATACCACCCACGCGGGAATAGTCACAAGCCCTCAAGTGTGTCTAGCACTCAGTACGCATCACGACATTTGGTCCTCTGAGGATTGGCGGTCCGATATTAACAACACTTTATAGATGAAACGGCAGGCTTAGAGTGATTAACAGACTTTTCTAAGATCACAGAGGTAATAAGTGCCAAAGCTGAGATACACAGCCAGAGGTGATGTGACCTCAGGGCCTGTCGCTGTGTACATCCAGCCAGCTGCACATCTAGTTAATGAATAGAGAAGCAATGAAATGAGTACAGTTTGAAGCTGGATCTGGGTAGAAACTCCAGCTCTGTCTCCTAATAGCTGCCCCAAGTTATGTCAACTATCTCAACTGCTGTTTGTTCATCTAAAAATGGGAGTTGGGACACATACCTCTTGGGTTAGTCAAAGGATGTAATTACATGAGCCAATGTATATAAATACCTCGTGTTGCACCTGACACACAGAAAATAACATCAGTAAAATAGGCCTATTATGATTATTGGTAAAAGGGAACCTTCTGGGTTTTGTCACGTCTAACGCTAACAGCTACTTTTTCAGACCTGTTTTACAGAAAGGAAGAGCAATTCTTCCCAGGGAGCTTGACTACAGGGTTAGTTAAGTACTATTTGCCCTCCAAATGACCTTCTTTAGCTAAGGATTTATGTAGAAGAGGGTTAAAAACAGCCTGTTCTCAGCTGTTCACACTGATGTATGGGAAAAGCAATAAGAATAATCCTTCCAGATAATCCAAAAATGATTTACGTTTGTTCTTAAAGTGTAGATGTTGAGTCTTTTGGGAATAACTTCAAATAAAACAGGAACACACGCAGAGAGATTGAATATCGAGCTTCCCCATTGTGCTTTTGTCTTCAGTCACTTTCCTCTCTCTCCTGGGTGTGAGCATGAAAGATACCACCTTGCACACTTCTGTGGAGAACAACCAAAACCCTAAGTGTGGCGGCCTCTCCTCCCACATTGAAAAAAAAATTCCTACTTTCCAAGGCAGACAGAAGTTCAGTGCTTTACAAAGGGTTTTTATTTCTTCCTTCATAAAAAATGGAAAACATCTGAATCCACCAGCCCAAAAAATTGCATTCACCATAATTAGGTTGGGGTAAAAGATCAATAAAGTATAAGACAACATTGTTTTAACCCAACCTAATTATTTGTTGTAATAAAATACATTAGTCAAATCATAAAGCAGCAGCCTAAAGAATTAGCTGTAATAATGACTGACTGTCACAGCACCCTGCTTAGCTTATATGGTGTTCCTTTCACTGCATCTTATGAAGCTTGGCCAGGCCAGTTCTTTGGTCCACATGGCGGAACTGGTGCGTGACACAAGGGATCTGCCGCACCATCACTCCACCTTCAAATCGGTAGTCTTTTCTATGCAATATTTTTTTTTTCTGTGAGATGGACAAATTACCCTTGAGGAGTTGGAAATAGTTGTGGGGACCCTCTCAGAATGTGGAATTCTCTTTGCCTATTTTTTGTTCTCCTTTTGAATCAGAGAATTGTGAGCGCTCATCACATCACATCCGTACGACCTCAAAATCTTACCAGCTGGGCTTCCGGAGAAGCCTCTCATCACTTTGATCCTATTATTTACATCTCGGGACCCTGCACGCACTGGAGTGTAGGCTTGAAGACTAAGTTCCAAGTTTATCAGGATTTTTGTGGACTCTGCTATCTGTAACTTCCTGTGACTTATCACGCACAGAAAGGACTACACTCTCAAGTACCAAGGGTTTCTTGCAGGCGGAGCATCCTAACTTTTCTGAGAACCAGAACCAGAGCTCAAGCTGTGTCCTTTTGCTGTTTCATTCTGCTGAAATCCGTCATACTTTCTTGCCCAGGAGGTCCGTGAGTGCTTAATATCAGTAGCCAAGCCCAGCCTCTACCTGGGTACGTGTCTATTCTGTTCGTCAGGAATAAATGGGTGTCTGGATGGGTGCTTGAGATCACACAGGTCTTCTGAAATACAATTTAACATTTGAATATTGAATGTTTCTGATGATGTACTATTTCTGATAGCACTTGTGTCAAATCTCTGATTCTAATGAAGAAACCGTTACAGTCATACACACTTGCTGGGGAATGGGGAAACAGGCAGCTTATTTATCACTTTTTTTACCAACTTTTTTGGAGAAGCACAACCCCAGAGCCCCACAAGTAGAGTACAGTATATGATTTCTTTGAAACTTCATTACATGCAGATTAACTCCTGCAAAATGCCTCCATCCCTTGGAATTACCGGGAAGAGGTGAAAACAAGAAAGCAAATCCATAGATTTCAGAGTGAAAATCTCTGAGGCTTGGTTTCTTTCTGTTGGATCTACTCACGTGAATATTTTATATTAGAGGATCTGATGTCTCCTAACCTTTTCCTGCTTCCTTCATCAGAGAAGGTTTGTACTCGAAGCGCTTTGCCACCAGTGACCGAATAAGAAATACAGAGGAGGGCTGTTCCCTCAACTGGTTGGGGCTTATCTCCTCAACGATTTCATAAGCACCTACCAAGGGTCTTTGATGTCCCTGAGTAGGACAGGGCAGGGCAGGAGCATGAAGAAGGATGACACAGTTGCCACCCCAAGATGCTTCTCTGCTGGCGAAAGACAATAGTGCAGGTAAATAAGGAGGGCCTGAAATATGGACAACTTGCTAGAGCACTTCAGAAAAGAGTTATTAATTTCAGAGCTGACTATTTTCTTAAAGGACAATCAGGAGGTCTCCAGACAATAACAGTCTTCCAAGGCACCTCAGGGAAAGACATGGAGACACAAAAAAGTTCCTCAAGTTTGGGGACACTGGCTTTCCAATGTGACTTTAAGCCACAGGTTCAGTGGATCTGGGTAGAAGCAGATGAATGAGACTCAAATGGGTGAGCTTTACTTTTCTCTACTTATCTTTTGTTAAATAAAAGCCTCTGTTCTATACTTTTTGCTTCTATCAACAACTGAACCCACTGACCTACCTGGTCCTTACAGGTAGACGTGCAACTCTCTAATGAAGTGATAATTTTTAACTGTGCTTAAAGTTACTATGAGATGAAACTGTTCCTCTCATCTCTCCCAATTGAATTTAATTCGTAGGAAGGTCTGCTCGATGTCCCTTCAAGCCCTGCGTGCACTATTAAATTTTCCTTGGAATGTCTCCAGGAGAAACGTCATGCCTTGAAGGGCTGTCTGTGTTCTTTTATGCTCCCACCCGCCCTGATGTTTATGCACCATTTCAGTATCTTGTCTTTTAGAAATTTAGTAACCTGAGATTATTTGCTATTTTATCCACAAATTTTATGCACGTACACAAATTAAGAAGCTAAACTCTTCCTCAACCCTGTGCACAATGTGACACTGAAAGTCGACCCAGGGACCGGGGGCGTAGCTCAGTGATTAGTGTGCTTGCCTAGCAAGTGCAAGGTCCAGCACCAGATAAGCTAGGCATGGAGGCATATGCCTGTAATCCTAGTGCATGGAAGCTGAGGCCAGGAGGACCGCCACGGGTCCGAGGCCAGCCTGGGTTAATTAAAGAGTTCAGGAACAATGTGGAATACACAGAGAGTTCATCTAGAAAAATTTTACTTCTATCTTTCATGTAGGAAATTTCTTAGATGAGTTTTAGTTTTTCAACTTAGTTATTTCTCCAGAAGTTATGGTGTATTTTATCTTCTTTCCCTTCCTTTCCCTTCCATTCTTTTTCTTTTCTTTTTTCTTTTTTTTTTTGTGGTACTGGGGATGGGACCTAGGATCTTTGCATTGAGATGCATCCTTAATCCTTTCTTTTTTTTTAATTTTATGTTGCGACACCAAGACACTAAGTTGCCCAGGCTGCATTAGAACTTGCAACCTTCTTGTCTCAGCCTCCCAGAGGCCTGCAATTACAGGCAAGCAACACCACGCTTGGCTTGATATATGTGTAGGAAGAATGATAAAAGAAAACATAGAAAAGTCTATCCAAAATGTATATAATATTTTGGAAGCACAAGCACACACACACACACACACACACACACACACACACACACACTCACTCACGAGAACAGCCAATCAGATCATTTCTATCATGTGCACATGGGTTTCAGTCCTAGTAGCATTTGTTATTCTCATTCCGCAGAAGCAAAATCAGCTGGACAAGAGGCCCAGTCGATTCACTTGAACTTTGCAACTCTCCCTTCATAATAACAAGTGCAGGAACGCCCGCCCAAACGCTTGCATAACACAACTGTTATCGCATACGATTTATCAGCAGCCACATGTTTCTTCGGAGGCTGGAGCCCAGGGAAGTCAGTGGTGAGAGAGTCCTATTAATCACCGCTGAACTTCGGGTGCTGTCTGTGATACCTTGTGAAGAGGACGGTGATAAAAAAGATGCATAGTGACACCGGCTGTCAGAAATGCTTACAGGATGACGTGCCCGTGTCAGGTGGCTTTGCAAGTTGGATTGGCATCGGACATTCCACAAGTGGAGTTAAAAAAAAAAAGAAAACCAAAGCCACAAATCAGGGAAGGAATAGCTCGTGGCTTCTGCCAGTTTCTGGTTATTTTAGGCCCGGTGACAGAGGGTTTAAGGCTGAAGAGAGGCGGCCAAGGCTCAGTCCTCAAATGCTAATACAGGGCTGGGACACTCATGCCAAAACCTGTCCCCACACCCCAGTTCCACCCTGTCTAACAATGCAATTCCCGTGGCAATCCCTTGCTTGGTATACCTCAAACAGCTTATCAACATTGCCAATGTGTTGCTCAGTAACTTGTTTTAAACGGCCATATGTGCACTGCACTTACTTTGGCTGTCAGAATGATATTTTCGACAGCTGTACCAGCCACGAAGTGTAAGTAACAAGAGGACAGGCCGCCTCCCAGGGCATCGCTCACATTCTGGATGTTTATATGGGCAACGATGGTCTCAAAGAAGGATGCTCAAATTTGTTTGCTATTTGTGCATGAGATCATACTGAGAAAGGCCGTTGAGTAAATCTAGTGGAGAAGGCCCAGCAACTTCTGTGGGTACCACTGACGCGGGCTAAGAGCAGGCCCTGACATCCAGTAGAGACTCAACAGATACCAGGAAAATTTAAAACAACAGTAGAAAGAAAGAGATGAAAGGGAGGGAAAGGGAAAAAAAGAAGGACAATGTCCTTAGAATACTCATTTGGAAATATAAAAGATTATCTGTCCAGATGCTCCAAAAACCTGGGGGAGGTTGAGTTCATTGTACTATCAAGAAACGCTAGAGGCTGAATAAGGATTCTCCCACGATCTCCAGGTCTTCATCCTCGGGACCTCTCAGTATGCTGGTTTACATAGCAAGAGGGACTTTGCGGATGTAATTAGGGTAAGAATTTCAAGGTGGGGTGAGGTGAGCCCGACCCGATGTAAGTTTCTCTGTAAGGGAAAGAGGGAAGCAGTGAAGTAAGAAGAGACATTGAAACACTATCCAGGGAAAGGGGAGATTCAAGGAGGCCCCAACACCGGCTGGGAGGGTGGAGGAAGGGGCGTCGAGCCCAGAAGGGGAAGTGTCCTCCAGAAGCCAGAAAAAGGAAGGAAACGGGTTCTCCCCAACAACTTCCGGAAGGACTTTTGACCTCTAGAACGATTAGTTTAAAAAGTGGTGTTGTTTAAGCCACTAAGTGGGACAGTCTGCTACATCAGGAATAGGAGAATCGTATTTAAGATTTACATTTTGCTTTCCAGGAACTTATGTAGCTGTTTCTGTAGGTTTTTTTTTTTTCTCAAAAACTTGTTCTCTGGTTGAGTTGGCTTCTTATTGTAACGACTTCTGCCCATTTCCAGAGGTCAGATGAGGTTTATTGAATAGTTCTCTACAGTAAAGTTCTTGCATGGTCCTTGTCTCCTGCCAATCCAAAGCCTGGATTCTAGACTCAGACTGACACTGACCTCACAGTATTTCTCATAGGATTAACTCAACCATCTCGCAAGATAACTTTGTTTTCCTAGTACCCCTAGAAAACATTTTAACACATACCTTGCCATGTGAGATGAAGTAGATTCCTATGTACCATCTGTAAAGACCTACCGTTTGAGGTTAAAAATTGCTTGCTTAGCACCTACCACATGCCAGAAGCTGCCATACCAGAAAAAAAAGGTAACGACAAATAAGACACATGCATAGATGATGGCTTGACAAAAAAGACTGAAGGCATATACAGATGCCTTGTGTACCAATGCGAAGGCTGGCAGGGCTAATTGTAATTGAGAGTCTTTATGAAAAGGACAGGGCCTCTTCTACACCCAGGTCTGTTTAGACTTCCTCACACTCAGGAAAACAATCTGAATAAGCACTTGAGATCATGTAAATACAAGACATGCTCTAGTAATGGCGACAGAGATGAAAGAATGAGAGAGAGAGAGAGCTGAAAGTGTGAGTAGGCAAAAGAATGTGGACTTTGTTTTTTATATAATGAAATTAAAAATTAGGAAAATTTGAGAGTACAATGCCATTGAAATGTGTGAACTGTGACTGATCTTCCATGTTAAAAAAGTGTTACAGTGTTAGCAGTGGGCAATGATTCAGCTCAGAACGGGAGTGCAGGCATCACGGGTTAAGCACCGTATCGCTCAGTCCATGACTGACAGTGACAGAGGCCAGCCATGAGAGTGCCGCTTCCTCACACTGGCCACTGGGGAATGCTACAGTTACTTTCTGCAGAGTCATCATGAAATTGGAAAGAACTCTGGACATGGCTGTTCCCTCAGACCTGGCTGCATTGTCGCTGCTGTCACTGTCACCCCTCCCCCACAACACCCAGTTTTAAAAGGAAAAATGGGCGGGGGAGAAAGACAATTGTGGGGTTCCTTGAAGACTCTAAGTCTATTCCCAGACAGCTCTACACAGGAAGGAGGAGGAGGAAGGGAAAGAAGAAGAGAGTGGGCAGGAGGAGACGATGTGGAGGAGGAAAGGGAAGGAGGGCTCCAGGGAGGAGGGTGCAGGAAAATCACGACGGGCGTGCCCAGCCCTGACGTTCTTCAACAAGAGCAGCAGGATGGGATGGTGCTGGCTCGTCTGGGCGAATTGCTGTTTTGTGGTGAAACCTGGCCAAATGCCAGCAGGTGGGAGTGAGGAAACCTGGCCTTCTTTCCGAGCATCCTTTTGAGATGAGTTTCTCCTAACACCTCAGGCCTCAGTGCCATCTCAGCCGGGTGATGGGCCAGCTACGGCACTGACAGGGAAGGGCCTTCCGGCCCCAGCATCCCTCCGGCTACCAGGTGGTGAGTGACACAAAGCACCACTATATCTGCACACTCTAGAAAAGCAGTGGTGGCAGCACCCATGGTGGCTCCTGGTGTCACAGAGGAATAACAAATACAGCGTCTTACATGTGGAGCACACATTTCAGCTAAGAATCTGTTAGAGAAGTGATAGTTCATCAACGTTAACGCCTCAATAAAACGTTTTTGCCTCATGAAGAGCACAATATGAAATTTTGGAACATGACAAAATCTGTGATTTTCAAGTTTTATTCCCTAAATTTCTGTGGGGGGAATTTGAAAGCTAGAAATAATACCATAAATCTCAGTTAACATAAACTTTCACTCACTTTTCATCCATGTGTATATTTGTTTCTCACCTGGTATTTAAATTTACAGTGTGTTATGAGGATGTCTATCTTGAAAAATAAAACAGATATTGCACGTGTCGTTTGTGAAAGAGTGAATGGGTCTGTGTCTAGGCTAGCGAAATGGGAATTATTATACAAGCCTGCTAAAATGTAATTAAAATGAAAGTAAACTCTCCCCCCCACCCCACCACCCCAGTATAATCTTAATTAAAAAGTGTAGAACTAACAACGTGGAAGACAGGAATAATGCCAATCATCACTTATGCCTTCTCCTAAGACTCAGCTTGTAAACTAGGGGCAAAAGAACTTTACTCCAGAGTCAAGGCAATATTACATATGACAGTATACTTAGCCTGAGTGTGCATTACGGGGACAGGCAACAGCAAAAGGCCCAAAGCTCAGGGCCACACCCAGTACAGGCTGATTTTTGTTCACTGTCTTAAAATTTAGAACAACAGGCTAGTAAAACGACATACAATCTCAAGAAAAATCTTCAAGGAGAAAATTTATACAAGGCGTCTTTGTCGTTAAGTGTAATATTTTTCCCCTATTAATGTATTATAGTTCCTCTCATCAGTGAAGGGATTTCTTTTTAGAGCAATAAAACCCAATGGAATAATTCATTTGCACTCATGTTAGCTGTGGGATATTCCGGTAATTAAGTGGGTTTCATAAGAAAGGGAGGACGCATTTTCACAGCTATGAGTGAGGACAAAACCAATATAAACGCCTTTCCTTGTTCAGGCAAGCAATTCAGTGACAAGAGAACACTTTCTTTCTGTGGTAAAGTAATGACAGAGTGGGGATGAATGTAAGAAAACAAACCAGGGGGGAAACCACATTTGGTTCAGCTGTTGTACCGCAGTGAAGCCATTCCGAGGCCCCTAGGGGAATTTGGGTTTTGTCCCTTGCTCTCTCTCCCTTCCCTTTCTCACAAAGGGCTTAAACTTCATTTCTTGGCTATTTGCTTCATTCTATGAGACAAGACTGAAAACACGCAGACTATGATGAATTCAATAGCAATGATGATGAGAATTGGGTGGAAAATAGGAAATCTGGCTGCAAAAAGGGATATAAAAATGCATTCTACGGAATTACAATGACGATCTGCTGACTGGCGAGATTTATGTTTCTCCTCTGACACCCTTAAAAATCCCTTAAAAGATGCAAAAGTACAGTGGCACTAGGTAAGAAAATTATCAGCTGAAAACATTACCAATCTTTGAGGGAAACTATCCTCTTTTGCAACATAGGTCAATAGCATGAAAGAAGGAATAATACATAGTCACGCTTAGACTTCTGAAGTTCAATAAAGTAGGATGATGGTAGGTATCTGCTACGTATGGCCCATGTGCAACTTGTGCTCAAGCTTCAGATCTGAGAAACGGGTTCTAGCAGTGTCACGTGACTCGGAGAGGAGATGAATACGCCACTAGACAAGCATGGCCTGCACAGAGACAAGCCTGTCTGTGCTCCTGAATCAGGAAAGAGAACCAAAGAAAACTCAAATCCAGAGTCTATGAAAAGAAAAACTCCCATTTCACCTGAGTGAACTCATGCAGCCTCTATGCTTCTGCTTAAAATAAGCCTCTATGCTTATTTTTCTTAGCCCAGTGTCCTCAAGATTCATCCATGGTGTTGCATGTTCCGTGATTTCTTTCCAATCAACAGGTATAAAATCTCCATTATACCACACAACCTCATGTCTGTGGCTGTCACACACACAATGGAAGTCTATTGAGAAAATCGATCTTGTGTTGTTTTACTGGAAAATGTTTTTAAAAATTAGCATTAAAGAAAGGATCTCTTGCCTGGTAGGTGCAATGGAAGGATACTTTATTCAATGTGACATCGGGAGCCATAGTTCCATGGCTAGGTGTGAAATATTCAGAGCTAAATTTCTAGGCTAACATAGCAGCTCTTGCATCTTGCACCACTCAGTCTGTGGGGTTTAGATTCCTTATCTATGAAACTGAGAGATTGTAAGCACCATGTGATATGAAGATTTAAAGATTAATACATAACACGCCCTCAAAGAAAACAAGCCCACAAGGTTTGCTCCCTCTGCCAGCACCAGCATTTTCATTATCATTAACAGATAAAAAGATCCCTCATAGTCAATCTATTGCAAAGCCACATTTCTAAGAAAGAAAACAGAAAACTGTCACAGATATGTAATATCAAGTTCCACGATGCTAAAAGAGCTCCCATCTCTCTCACACACATGTGTGCAAAAGGGCATCTGTAGGCAATTAGACAAGTCACACTCATAGGATTGCATTCCAACACTTGTTTTAAAAGTTGCAAATTGGTATGTGCATATGAAAAATGATTTTTGAAAGAAAATCTATTTACTATAACTACTGACAATTTATTAATAAGTGTTGATATTCACCAGAGTCTATATTATCCAAAGATCATGAAAGAGGAAGAGTAATTTCTCATCATAGTCACGTAAAAAACAACAAAAAACAATGGTTTTTGATTTAGGTCATCAGAGTAAATGAAGTTTTCTGTCTTTCAGAGATGGACACTCCCTACAGTCCCCAAAAAACCAAAGCCTCTCCCCTCCCCCACAAAAAGGAAAGAAAATTACAGAAGCATAGAACACAGTAACATGGAATACATAAAATTGTATGACAGAAGTTGGTCGAAACATTTTGACTAAGACATAAAATCAACGTTGCAAAGAGATTTAAAATCCACTTTAAAGACAAAGACTTAAGAATTTGTGAAACATAAAATCCAAATATAAGCTATTCTTTTTTTTAAAATGGAAAAATGGAAAAATATTAAAAGCTTTTAAAAAAAACCCAGAATGAGCTCTATTTACCAGGCAACTGAAGTCAAAAATAAGAAAGAGGCACAAAAAGAGAAATTATGCTGACGTAAAACTCAGGATGAGAAATAGATGAGAAAAGATAGCATTTTCATTATTAAGATTCATAGCAAAGTACTAAGCATTTAGGTGAGAAACAAGGCAGCAATTCAATATGTAAATCTAAAGCCCACAAGTAAAAGAAATAAAGACAATAAAAGAAATGGAGAAAGAATTGCACTTCTCTTCATTTATGATAATTAAAAATATAAAAACTAAGGATGTAAGAGATTCAGATACCATAAATTACCTGGAATAAAATAAATTGCAGGATCAAATAATATGGCAAATATTTAAATATGTAAGACAGAATGCCATTATTCTCCATCAAAATATACAAAACACTTCTCTTCATTTCAAATACAATTATCCCATTATTCTGGGGAGAGTCTTTTTCTGTAATTTTTAATTTAAACATTCACTGAGTTTTTGATCATCTGTTGCATATATCTTTTACCGTACAAGGCAGCCATAATGAAACTGCTATATCAACCTTGGCCAAATAGTAGCCTATCAATTTTTTTTTTTCAGACAGAGTATAGCTGTATTGCTCAGGCTGGTCCTGAACTCATTACGGAGCCCAGGTTACCATGGTGTGTCACATATACATACTAATAAAAATGGGGAAAAATTAAAAAGAAAAGGAAGTCCACATTGGGAGAGTTCCCTCATTGTCCTGAAGTCCATAACACTCTCAGGCCCAAAGACATGTCTGTTTGCTCGACTTGTTAACCTGCTGTCACTACCTAGTCAGGAGGTGCCACTCTGACCTGTGTTTTGGGGAAGCAAATGCCATTTCCCCCCTCTCCATGCTACCTGCTTCCACACCTCTCCCCTTAACACGGGGGCTTATCCTAAATCTTACGGACATCCCTCAAAAGGCTGAAAATAAATACTCCACTCTATCCAGTGATACCATCTATCCAAAAGAGGCAAATGCAACGTATAATAGAAATACATGTATATTCATGTTTACAGCAGCACAACTAGCACCAGCTAAACTGTGTAAGATGTCAAAAACCCAACAATAGATCAATGGAAACAAAAACTGTGGCACATGTACACACTGGAGTACTACCTGTCTATAAAGACAGACAGATTTGAGGCTTTTGTAGGTAAGTGGATACAATTCGAGACTGCCAGGCTTAGTAAAATGAGTCAAACTCAGAAGGAAAAATATCACATGGCTCCTCTAACGTGACAGGCATTTTATGGAGCCAAAAGAGTGTCATAAAGGGTTTGGGGGGTATGAGGGAGCAAGCAGGGGTGAGGGGGACAATCAACAGGGAGAAGGAATTGTAATATAGTGATATAAATGCGGACAAAATTCTCAAGCTCAATGTAACCAGTATGTATCACATAAATATGCTAATAAATATTGGGAAAAAAAATCTTTTGGCCCTGACCTGGTGGTTGCTTGATGGTTAATGCTATGGAGTGTATGTATTTTCAATATCTCCCCCCTTGTCACTCCTGATGCTTCTGAAATCACATCCCTCTGTAAAATCCATGTGTCCCACATAGTCTAGCAGTAGGACTTAAAACCAGGGTCCTTGTCTCCCCAGCTCTTATGTAAAGGACCCCCAGGTTATAACATGATAGTTCGAAAAAGATTTCGTGGAAGACACACGCTTCTTAGCTTTCTTAAGTGGACTATCCCACAAACACAGGCAGCACATGTCTAAAGTTCATCTATTGCCCATCACCTCTTTGTCTAGAAATTCGGGTCTAAAATGCTTCTATGCTGATTCTTTTTCCCAGCAACTTACAAATTAAAAGAAAGTTGAAACTATCACATGTGTCCCATTACCAGGAAGCATGGAAGAAAATCTACCTCTTCCCCAGCCTCGCCTCACACTTTCCTCCTACTTCCAGGCCCCCACAGGTCCTGAAGAACCTATAGAACCCACCTCTTTTCAGCAACTAAAGAACAGCTTTCCCGGTGCTATCCCTTGAGCAACTACCATGTTCTATTTAGCTATTTGCAGACTTAAGATTTATGGTCCATGAAGGCTGGAACCCCATTTTCCCTCTCCTCACTCCCATTAGATTGAGCACATTTTCTTTAGCCTTATTAGTCTCAATATATATTTGCTAAATGGGTTTAAAAATGAAAATGGAACCGTTTGAGTTCACCCTGAGTCAGATTTCTCAAGAGGTTAGATGCCAGGTTGTATAATTAGGAAGATGGTCACCTCCGAGGTGTCATCACTGTCCGAGGAGACAAGAGCATTCAGAAAGCGCTTGGATATTAAGGCGGTGAGGCAGCAAAACTATTTGAAAATTCTGGAATTATTCAAGTGAGACAAGTTTTAGGAACGGAATTGTGGGTTACTAAGGAGAGCTGGAGACAGCAGGCTGTATTTTCTCACAGAAAACAAAATGGACTGGGAAAACTTCAGGACGGGCCAAAGGAGACGTTGCTTAAGTCGGTATTAAATGACTTAGCTGCTCTGTAGACTCTTTTCCTGGAGAGCTTTGTAAAGAGAACCACCACCATTCCAAAGGGTTTAAAAAGCAGAGCTTCCTGGGAGGGTATTGGTGAGTGCCACACACTTTATTTATAATTCTAGGAATCTGTGATATGAACAGATTGAGTCAAGAATGGGTTTTGCAACAACTCAGCACTAAACAATTTCATTTCTCCCAAAGTACACAGGTCAAAGCGAAGCTCTAAATCATGTTAACCAGGATGCATTTAAAAATGTCACCCAGCGTGTGGCACTGCCTTGACCTTGCACAGGAGAAGTGTCCAGGGGGTGCTTGGAACAAAACAGGGGCGACCACCCTCCCTTTCCATTCCTGTCAGAGGGGAGGGGCTGGAGCCAACAGACCTCTCCTTTCTGTGTGTTATGTAAGTGACACCGTGGTTACTTTCTATTAGGAGGTAGCGCACTGCTGTGCCGGCTTGGAATGAACTGTTTTCACTTGATTACCTAAAGGATATCATCCAGTTACTCTCCTGCATGTAAAGCGGCTCATACACAGAGCCTGTGGTGTCTTCCTCCTCTGTCTCCAGGACGGTGACTTCCGTGCTCAGACATATACAGGAAGGTCTGTGGCTTATTTCAGGGGGCCCTCATCTTTGGGTCACGGGAGAGTACTGTGGCTTGTTAGGAACTGGGGGGCACAGCAGGAGGTGAGCGCCAGGCCAGGAAACCTTCATTTGCACTCACAGCTGCTTGCTGAGCCCCGCCAGCTACAAGATCAGCAGATCAAACTTTACTGAGAACCACACACACACAAGGCATCTAAGTTGTAGCTCCTTGTAAGAATCTGGAGCTGAAACGGTGATGCTAGCGCTGGGGGGTGGCTGCAACACAGATTAACGTTACGGTGCGTTGCGTAATTATTTCATAATATATTACAATAAAAGAACAGTGCCAATAAATGTAACGTGCACGAATCTTCCTGAAGCTATCACCCTTTCTCCCTGACATATTTCATGTGTGGGAAAGTTGTCTTCCATGAAGCCTGTCCTTAGTGCCTACAAGTTTGGGGACACCTGGCTTATATCCTTCTGTGGCCAGTCACCAGATGATCCTGGGAAGATGCCACCCCAAGGTAGCAAGAGAAAGAGCAGCTCTAGGGCTCACGCTGGGTGACACACGGGAGCCAATACTCATCTCTAGAGTTGAAGGTGACGGATCCCAACGTGGTGGCACTACATGCCTTCTCTTCTGGGCTTCTCATATTAGAAACAGAGTGCACAGGGAGCGTCGTAGTCAATTCTGTCTTCAGCTGGAAAATTCCAACTGGCACACCAATGACCTCAAGCTTTTGGGCTGCCTCAACTTCCCATAAAAACAAGGAGGTCTAGGTGGCTGCTACTTCTGGTCATCGCCAAGCCAGCCATCTGTCGCGTTGTGCATTTTCTGTCCTGGAAGAGTGCATCTTTTAGTGGTCTCCTCTGGGTCAGGTTGCTAGAAAATTAGATGCTTCTGGTTGAATGCCCAAAACGGATGCATGCTGTCAGCTACAGGAGATCAGAAGCAATGCCTGCTCTGTGGAATATGAACGAGGCACGAAGTAGAAAAGAAGAATGAATGAATGACCAAAACCAATGAATGAAGTAACCTATGGGGGAAGCACAAAGATTCCGCACTACCTGACGCTTCCGCTTCGGTTTCAGTCATCTCCAGGCCTTACCGACTCCCCTCATTCAAATGGTAAGCTGACACAATCTTTTGTCCATTCAGAAAGTGTTTGGTCATACTGCTTTGAAGGTGAGGCTGCAGGGCTCGAGGTGGCCTCAGATTATTCACAGCCTACCTTAGTTGCTCACTTTTTGGGAGTTACCCTTGAGAGACTTTTTAGAAAAATACAGGATTAAGACACTTTTAAGAAGAACGCTAAGGGCTGAGAATGTAGCACACGCATGGTCTTGGGTTCAATCCTTAGTACTGACAAAAAAGAAGAAGGAGGAGAAGGAGGAGGAGGAGGAGGAGGAGGAGGTAAAACCCCTAACAGACAAAGCGTAGAGCAAATAAAACATTCAGATGCCATTTAGCCAAAGAATTGTGAACTCGGGAATTAGGAGTGTGAACCTAAGTCCCATACGCACACATTGAACCACATGGTTAAATAGTCCCATTCCCATTTAACGACACGTGCAAGCAGACACACACACACACACACACACACACACACACACACACACACACACTATGTTTTAGAAAGGATCACTTAACATTTATCTGAAATGTCACTCCGCTGTGAAGGAATGCAGCATGATGACACTTTCCTGGCAGCAGGTTTAACAGCAGGCTGGGAAGAGAGAATGTAAGAAAACCAATCCTGTGGGTGGAGGCGTGTTCCAAAGGGCAGGAAATCAACACAGAAAGGAAGGCTGGGACTCAGTCAAGAGCCATCTCCAGATTGCACAAGTTATTTTTGCAGCCGCCAGAAAATCCATCAAACTGCAGAAAAAAAAAAAATGACCAGCCTCCTCCTGCACCGCATTTTGTGCTACATCTCACTTTGGATAGACCCGCTTGTGTAGGAGGCGCTGCCCGTGAGCGGAGCGTAACGGAGGGCACAGGTGACGTGCATGGACTCTCACAGTGGCTTGGATGTTTCTCTCTTGGCAAACTGGGACCTATTCTGGGTGCTTCACTTGTGAGGGCTGAGGGAGCTCTCTGGCAGATGGGCACGCCGGGCAAGCTTTCCTCCAAGACCTGGGCCTTCTTCTTCCCAGCTCCCACTTCTCCTGCCATATGTACGGGAGGAGCTGTTTCTCCGTTGGCATTCAGATGGAAGCTGACATTTGTTCACTTCTGACAGACTGATACACGCGAAGCTGTTTCGTATGGCCCCTTGCACAAACCCAGAGATTAAAATGAGCCTCAGCAAAAGCCACAGGGAAAGAGCATAAAAATGATTCCAAGCCTCACCTCTGCCCAGCTGACACCTGTAAAGCACAATTGTGCTTTGATGATAACACTTTGAAACGGCTTGGGTAAACAGAACGCCATATGCAAGGCTTTCAGATCTCGGCAAATGCCATCAGTACCTACGATCCCCATAGGTAGGTTTGCTCTGGCTGTGTTCAAGTTTGAATGGAATATAAATGTGCCATTAAGGCTGCCCTAAAAGGACAGAGAGAGGCTGTTGTATAACGGCTGACAGTCACCCTGCAAGCAGCAAATTGCTAAGAGAGGCAGGTGAGGAGTCATTGAGAACGGCCTCAACAGGACAGGCAGATGGAAGGCTGGATTCTCTCCTCCCTTCCTTAAGCAATATATTTTCCCGAGCTTTTAGAAGGAAAGTGCAGACTGTTTCCTAGGCCTGGAAATAAGGGATCTATCTCCCAACTTCCCACCCCCCCAAGCACACATTGATCACTACCACCGTCATTAGCAAGAAAAGAAAGAAATTAGGAACAAGAATAAAAGTCATCTTTCACTACAGTAAACCAAGCGGGTGTCGCTTGTCACAGCCCATGATGAATGGCTACCGATCACTTTCCTGGGGAGACAGACACTGAAGATTCTGTATCAATGTTTATAATTTAAGGCTGAAAGATAATAACTCTGCAGAAATGGAGCAGACTCTATAAAAATCTCCTCGGAAAATGCGATTACACACAAAAATCCATAAAAATGTACAAAGTGATAGATGAAGGAAAACTACACAAATGCAGTTTTTTACCCTTTTGGAACGGAGCAGGAAGAGCGTATGTAGAGCGAACGGCTTTATTTTGTACTTTTAAAAGAAATATTTGGAACTTAATTGAATTATACTTCTGGTGGGAATTGAAATTTTCAGACAGAAGATCGGATTTTACGTTAAATTGAATTCTCTATTGAAGAAATGAAGAACCAACCATCAGTGAAATATGAACAATCAAGTTGACACATTTCAATAAACAACAAAAACAGGGAGTATAGTGCAAGCTAGGACAATGTCTTCTTACACCCTCCAAAGTCTGTATCAACTGTTATTGATAATTTGGATGAGAAAATCATCTTTGGTCTATTTCAGCTCAGTTTACATCTGATATTTATTTCTAGAGTTTCTTATAGCAGCTTCAAATTATATCCCCTTTTGTGGCTACCTCAAAAACTACCATATATTATTAATGAATCTAGAACATACCTCGAAGGACAAATTTCATTTTTCTTATTCCTTAGAAGTTACCAAGTAAATCCTGGCTCTTACATGTCAGGTCTCTTCCATTATATCATTATTAATGTATTAATATTCAATGCATAGCTAATATAATCTTTGAATATTCTGTTCTTTGAATTTTTAAAATTTGTGTCACTAAGGATCAAACTTAGGGCCTTGTGCACACTAGGTAAACACTCTACTAATGAGCTATATCTCCAGACCTATTCTTATATATATATTTGCATTATAAGTTATATCAATACACTTAAAAACTAATTATAGTCATATGCCCTCTTTCTCCTATAAACCTTGAATATCTTATGGCACACATCTTTTAAGTTCTATTTATGCTATTTTCTAACTCATGATTAACACATTGCCTACTATAGTTCGTATAGTTTTTTTTTTTTTTTTTTTTGATACAGGCCCTTTTTTTTGTAGTCCAGGCTAGTCCTCATCCTCACCAGCCCGGGCTCACCTCACAATGACAACAATCCCCCTGCCTCAGCCTGATGAGTGCTGGGATTATAGAGATGCACCCCATGCCTTAGCTAGTTTTATGTGATGCTGGGGAACTAAACCCTGGGTCACTAGGCAAGTGATCTAATCACTCAGCTACACCCCTATCCAATTATTTTATTTTTGTTTTTCTCTGTAATCCAGATAAAGTATATTATAAATACAATGTGATTCCTTAACTATGCAATTTGAGTGTATTATTTATGCCAACTGGATTTGGGGAATGCAGAGTCAATGTTAACATCATATCAGTCAAATGACCACAGGGCAGGAGAACAGTGTCACTCACAGCAGCACGGGTCAGCTTTGCTTACAGTAAATTCTCCTGGACTGTCTTCCAAGAACGCTGGACCAGAGGACTAGGGGATGAAAATCGGCCAGGAGGACATAGGGCTAGGAAGACCCTAAGAGAAACTACAGCTTGGAAAAAGAATTCAAGGGCAAAGTGGAGGCGAAGACATTAACAAGCCTTTGGCTTACTGCTAATCTCTTGAATGTCACAGTTTTGGTTAAAAAATTCACTCCTTGCTGCCCTAACTTCTAATAAAGGAGATTTGGGAAGCCAGACAATAGGCCAGGACACGTGTGTGCCTGTTATAAACAGTGTGAACTGCAATTCATCTTACTAAACACCTTGAATGGAATCCAGCCTGCAAATCATAGCGCACCTTAGAATAAATGATGCTGTCCCTAAAGAAATCGTGTTTGCTTATCAAAGAAAAGGCAACCGATTAATAGTTTTATTACTAATACCATTACCCTGAGGGCTAAAATTAGGTTTATTTATTTATTTTAATTCAACATACTAAATTCTGTGCTAATGCACAACAAGGCACAGCTTGTATTACAAATGAATAACTTAATTAAAAAACATTGATTTTGCTCATTGACTGCTGCAAATTTTATTAAATATTAATGATAACATTTTGTATTTTTTATACTAGTCATGAAAGTTTTATGTACTCTCTCCCCTACAGCAGCCTTAGATTTTATGACAAAATCTTGGGCCACACAAAGTACAAACATAAATATTGCATTGGCCAGCTTGGTACAATATATTGTGTGTACATAAGCCAATGATTGGGTCTGTGAACATTTACCGGAATGGGCATGAAGTTAGGAAAGCCGACTCCAAGCAAGGAATGGGGAAACTTCAATGGTGTCAGGCTGTGTTTTATTTTGACAATTCGGTACAAACCCTCTAGACACAGGCCCTCGGAGCTCCCTAACCAAGTATGTCCACTCTCTGAAATTCTGCACACAGAAAACAGAGCCGAAAACATTGCTCCACAAATAATGCAACTTTACACGTTAACACCCCTCTCTGGGCCAAGGGTCTTGCCAAAAGGACAAAACCGCTTCTCTTTCTTTAGCCTGTATGATTAAAAGGCTAAAAAGTCCATCAGCCTAAGGGACAGTTTTTAAGGTTAGGATTCTTTGGTTTGTGAGTTAATTTTACACACTGATGTTAGCATGGGACTGCAACCGGTGAAGACAGATCATGAGGAACACTTGTCTGATACCTCCAAGCTCTTACTGGGAAGCATACATGTTTGGAGCCAGTTGACAGCTGTTTGCAGTGAATCAGATGACACTCGTATTAGGAATGTTTTTCTATTATCTGGAAAATTTTACTTAAAAATTTGTAAGGCATCCAGCAGAACATCATTACTTTGAACTTCTGCAATGACTTTTTAAAAAAAATACCCTGTGTATCTCCAACTCATTTAGGAACAATTGAGAAGTTAATTTGCTTAAGTCATTTCCTCAAATCACCTCAGAGGTCAGAGGGACGGCTCAGGTCTCCAGCTTGGATATTGTTTCCAGAACTTAGTAAACTTCCTTAGAGATGCGATCATAGCAACTTTGTCTCGAAAACAGAGCTTGAAACTCAGTAAAGACGTGTCAAGAGGTTCCAGGCCTACCCTGCATAGCCCACAGTAAAAGGCGAGGGAGAGATCGATGCTTTCCTAAGGAAGTGTTTTCTCAAACTAGCAACTAAAAGTAGACTAGCATATCTTTAAAATACAGGTTTCTTTGAGATGCAAAAGAGACGTTCTTGTAGAACAGGCAATGAAAAGTAATATGGGAAAATCAGCTTTTTCAATAGTGTAGTTACTACAATAACATACTTCCAAGTATGTATATCAGTAATGTATTGGCTTGAGCTGTTATCAGGTTTTTGGCAATGTTTGCCTCTTTCCCCTACTTCCTCTCTTCCACAGTTCCAACTCTAGTCAGCATCTGGAAATACCACGTTATTTCCTTGCTCCTGGGAACTCCTGCTGCTGCTGGTTCCTTTTTAGCCTTTGGTTTTACATGCAATAGAATCTTCCATTAGAATTTCTTTGAATCACCTGAGTTGAGATTCCTTCCTTCCTTCCTTCCTTCCTTCCTTCCTTCCTTCCTTCCTTCCTTCCTTCCTTCCTCTTCCCTCCATTTCCTTCTCTCTTCCTTCTTTTCTATCTTTTTTAAACACAAAGATGCTATAAGCCCTGTTAGGTATCCTTTGTAGGTTGTGTTAATTACAGCTACCAAGTCACAGTGGATATATATATATATATATAAATCTGAAGAAATAAGACAAAATAGTCATCATTCAAGTGCAGTAGCACTGGTATGTACTTTTTTTTGCTATTAATTTAGAGATTTGCAAAACACCACATAGCTACATCAACATAATTTCCCCGGTATGGAAGAAAGTTCCTTTCCCTAACGGCGAGTACTCAGGAAAACAGAGCTAAACAAGCACTGCTTGCTACAGCGTTTGGCATCAGACCGGAGGGCATGAGCTGTGTAAATCTGACACATTTTGAATCATGTTAGTGTCCCCAACTCAGCTTGACTGTGAACTGAGTCTACACAGCTACCTTTAGTCCTCCCAGGGACTAAATTAAATCTGCATTTTGACCGTGTTGCCTGGAAGAGCCTGTTCAATTATTTATGGAGCAATAGCAGGGAGCTGCTCTTGTCTGCAAGTCAGGAATGGGGGTGGGGGAGGTGGGGGGTCTGTCTCTTGTCTCCTCTAGGTCAGCCGTTAGGAAGTCCAGGAATGTCTGCAGAAAATAACAAGGCTGGAGGCAACCAAGATATATTAACACAAAAGAGGCAGTAAGTCAGTCTTGTTTTTTGTGGGTATTTTTTTTTTTTTGTTGATGTTGTTGTTGTTGCTTTTTTTTTTTTGGCTTAGAGACTGCTCTCAGGTCAGCAGAGTTGCCTCTCTGCTAGAATTCTGAAAGGGATTCCAGGTTAAATGTTAGATAATGAAAATAAGAGACTCAAGAATTTGTAAATAGAGATTTTACGAATCAGCTACTCCTGCTTGTGATTTTTGGTTAGTTCATAAACTGTGTGGTGACTGCGCCACACCGAGAATCACAGGACTTGACTTTGGTTCTCATAGGAAATGAGTGGTCAGGGTGAATTCCTGAAGGTCTCACAGCTATTTACTGGTAGTTGAGGAAGCATAGAGTCAGAAACAGAACCTCACACGCATTTGCAGTACGGCGATGTGAATCTTTCGTATGGAGCCAGACACTTCGCTCCTTGGTGTCCAATTGAAAAAAAAAAATAAACAAAGCAAACCTACTGTATAGTTACTGACAAGCTGTAAGCGCATGTACCCTGATACATAAAATATATTTACATGTGAGGGTGAGGTGATTTCAATAAAAAACGATCTTAGAAAGACCCACTCATGATATTCAGAAACGACCAAACTCTAACATTCAGGAGAACAGTGAGACAAACTGAATAGTACATTGAAGAAAAAAATGGAAAAAAAAGAGTGCCTACTTTGTGATCTTTTTCTAAAACCAAGGCTTAGAAAAGATTTTTTTCTTAGTTTCCCAAGCAGAGCAGAATTTCCTTCCTAAAATGTATATACAAAGACATCTTTGTTTCAATTTCTAAGGAATGCTTCTTAGTGATGTAATTTCTCTGGGGCTACAACAGAGACACAATATATTCTCAGAGACTCTGTTACCAAGCATCAGCCCCTCTCCTAGATCGCACTGACTCTCTCCAGTATTTAGTTAAGAAGCCTGTTTATTATATCATTTTACTACTGAAGGTATGAAAATCATTAAAAGCTTAAGCCTTCTAGAAAGGTAGATTGATGTGTGCAGTAGTTTTGTTTGTCCTAATATTAGAACTAAAACATTCTTTTATATGTGTGGTAAGAATTCTTTGGTTCTCTAGACTAGAAAGAAAAATGCCAGGCTGTGGGGTTACTAGCATTAAAGTTAGTATCAAAAATAGAGTCTATAAAGATCTACATACTTACTAATAATAAGCCACAAAGCGTTCCCTTTTCCCCTCCATGTTTAAAATTTTTACTGAGGTATGACATATAGAGAGAAAAGTAGGTATGTCATAAGAAGTAATTTCATTGACCTTTCTATACCTTTTTTAACAACGTAAGAGGTTGCTCATAAGTTAGGGTGGGAGAGGGGCCAGTAGAATGGAAGCTGATGAGCTCTGCGTTTTAATACTGTGACAGATCGCAGGTCTCAGTGACAGCTGTAACAGCTCTCACCCCATCTGTTCTTCTGCAATGTGACCTTTCTTCTCTGCCATCAGGGCTGGAATTTGTTTCACCACCCACTTGCATTTGGGTGGGCTCTGTAAGTGCACTGACCAATAAAACAGAGCAAACACGCTACTTTGCTACTTCTGCACGCCACCTTCAAGTGGCGTGGTAGCTCCTGCCTCCCTCTTAAAGTATTTGCTTTCAGCGTACTCCCTCAGAACCCTGTGCCAGAATGTAGGAAGCAGAAGCCATGTGGAGGGTCACACGTAAAGACTCTAGTCACCTCGCTGCTGAGCTTTCTGCCAGAGTCAACTGGCAGCCACGAAGGCACACCATCTTGGATTTCTCGCCCATTCAACAACTCAGATGTCTGCAGTCCCAGCCAATTCCAAGTTCAACTGCTTGAGAGATCTCAGCACGAGATGCACAGCCAAGCCCAGTCAACTCACAAAACTATGTGAGATAACAAGAAATTATTGGGTTAAAGCCAGTAATTTTGAGGTAATGTAATAATCAGGAACAGACAACCACAACAGCTAACAGGATGACAATTTTATAAACTAGCTTACTAACTGTATGGGGAGGAAAAGGGAATGACAAAAATATGAGGTTATATATATCCACACACATATGTGTGTGTTTGTATAAATATGTGTATTGGTAGGAAATTAGGGGGTGAGATTTCTGAAGCTTCATCATGTCCTAAGAGAAAAAGATGAAACAGAGGGCTTAAAAAAAAGGACAAATATTTGAAATACCAGACACATGGAAATGTAGACAGAATCCAGTATCAGAGTCACTGACCTACTAAGGCCCATGCAGAGGTTATAAACTAATGAGAAGGATCCCATCTGCATGGGTCCAGAAGTTTCTCCATCTGTACTCAGCGATTCAGGTCAGGAGAAAGCATCTGACTGGGGTGATCTTGGGTTGCTAATTTAAAATGTAAATGTCGAAGGACCAAAAAGCACAACGTATCTATGAATTCTGGGAGGTGGTAATGGAAGCTATGGCCCATGAATTTTAGTCTTTTAGGAAAAAGGCTGGGGAAGGTCTGATAAAAGAAATGACAGAAAGGAATGGGCAGAACTTTGCAGCCAATAAGCTTTGCTACGTAAAAGAAGAGACTAAGAACACTGGACAGACAGGCTGTGATCCCATGACAGAATACTACTGATTCCTTCGATGAGTTGTATTTTTTATAACATCTCTAATTATTAAGAGTATTACCTATACAATACTTGAGGTTAACTTTTAAAATCAGTTAACATTTTCACTTGTCAGTAATCTGTGAAGTCCTTGGTTAAAAAGGTGGCTCACCACAGAGAGGCAGGCTTTAGGTTTCTTTGCCCAAAGCCAAAGGTGTGGTGAAGCTGGCTCGTGTCCATTTCTGAGGGCCGATTGAGTATGTTTTTCCCCCATATCTACATCCAGCGACATGCCACGGGTAGCTTCAAAGAGGCCTTGTGGGAATAGAGAAATCGATAGAGGCTATACATCCGGGCTCTTTGCTTTCCACAGAGTAGCATCCACCAGCACATGACATTCACATGTTTCCTATATTCTGCTTGTCACAGGCAAGAGGACTTCATGTTTTCCACTTCCCAGCAGCATATGCTATGCACTCGTGCCTCATTGTGAGTGGTACCCGAAGGAAATTAATGGAAGATTATGTCACTGGAATTTTACTGTCCCTGTGAGCATAACTGTTGGATTCAAGATAAGTGATTTATTACTTGAGAAGAGGCACATCTTCCCTTTTCCTGTTCCAGAACATTCCAAGAAACAGGCAACAAAACCAGCTCAAGAGAGCGCCGCTCAGCCACGTGAAGGGAGGCCCTATCTGGATATATGGAACTGCAAGAAAAAAATTAACTGTGAAACAATTATTTGAGGAAAACCGGCACATTTTAACTTCACTCCTCAGTGAATTTGTGGTGGAGGAACCGAAGTCAGTAACAGGCTCTCCCTGAGCCCATGCGGATACCCCATTCAGACTCCTAAAAAGTCACCATGCCAGGAAGCCCACTCCAAAACGTCACCTTTCTTTTGCCTCTGCTTTACTCTTGGCACTATGACACAAGCCCTGGAAAGCATCCGAAATCAACTGGTCATTAAAAAACAAAAAAGTGGAGCTTCTAGTTGAGCTCTGGGGTGCAGGTCTGCGATCCCAGCACCGTGGCAGGCTGAAACAGGATCAAGAGGATTACGGTTTCAAGACAAGCCTTGGAAACTTAACTACTTAGTGAGACCTTGTCTCAAACAAACAAACAGGCTAGGGACATATCTCAATGTGAAGGCCCTGGGCTCAATCCCTAGTACCACAAAGAGAATAAATAAATAAATGAATGAATTTAAGCCGCACAATCTCCTTCTACCTCAGCTTTTCTTTGCCCAGTTTTCTTTCTACATACTGTCTGCATTCTTCTTTCTACCTCGTTTTGTTTTAGGATTGTAACAAAAAGGAACAAATTAGCCTAGCAAAAAGAAAAGGAATATGAATGAAACCTAATCCTCAGAGGATTTTAACCTAGTGGCCTTGAAGTAAGACAGACATGTTATCAGCTAGACAAAGCAAACTTGAGCATTTTGAGCCATCACTTAGTATAGTAAACCATATTAATATTTCTCTACTTATGCAATAAAAACTGATTGAGAATGGCTTCGATGTGACTATGAGGGTAATAAAGCTCTTTGTGACTCATTCTCACAACTGCAATATTGACTTGAAAGGTTTTCATTAAAATTAGAAGCATTTTAGCTTGTTCTGTCACTACTAAACAGGAACACATTAATGTATTTTATTTTGGGGAAACCAAAGATGAATATGTAATAACGAGTTGAAATTCAGGGTAATATGTCTGAGAAAAGACAAAAACACTAATTAAACCCCCACACCACTCTAACGTGGTTCTGTGACATTCTTTATCCAGGTGACTTTAGTGACAAGCCCATCTGGGCTTGGCAGGAGCTGTGCTGGTCGCGAGGGTTTCCTTCCACCTTCTTCCTTGAGTACAGGAAGAAGTAGACCCTATTTCCTACTGAGCCCAAATAAAAAGTGAAGCATGTGGTGAATTCTATTTAATGGTGATTCTGTGTAGTGAATGAAAATTATCTAATAGGGAAAAATAATTTTTCTCATTTTTCTTTCCAATGGCACTTATTGAAATGGATTTTTAAAATGAACACGCAATGATACAGCAAATTAAGCTCGCTATATCACAACAACAACACACTATAAGATTTTGAAAATACCCAAGATTCTTTTATTTTATATGAGGGGAGACTATGATAGCGTGGATATATATTTTTCATTACTCCTCAATGATAAAATTTGGCAAGAGGAAGGGTCATTAAAATTTCAACAAGCTTTCTCTTGAGGCAAAATTGGCACAGGAAGTACACGTGAACACGGAGATTAAATCTGGTCTGTTACGCACTGTTGTTTCTTGCTCAAGTTCACGTGTTGAAGTCCCAATATGACGATATTTGTAGCAAAGACTCTTGGGAGGTGATTCTTTTCAGATGAGGTCAGGGGAATGGGGCTGTCACGATGCAATTAATGCTTTATAAGAAATACCACTTTTGTGTTCATATTTCACATTCATATTTTTTTCTCCCTCTCTCTGTCTCTATCATCTCCATCTAACCTTCTCTCCTCTCCCATGAGGCCACAGTAAAAAGATGGCTGACCATCTCTAAGTTACAAAGAGAACCCTCATGAGGAACTGAGTCAGCTGACATCTCGACCTTGGTCTTTCTGTATCCAACTGTGAGAAATAAATACCCGTGATTTCATCCACTTGTTCGTGGGGGTGTGCATGGTAGCCCAAGGTGACTAATACACAGTCCCCACCGTCAAAGAGCTTAGAACAAAGAGGCAAAAGAAAAAGAAAAAGAATTTCAACAATTCCTACGGCCAAGGTATACATAGGGTGCTAATGTAATGCACTGGAAAAATGACCTATTTCCTCTCTGGGATTTAATGTACGGAAAGGTGAAGAAACTTTACCCATATGATTTGATGATTTGTTAAAATGATTTGTCCAAGATCAAAAATTGACATATGGCAGAGACAGAATGTCAACTGAGATTTTACTTCTGAATGTGCATGTGAACTCGTGTCATATCTACGTGTGCATGGTTCTGGGGACTGAACCCAAGGTCTTCACCTTGAGCTACCTTTTAAATTTTTTATGCCAGACAGGGTCTCCTTCCAAGTTGCAAAGCCCAGACTAAGCTCAAACTTGTGATCCTTCTGCCTCAGCCTCTCAGAGTGTTGGGATTATAGGTGTGTGCCACCATGCCTGGCTGTAATACATTTATTTCCCATTCACTTAGTGATTTCTTATTGATGTTTTATTATATGCTAACTCCCATAAATGTGTTAGAACTATGAGTTGAGGCACAATGCATTTTAAGAAATTTATCGAAGTGAATAGGAATTCATTAATTGAGTAGTTCTAAACCCAAAATGGGGCAGGGGCTCCACTGAGGATGCGTAAGGGGCAGCCTTCTAAAGAACAAATGTGAAAGTCATAGAAAGAAAATATTTAATGGTTACAATAATAAAGTTGCCTGATCTGGTCTGTCTTGCTGGAAAGCCAGGTAATATCAAGCTATGAGATAGTTGGCTCATTTTGATTGGGTGAGTTCAAGTTTTGTTTTTCCTTAATATTTGCAATAAATAGCTCAAGTTACACATTTGCTTGTGTTTGTAAATCAAGCAAGGTTAAGGTCACTCGTGAGGTCTAGTTTTGTCTGCCCAGGGATTCTCCATCCTAATCTTTATTTTAATTTATATTAACAGCATTTCCATTAATTATTTATCTTCCCGATGCGCTAGCGCCATATGACAGATGAGAATGCTAAGGTCTATCTAGAAAGCTTTCCTATCTTGCTTAAAGTCAAATATCAGAACTGGGTTTGGCATCCAGTTGTTTTAAACATGGGTAATTATGGAAGGTGAGAAATATAAAAGCCCTTGGAAGAAATTATATTGAAAAACACGCTCATCAGGACATCTTTACTACCTTCTGTCATATGGCTTATGTATATGGAAAATGCACGAATTGCACACCTTTCTCATCAATAAAATGGTGATCACACCCTGCCCATAGAGGTGATGGTAATGAAGGATCTTCTCCCTCTTACTGGGGAGGGTAGAAGCCAGAGGCGAGGAGGGCGTCTTCCCTGCTCACCCATTCTCTTTCCAGACTAATATATGATCTTATTTTGTGATGTTTACAGCTTCTGGCTACCCCAGCCTCTCATCATACTTAATACCGGCATTCCCTGGTAACCCACCTGTGGGCATCATTTGAAAGAACTCTAAATTCTCCACAGATAATACATCTGCCATCCTGGCTCACCGGTTTTGCCTGATTAGCTACTTTATTCTACAACGTAGGAAGTGGGGACTTTGGAAAGAGATTAGATTAAGAGGGTGAAACCCTTACAAGGAGGTTCAGAGCCTGCATAGAAAACGTCCCAGAGAGCTCTCTTATCACTTCAATTACTTTAAGACACAGGTGGGGGACACAGACCCTTAGTGCACAGAGAACCTGTCTTTATCTGAGGCTTTCCAGCCTCTAGAACTGTAAGAAATCAATGTCTACTGTTCATCGACTATGCGATCTATGGTATTTTCTTACAGTAGCCCAAATGTACTATTTTATGCACCATTCTCCAGATACAAGTTGCCCTGCTTGCTTGGGTAGCCCCAGTGAAATTTCTGTTCAAGGGGTAGAGAAGGACTTCTGTCACACTGGACACCGGGTATCTCCACCTCCTTCACTTTCCAGTCCACCCCAGCTTAGATACCATCATCTGCCACCATCAATGTCTCTTTACGTTTCACACCTTCCTTGTCTACAATGTTACAAAGGGACACTTCCTACAGTAGTCAGGGCCCAGAACTCATCCCTCACGTGGAAATCTTGTGTTTCATTGTAACTGGCTCCAGTAGTTTAACTGGACAAAGAACTTTGTGTGACTTCGAACAACAGTCTTGCCAGAAATGCCTTTCCTGACTGATAAAGAATAAAACTCTTCAAAAATTAACCTAATACAGACTTCTTGCATTCTATCCAAAGAACTAGTTTTATTTCTCTTTTTTTTTTCCTTTTTTTGGAGGCAGGGTCTCTCTAAGTAGTCCAGGATGGTCCTAAGTCATGGGTATAGCCCAGGCTGATCATGGATTCAGGACAATTCACTTGTCTCAGCCTCCTGAGCGCTGGGATTACAGGCATACACCATCACACCCAGCTTTATGTGGTCCTGGGGAAGTGAACTCAGTGCTTTGTTCTTGCAAGGCAAGCACTTTAACCACTCTGCCATTCCACCATCCCCTAGTTTTTAATTCTTAATTAACATAATTACTGTGAACTGTCCATACTCAACACTTAATGATCTCTTTCTGTAGCTAACTACTCAGTGAATTTCTTCATTGGTCTTTGCTTACTGGAGAATTCATAAAATTGGCTTTGTATCTGTTTGAAGCCTTGGTGGTATGTGTTTTGTTCTTTGACAATTAATAAATCCAAAACCAGATAAATTTAGTCACTTTCCTTTCTTGGCCCTTAGTCTGAGCAGGTAGAAAAGGCTAAATAAAAATAACCGTTACTTACAAATTATTATCACTACAGTATGTATGACCACCACCTTAGCTGGTTAATTTCAGTAAATGACATTACCAAAACCGCCTCAAACACCACAAATACCCAGTTGTCTAATTACCAAGTCAATGGCTTATTCTTATATCTCCCCAGTTTCAGCATGAAAAAAAAATTGATACAGTTGAACAGCCACTGTTATTTGGTGGGATTTCTCATTTCATCTGATTGCTACGATCCATACTGTCTCCATTACTTACTAAAATTTCAGCCTGCTTTCACACCATTCTAATTCTCAGTCTTAAAGTAGAGCATTCCACTTTAACCACTCCAAGCAGCATTTTGGTGGTCAATCTCTCAGGGATGGGCTTTAAGGCTTGGACTCTGAGCCAAGATGGTGTCCCAAGCTCTTGTAGTTTCTGGTAGGCAATGAGCAATTTCAACTTGGAGGGTTGAGCTGACAATCCTCCCATGTACTGCTCATGATCGATGTGCCTATACTCCCTGTAGACTTATTTTTTTCTTTTTCTGCGCCTATTCGGTCCCATAGAAAGGATGGAGGTTGTATTAGCCAATCTTTGCTAAGAATATGCAAATATATTGCTATTAATGCACATATCTCATTTGTTTTCACATAAGGTGAATTATACAATCCTTCTCTCAATAATTTCTTGATTCAGAACTTTTCTGAACCATTTTTTTTAAAAACAAAAACACACCACTTACTTTAATAGTAACAGCCGGGACAGCTTAGCTTTTAACAATTAACTTTAAGGTAAAAGAATGCTTAACAATCTCTTCTGAAACAGGTTGCATTCTTGACACAGACTAGAATATTTTTAATAGCCTTAAAATAAATTCTGTGCCTAACTGGTTTTCAAGTGATCATAAATATTTTTAATTAGAATGAAGATAAATGAAATTTACAAGTACTGTGTAGCCTCCCTGGGAAATATATTTCCTCATTTGAAAATACAGCAAGTATTCTCAAATTTACATGGCATGCTGATTTTAAAAATTATTAAAGATGCTGTCCATCAAAAAAGCGAGGGTCCACGTGCCTTTATCTTGAGCCTGGACTCATTCCAATGACACTCTGGTCCCCAGGATAACAAAAGTGGAAGTGAGGTTGAATGACTTCTGAGCCGACTCAGAAATGGGCAAGTGGCTTCTGCCTAAATCTCTTGTGGTGCTTATTCTGAGGTAATTCAACCAGGTGCCACATAAGCAGTTTGAAGCTGTCATAGTAGAAAGCTCCTGCACAGGCATTCTGATTGACAGCCCAGGTGAGGTTCAGCTGACAACCAACATCCAGCGCCAGCCAGGTGAGCGAGCCAAATTGGAAACAGATCCCACAAGGCCTTCAGAGCACTGCAGCCCGGCCAACATCTGCCTGCAGCTGCACGGGAGACCCTAGGTGACAACTGCTCAGCCAAGCCCTTAAGTCCTGACCTACAAAAGTGCAAGAAAAATAAAAAAGGTGTAAACTGCTAAGCCCTCTGAAAATGTTGGCACATGGCTGGTAACCGGAACGCTCGGGTATTCGTCTTTACATACGTGAATGTTGTCTCTGTGCTGTCATATGACAAACAGCACATTAATAAGAGTGAGCAAATAGGTAGTGAATGTTCAAATACGAATTTGTATTATGTGCAAGACCCACTGTCATGAAGCCTTTTCAAAATACGCCCCCTCGCTCTGCATGCGCGTATCCCAACATTCTTGCCTCTTGCTGATACAGTTCTAGAAGCCCTGTCTTGATGAGGTGTGACCAAAAATATGCGGACTGCTGCTGCTGAGTGCCACCCAATGAAAAGGCAGGCTTATGAAAACACACTGATGGGATGTGTCCTCACCCGCTTCAGGCGCTGCATCTGACATTGTGTGGCTTCTGGTTCATTCCCACTGTTGAGCTGAATAGTTTCAGAACCTCAAGGCAGCCGTAGCAGCACACATGACTAAATACACTCACGACAAAGGGCTCCTAGAACCGCCCTAGAAAGAGGCGTGAATGGCTAGACAAGTGCGTTTGAACAAGGAGGAATGTTTCAATGGAGATTCATGGCAATGTATCTTTTACTGTGATAAATTAAAAAATTTAAACATTCACTCTGTTTTTGATTGTCTCTTGTATTTCTAAAGAAATATACTTTCCCAAAAAGAAGTCTTGTGTTAATGTAAGACTTCACTTCATTTGCATTTAAAAGGCCCCCAGATCATTGCCTGGAAGCATTTTGAAGAGATAGACACACTTGGAATTGAAGTGAAAATAGGTTGATTCTGCTAATTCTTTTTATTATACCTATTGTTTTAAGAAAGATTATTTCTAGTCATATAATTGTTCAAAAGCCAAGGACCTTTGTGTAGCTTAGAGAATATTAATTATTTTCCATCTTCTTTTCACAAACTCAAAGATGTCAGTTTTATCTGCATTGATAATGTGTTATGGGAGAATCGGAATTTTTTCTATTTTTT
The DNA here is from genome assembly GCA_004027205.1 of Ctenodactylus gundi. Taxonomy (NCBI): domain Eukaryota; kingdom Metazoa; phylum Chordata; class Mammalia; order Rodentia; family Ctenodactylidae; genus Ctenodactylus; species Ctenodactylus gundi. The sequence continues at coordinate 458,151 of PVKB01001020.1, read as the reverse complement.
AAGAACAACCGGGTTTTATTTAGACAATCAATAAATAAACAAACAAACACATAAAAGGATAACCTGGTAAAAGCTCCAACCACATGGGGGTCCTAAGTGGATTGCCTCAAGAATCAGAATTTTCAATAGATGAACTTTGAACACTTTTACCTTAAATCATTTTTAAACGATTTTTTTGTGATAAGAAAGCCAACTATTGCAAGACATTAGAAATTTACCAGTAGGGGAGGGGTGAGAAGAGAGTTCTTGAGTGACCAAACTCTTTGGGAGGACTTAATGTACTATTATTTTAAACTAAATTTGGCTGAGTCTGGCTATGACTCTGAGCTCCTACACAGGGAACTGTAACTTAACTTAGTAAGTGAATAACCTATTGCCTAATTTAAGACAGCATAGTTTTGATTTTGGTACACAGTGATATATGTATGTCTACATTCACTCTTCTGCTTGTGGATAACCAGTTTTCCCAGCACCATTTGTTGAAGACATTTTCAAAGACCTAGATATATGGAGACTCTAGACCGTCTGGAGGATCAAATAGGTAAAACTCTAGAAGACGTAGGAGTGGGCAAAGACTTTCTAAATAGGACACATGAGGCAAAAGAAACAGCCCCCAGAATCAACAACTGGGATTATATCAAATTAAAAAGTCCCTGCATGGCAAAGGAAACTATCGACAGAGTGAAGAGAGAACCAACAGACTGGGAAAAAATTTTACCACCTATACCTCAGACATGAAGCTAATAACCAGAATATATAAGGAACTGAAGAAAAACAGACCTCTCAAAATCAGAGACCTGGTTGAAAAACGGGCAACTGAAATGAATAGGCAATTCGCAGAAGAAGTTCAAATGACCAGCAAATACATGAGAAGATGTTCAACATCCCTAGCCATTAGAGAAATCAAAACATCATTAAGATGCCATCTAACCCCACTGAGAATGGCACATATCAAGAACTTGAATGAAGAGCAATCAGTGCTGGTGACGTTGTGGGGGGAAAAGGAACACCTTCACTTTGCTGGTGGGACTATAAACTGACTCAATCACAATGAACAGCAATATGGAGATTTCTCAAAAGGCTGGAAATAAATATTTCATTCAATCCAAAGATACCTCTTTTCAGCACCTTTCCAAAAGTGGTAAAAGCAACATATAATAAATATACACATACACCCATGTTTACAGCAACACAACTAACAATACCTAAATAGTGGAAGATGTCGAAATACCCATCCACAGACCAAATGGATACAAAAACTGTGGTGTATGTACAAAATGGAGTACTACTTTTACAGAGACAGATAAACTTGAGTCTTTGGTAGGTAAGTGGACACAACTTGAGACCATCATGCTTAGCTAAATGAGTCAAACTCAGAAGATACAATATCGCATGGTTCCTCTAATGTGAGAAACCCAGAATATGGGCATTTTATAGAACCAAATGGGTGCGATAGTGGGAGTTGGGGGAATGAAGGATGCAGCAGGAGGGCCAATGAGAGGGAGAAAAGACTGTAACGTTGTCATGACATGTATGTGCACAAAATACTCAAGCTCAAAGTAAGTGTGGTATGTCATACACACAAGCACACACACATATGGGAATAGAGCATATTTTTGTAATAAGTAGGTCTCAGCCAATCATGACATCAAAGCTTTAGCCAATCACAAACTGCTAACTGATCAGCCTATGCCAAAATAGGGTGAATACTGAACTACTGCCAACCAAGGAGTTTCTTTCATTTCCTTTGTGTGTGCGTGTGTGTGTGTGTGTTTATAGATACTGCCTGTCCAGTTGAGTGGAGCACTTTGACATTTCCCTGCTTCTAAAGTGCCCCTGATTCGTGTTCAAAAAAACTGTTCAATTTAATGTGTCTAAAGTTTTGCTTTCAACAGCACTGAGTCTCCTCATTTAAAATCTATCAACTGAATTAAAATGTAGTTTTACCATAGAAACCAAAGAAATAAAATTTATTTTTTCTAATACTGTTGATTCCTTTTCATTTCTTTTTGATGAATTGTACAGTTTCTATCAGGTGATTCTAGTAAGAAAGGATCTCCTTGAACTTATTAGGACTGGTATTCTCAAAGTGTGGTCTGGTGACATCTGGGGGTACCAGAGATCTTTTCAGTAGGTCTGTGAAAACAAAACTATCATAGTAATGTTAAGGTATCATCTGCCATTTTAATCTCATTTTAAAAAAAGTGCACTGCACAGTTTTCTAGAGATATCATAGTATCTGATGTAATAGGTCTAATTTACAAATACACATGAGTAAGCTGGGTGTGGTAGCGCAAGCCTGTAATCCCAGCACTTGGGAGGCTGAGGCAGGAGGATTACTGTGATCCCAAGGCCAGTCTGGGCTCCATAGTGAGTTCAGGACCAGCCTTGGCTACGCAGCAAGACCCTGTCCCCCAAAATAAGTAAATAAAAATAAATAAATAAATAAATATACACACATGAGACCCAGCAGTCTTATTATAGAAGATACTAAAATCGTTCGTGAAGTCCAATTTTCACCATATTTCATGAGATAGAGCGATTTTGTAAATTAACAGATCTATTTTCATAAAAATTGATATCTCAACTTGGAATGAGTGTATTTAATGAATAATATTTCTGAGATTCTCAAAAACATAAATTATAAAAAAAGACTGAAATCAAAACAATTGAGAAACTAGGGTTAGGAATTCATCAGAGGAAGCATTCTGGAATATTCTGACCTAAGGGTAGAGGTTGGCAGATTAGACAACAGGTCACTAAATGCTCTCTGACTCAGACTTTGGTTACTGTATAAAGGCATGCCTCTGTGTGTGTGTGTGTGTGTGTGTGTGTGTGTGTGTGTGTGTGTGTGTGTGTTTTATTAGTTGATTAGAAGAACAAATGAACAGGAACAATTTTCCTGTATTAAATACTATCAACTGAAGAGTTAGGTCATTGTCTTAGGATGGCGGAAGTCACGCTACAAAGTGACCCTTGATGATTTCCCTATTTAGTTAGTAAAGTGAACAATGTAAGTAATAGTCAGGCCAATCCACTTAGCCTCTTGCTTTTTAGTCAACAAAATGAGAATATTAAATCACTTTTGACTAAGAAGTCCTGAAATTGGATTCTAATTAGGATAATAAAAATTAACCAACCTGAGCCTTCAACCAAGCCCTGGTCCAATTATTAAGTTTTAAAGGAATGTGCAATTTCTCTTTTTTTATTGTTTAATGATGTGTTCTCAAGTGTTTACAACCACATTTTTTGCTTAGAAAAACAATAAAACGAAAGAACAAGTGAATGAGTGTGGCAAAAGAGGAAGAAATTATAAAACTTTAATAATAAGACCTCCTGGGAAATGTTCCATTCTTACTGTGCTCTCTGAAAGTCAGCCTTCCAAAGGACAGTAAATATTTGCTTATTATCATCTGCTACTTCGTGAGCCACTTGTAAACCACTTAAAAATTGTAGGAAAAGATACAAAGGCCTCATTGTCCTAAAAGATTCAGTTATACCTGCATAAAGAGTGTTTTGTCAAGACTTATGAGACAAAACTAAACTTATATTTTCACCTCTTATGGGTTTTTTAATGTTTCTAAACGAATTAAAGAAAGAGTATTACTTAAATGTCCTACTGAAAGCCACAGTGGCTGTATTTTCTATGCACTTTTTAGAAAATGTATCTATTGCCATGTCTTTTTATTCATTCAACAGTGATTTACTGATCAAGTCACATGTGCCAGCATTTGACAATGGACTAGGACAGGAGAACACCTTGGAGTTCATATTCTAATGGATTATCTGAGTTAATATTTATCCTAATTGTGAGTACTTACAAATTTTAGGCAGAAGAAAAAAGTGAGATTGCAGAAAATGAAGGAATGTAGGAGAATCATTCAGATGGGATGGTGTCAAAGGCATCACTGATGGAATTATGGGAAACTCCTGAAGAGAAACATGGCCACATTCTTCTCATCTCATTATGTTACCTTTCTGTTTCTTGCATCAAAATTAGATTAGGTTTCTGTAGCTTTTGATCTGGCCATAGTCATGTGATTTGTTATGCCAGTGGGACACTGGAAAATAGGACATCGTAGGTCTTCGAGAACAGCTGGGGACTTTCTTCCACCACGAAAACATGGCAGGGTCAACCTCCCAAATGGGATGAGAGAGGAGAAACCACAAACAAAGGCCTTCCTCCCATCCCCGACTTACGTTTCTGAAATTCTTTAGTCCGTGGCTCCATAATCTTCACTGCACTTTGAAAAATTTCTCCTGTTATTTCACTAAACTATGTATCTCCCCCAACCACCCCCAGCTTCTGGGAATCCAAATTATCTTTAAAGTCACTAAAAATTGGCTTATTGTTAATCTGGGCTTTGTTTATTTTTTTCAACTTTTATTCTGGATTTATTTCTGACTTTGAGAAATTTCAGTTCACTGATACCTTCCCTGCAGCTTCTATCTGCTGTTGAGCTCATTCAGTTATTTTTTAAAATTAGTGTTATTTGTCAATTCTAGAAATTCTCTTTTTAAAAAAAATCTATTATATTTCTCCTCTCATTGCATCCATGTTTTCTTTTCAATGCCTGAACCTGTTCATTACAGCTGTTTTGAAGTCCTTGCCTACTATCTCAACATCACTGTCATTTCTGGGTCTTTTTCTATTGACAGGGCTTTCTTTTGGCTAGGGGGGTATGTCTCCCAGTTTCTCTGCATGTGGTGTAATAACAAAATACAGTGACTATCTAAGTTTTAAAGGTGTATTACAGTAAAAGACATTTTGCCATTAACCCCCCTCAAAAAACTACACCTACTTTCAAATATAGCTATCTTCCCATTTTGGCCACTTCCTGAGACGGTTGTGGAAATCTTTCTCTCTCACGGGTGTCTTTAGGTGTGTTGTTGTGGTAGCGTGAGTCAACTACAAATGTTTACCTTTCATAATCATTTTGACTTTGGGGAAGAGCCAGATGTTACTCACTTGCTCTCTCTCTCTCTCTCTCTCTCTCCTCTAAAGGACTAGAAGTTTAGGTCTTGGTTGCCAATGTTCAAGCTTAGTTTATCTAACATTCCCAATTTTCTAGGTTTTATGGAGGAGGACATCTCTGGAACTAATTACCCCACTCAGAATCAAAGTGGAAGTTCAGAAAACGAACTGCCATTTATTTACTCGTCTGTTTGGGGATGAAAGATCCCATAGCAATGCTCTGTGCCACCGGGAATAGTTCAGTCAGGAGGGGACATCTGGTGATGCTTGAGAGAAGTGATATTTCAGAAGCCAATCTTTGGTGGATGTGAGAAAAGATGCACACAAGTATATGTGTAGCAGGGCCAGCGTCTAGGAGAACGGACCTTGCATCTACTGGGCCTTTGGGTTAGATGCTAATAAAGTCAGTACAGGAAAGCTAAATTAGTATGTAATGGGAAGATAACTTCTATTAATTATTATTTGATCAGATGATTCAAATGAGCAGAATAGCAAATATGATGAAGCATTTGTTTGTTATCTTTGGCCAAAAAGGAATCACTTTTTTCTTCTCCAAAATTAAGCCTTTATATATTCAATCTCACTGTTATAATTTCCTTTTGGGATTTGCCTGTCCAGAAAGATCAAACAAAAGATTTTTAAAGATACTATATGCAAATGACTTGTGGATGAATTCTGGGTTTTGATGTTGACTGATCGGTTACTTTTTAAAAACAAAAGGTTTTCATTCTATTGTTTTCTAGTCAGAAAAACAATACATTCTGTGTGAATAAAAATGGGGTTAGAACACTCAGAATAGGATTAGTGTTAGGATTAAATATGTCAACTACAGCACCACTAAATTCTTTGTTTTATCCTTCCTATGTTGTAAAGTTATTTGAAAAGATAATTAGTTAAGACAATATTAGGTTCTACTCATCAAAAATGTGCAAAGAATTTACATCATTTTTGTCCTTTAACTGCCCTCATTGGATTCTTTTTTTTTTTTAGATTTAGTTTCCCCAAACAAAAATTATTTTCCTACTTTTTCTGATTTTTGTTTCTTTTTTTGTTCTTGGATCGTTTGGCTCTAGAATCATGCCAGGCACATAATGGGTATCCAGTAGATATTAGGCTGAAATTATTGTCGAATCTGTTGAGTATAAGTGCCTACACTGAATTCCAAGGATGCTAGCATTTGGGGGGAATGGCTGCCGTAGAGAATGCCTTGGTATAAGTTAACCATCTTGATTCTTTTTCTCTCTACTGAGACCGTCAGTAGCACAATTAGTGAAATGAAAAGAATCCTTTCCTTCTTTCCTCTGTATGTGCCAGAAACAGGCTGTATCATAGGTCTGGTAGTAAAGCCTTTTAAAGTCACAATCTGTGTAGAATTTATGTGCCAGTGTTGTTGGAAGAGTTACTTCTTCCTGTGCTCTGACAGCCTCTGGTGACAGGGCACCACGCTTCCTGTGATCGGAGCTCCTGTCCTCAGCTCTCACGCCCATGCCAATGGCTTAAGATGAGCAGGCTGGGCATCACTGCTGTATGTCCACACGTCAGCTGCAGGAAGCCCATGCTAGGTGACAGCAGTGTCACTTTGGTATCACATCCTCTTTTACACCTGATCACACTTGCAGACGGGAAAGCCAAAAGCACCTCTGAGATACAAGGCAAGAGGGAGTGGCTGGGGGAGTAAGTGCCAAAGGGACATCTTGACACGCTGAGGGGACCCTAGGACCCTCAATGTGACCGCCATGAGAACAGACAAGCCTTGACTCCTGCACAGATCCTCACTTGGCCTGAAATTCAGTTGCCCAGAGTGGCAAACATTTTAGAAATGAAAGGAAGACAGGTGGGATATAGTTAGTGGTGACCTAGGCATGAAGATCTCCAGAAAGGGAGAACTGACCTTGGCCTTCCTTTGTTTAGCAGAGTTATCACTTTGGTGGGCACATCGACACTCATCCTGGCTTCCTAGGAAGACACCGTCCCTTCCTAATTTTCTTGATTTAGAATTCACCATCTTCCCACTCACATAGGATTAATTCCTCATGTAATTACCTAAGCCAGAGGATTAGGAGGAGTGAACGGTGGTGACTTAGAGTAATCAACATTCAGATATCTTAATACTTACATACGAGAAGATGAAAAAATCAGTTCGGAGAAGGACGGGGTGGCAATGGGTTTTAGATTGACAGTCAAACATCGGTAAGAGAAGGAAGGAACTTGAACTTGTGTAGTGGAGACACAGCGAATAGAAAAATGGGAGAAGAGGAGTTATGGGAAATTAATACAATTTATTCAGTATATTGGGAGAAAAGACCAAGGAAGTTGGAATTATTTTTGTTAGTGCTTATTCTGACTCCTGGAACTGAGTGCCTTTCAAAAAATGCCAAGAACGGGCTGTGTGAACCCTGGTGTATATGTAGGTTATGTTCCCACAGGATCTTACCTGTGGCCTTACAGCTGATTAGTAACTGGAAAGTCATCTCTGGAATAAAGGACCATTTAGAAAGATCCATTCATTTTCATGGTTATCGTTCTAGCTTACTTTGAATCATGCGTTGGTTTGGATCTTGAGTGTCCCCCAAAAACCTCATGTATTTGGAACTGTGTGTTACTGGGAGGTAAGGCTTGGTGGGAGGTGCAGATGCTTCCAGTTTCATCTGGGAAGATTGTGTCAACTTGTTGTGACTGGGGGTAACTAGGGAACAGCTTTCGGACATATGTTATTGATTTTTGCAAGGAGAGCTTGATGTAATTCAAGGAAACAAGAAATGTTGGTGCAGCTTCTTCCTGGGAAAGCTCTCGCCTTGCTGGTCTCTAGACTGAGACTCATTTGGATCCTGTTTTATTCAGCTTCTCTCTGCAATGGGGTGAACAGCTCTCCAGCCTCTACGATGTGCCTTCACCATGGCCGGCTGGCCCAGGAGTGGACTGTGAGTGTGAGAGACCATCTGAAACTGATCTCAACAGATCTTTCCTCCCTCACATTGCGGATGTTGGTACTCTGTCACGGCAGTGAGTTACTGTGACAGGTCACATCACATGCACAACTTGGGTTCCTTATGCCTGGCTCTGCCATTTTTCCACAGCTTGGGGCTGGCAATACCTAGAAATGTAGCTTGTTCCTGAAGTGTTCAGTGGGACTGGCTAGAATAGACAGCTTTTTTTCCAACATCCTTATTCTAGGTTCTAGTCCCCTGTCAGCACTGTCTCCCGAGTGTCCCCCACAGAAATCTGGTTTCAAATGTAGGGATTCATAACTCGCCATTCTGCCTCTATGAGAAGGTGTGTAAACTAACAAGGGAGACTTCACGTTTGACTGGAAATTGTTTCTGAATGATGGAATTTTAGAATCTACACAAAAAAGATATAATGAGAACAGAACTTTTTCAATAAACCATATATATATATATATATATATATATATATATATATATATATATATATATATATTTCGGTCTCTAGTACCAAGATAACTAAGCTGGTATTATTTCAACCAAGAATCCTAGACAGATAAGCTTGCAAACAGATAAAGTTAAAATAATAACGAACAGTTGCACTGCATATGCATAAAGCCTTTGATGCTCAAGAGAAATTGAAATGTTAATCCTGGGTTCTGAAAGAAGACATGCAAAAAAAAAAAAAAGTTTCTCCTGTCACTAAATTCACCTTTTAAAAACTCAAGAACTGGTTCAGGTGGCCTCATCTTATGCCGCTGTGTTGATATGTATATGTGTGTGTTTTAAGTGAACTTTCTATTTTGAGCTCACTGTAGATTTGTATCTAATGGCAAGAAACAATACAAAGATTCTCTGTGTGATCTTTTTCTATTTTTCCATTATTTGTTTCATTTTAACACCTTGCAAAAATGTATAATAGGGTTTAACAATAATCATATTGAAATTGACGCAGTATGTGGGTCTTACCCAGATCTCTCATTTTATATGCTCCTGGTGTGTTTTCTGTGTGTGTGTGGAGTTCTACCTAGGCTCCCCTCACCGCCTTGTGCTATAATCCTCATTTTCTAGATAGCTGAAAAAAACTTGATAGAGACAAATGGAATGGCTTTTTCAATTTACTGGATTGACAGCAGTGAAAATAGAAACCTACTCTTTTGATGTCCCCTCTCTGTCTCCCACACTGTCCAAGGAGAATGAGCCAGGCCAATCTTCAGGCCAAAACAAACACTTCCTTTTCCACTCTGAAAAGGAAAGGATCAGCAAAATCCCACACGACCAGGAGAGCTCTCGAGGGGGAGAAAGTAGAACTCTCCCTGAGACCAGCCTTGTGTTATGGGTGGCTCCCAATTACTTTAATTAAAGACTTCTGTCTTAATCCCATTCATAAACTAAAGCCAAGCTACAATTTTCCATGAAGCATCTTCTGGTAAAAAGCAACGTTCCTACACTTTGGCAGTTTTTAAGATTTACACGTCATGATTTCAAAAAGCAGGGCACATAAAATAAGTAGACACTTGCTAATTTTGAAGTTTGAAAATTAGACCACGGAGAAGCCATAACGTACATTATATGTACAAAAGAGTTTTTCTTTGTAACTGTTCAAACTTATTCAGGACCACACAATTTTTTTTATTACAATGAAGAAGTACTAAACAGTTCAAACAGAAATATTTTAACCTGAAATGTACTTATTTTAAAAGGCAATTTCATACAAAAAGGGAAATGAAGTTTCATTTGAAGTATTTGATCTGAGGTAATATGCAGAATTTACCAGGAAATTGTAATCTGTAGTTACTGGGTGGTCTTATACACCCTGGGGGTAAGGAAAGAATGGGAGGCAGAACCATCCAGTATACGTGCATTGGTAACATTCATATGGTTAAAATAAAACATTTACAATATTTACCTGAACATACTCATTTTAATAAAGCATTTTTTGCTCTAAGTGTGCTAAATATTATAGTTTCAAATTCATAGATAATGGTTTCCCACTGGAATCTTCAGAGGCCTGAGATCTAAACTATGGCTAAGCTTAATCTTAAATGAGTCAGAAGGTCTGGGATGGGGCCCTGGTGACTGTGGTGAATGATGGAGGCTAAGAACCACTGTTTAAAATATACACTCCACTTCAGATACTAAACACACTCCGGCAAGGGAAACCTTTTAAAGTTCTTGAGAACTTGCTACTAAAACCATTTCATAATGACTCTTTTTATGCCAGGAAATCATCTTCCCCTTTAGAAATGTGAATCTGGAGTATTATACATTACAGTTGCTTCGTGAGCACTTACAGAGGGGTCTGTGGCAGAGTAGAGGAGTACAGATTTCTCCTTTACCCGTGCACATTACGGCGGCGCCTGCCCAGAATTCCTATTCAAATTTCTCTTTCAGCACATGTTCTCATTTGAACTTAAAAAGTAAGAACTTCAGATGATGTCATCATCAAGTTACAGGTAACAGAAGACACAGGAAGAAACAAGAAAACAGGGAGAATTTAAAATGGCATTTTACTATTAACTCTACACCCAGAATAAAAGGTAAGTTTCTTTGTACGTCACTTCTCATCTTCCACTTGTTTACTTACATAATATTAATATGTAGTATGTTTTCCTTACATAATAGCTTATGTTATTTATATGTTATGTATATATGTACTAACATAGAACAAGTATACTATACACATTATATCCTACTGCGTAGTATGTGCAACATCTATGCAACTTTTACATATTTATGCATGTATTCATACACCCTGGAGATAAAAATTATGGTATTGTTTAACTTTTAGTCTGCTCTCTTTAAAGTTAATAATGGACTTGGCCACCAAAACTTTATATCAAGTGTAGAGGGAATAAAAGAAATCACATCAGATACGTCTTTCTGTCTTAACCTTAGGCTAACAGGTATGGGGAAATTGCAAGATGGAATTACAAACAGAAAAGCAAACCCTGCAATCTCTTCAAAGTGCTCAAATCTTATTTAAACAGCATGTACAATAGTTTGGTGCCAGAACTCAATTTTTATTTTAGGAAAACATAACTTTTCTTTAGATTGTTTTCTAACCTCATTTTCGGCAGAATAGGGCTCGATCTCAAGATTCATCTACACTGCTTGCAGGTTTCACTGTGAAGGTGTTTTTCTGCTCTGTGTAAATGTGAACTCAGGATACAGGGAGTCAGTTAAGACCCGGACCATTCAGTGCTTCATGCTGGCTTTGCACGTGACACTCATCTCCGAAGGCAATTACTGCTTTCTCTTGCAATTTATACATCCCTTCTAAATCCCTATCCGTGGTGATAAAAACATCAAAATGCAGACAAGTTCCTGAAAACAAAGTGACAGGGGAAACGATCCCATACGTAGATTCTTCCGGGATGTTTTGGAAAGGTATTTGCTCATCTGAGTGATATTTGCCAAGATGAAAAGACACCAGCAGCTTCCCGAGCTCTGTCAGAATGGGCAGCAGCTGCGGCTCTGTTGATACAGGCAACATCTGTGAAAGTTTCTGGGCAGCAAGTGGAAAAATTTCACTGTCAGCAAAAATAGAGTCTACAAACCACCAGGTTCTGGGAAGCACAAAGAAGCTATGAACCAGCACGGAAACACTGGAGATGGGGAAGCCATGGCTTATATAATTAATCATGATAAATGTCCATTCTAGCAGGAAAGAAAGAAGAAATGAATTCTTCAATTGTGAAGACTTCAACTCCTGTCAAAGGAAATGCTTGTTCCCATTTGAACACAGGAAGCACAGAAGGACCTGTCTGAATCTCAAAAGCTCATAATCAAAGTGGTTTCACAGGTCAAAGAGCCACTTTATAGATGTGGAGACTGATACACATAGATGCACTTGCAACTTGACTTTCTATATTCAACGAATGATTTGCTCAACATTAGCCCACATGGTTGGACCCCATACTAACGGTTGTTCTTGGGACAGGAAAGGGAGTCTGCTTCTGTTTTCCAGCCATATTAAGGTGTTAATCACAAAATTACATATATTTCCAACATACAATGCCAGGTTTTGGTATATTCATATATCTTAAAATGATTAAATCAAGGCAATTAATATATTTAGAGAATACTGAACTTTATCTGATTTTAGAATCTCTTTGTCATCTTTCCCCAAGATACGATCATTTTTCTGAGAAAAGATAGCTCAAAAATGCTTACCAGGCTTCCAGCTACAATCCCTCGATTTGTGTGTGCGCCTGTGTGTGCGCCTGTGTGTGTGTGTGTGTGTGTGCGCGCGCGCGCTGTGCTTTGTTTTGACTTGTTTTATTGCTTTATTCTGCTTTCTGATTTGTTTTAGAGTTTGGGAGAATTTCCACGGATATATCACAATCACATTGGGTCATTTGCAAAAAAATAGCTACCGTTTTCTGTGGAGCAACGACCAAGAAACTAACAGAGGGGAAACCGAGACTGTGTTTTCTTTCTTCCTTTAAGACAGCTAATTTGCACATGGAAGCTTGCTCAAAACAGATCTCTCATTTAAACCCCTCAAAGAAATAAGCCCGGACTCTCAGAGACACTGGTTATTCAATCAAGAACATGGCTGGAGCTATTTCCGATCTATGGTGACAAAATCCATTCATCATTAAATAAAACATTTAAGCAGTAATTTAAATATTACAGGCTATGAAACTGCTTAGGCAGTGAATAGGAATTGGAATTAGGGGACCAGTCTTGTCCTTGAGCAAATAATTAAAATCTTGCTGTTTCCCGTGCTTGTCTACAGAAATGAAATGAAAAATCTGGTCATTCATCCATTTAACAGGAAGCTCGGAGAACTATGAATAGTCACAAAGTTCTTTCTTGTGAACACTCTTGTGGACAAGATGAGGAGTAAATAACAGCCGTACTTCCCTGGTTTTCCACGGCAATTCTGATTTCACATTTTCTGTGCCTGTGCCATGTCCTAAGTCAGTTTTTGCACCAGAATTTTCTGCCAATCCCAATCAAAATCCCCTTCCTTTGGTTCCTAAAATGTGGTTAAAATTTCATAAATACAAAACCCCAGTAAAAATCAAAAAAAGCTTAGGAATTTCTTCAGAATGAAACACAAGACATATGCTAATTTGAACACGTGATTTATGGCCATTGTAAAAGAGCCATTTGTCCATGTTTCCCGAGGCCTTTCCTTTTTCTCGAACAAAACTGAAAATAGCAACGGAGCAAGTCCTCCTGGTCACTCTCGCCACTTAGCCGAATCTTGTGTATTATCCAAGCTATTTTAGAGAGTTCATTTTTTTCTTTATAATTTCATTCCAGGAGAAAGCAGCAAAAGAATCATTGTTTTGGCTAAAAGTTAATTTTTCTCCAACTTTTTCAGATTCACCAATTTTTTCTGGCTCACGGGAGCTGCAAACTGTTTTCCCTTGGTTTGGATATTTTAAGACAGGTGCTTGATGTTACAGAATGATCTCAAGAAAATCTACAATGACATTTGACCTACTAGCTCTCCAATAAATACTCACATATGTTGATTGGAGGCTGCAAGTTGAATTTTATTTCACAGATAACCTTTATAACTGAGGAGAAAAATAGTGGGACTGTGAGGCAGGAACTAGAATGGAAGCAAGGAAATGGAAAAGCCAAGAACAAATTATTACCAAGAGAATCCAGAAGCAGCAAAGGTGGACAGGGTCCAAGAGTGGAAGGGAACTTAAGAATCGCTAATTTTTATACTTCCTACAATAACCTTCATAAGTGATTGTTCATCCTGTTACCTCTAGTAAGACAGTTCCTTAGTTATCTTAAGGCATTTACTAGCATTATTTTGCAATGCGGCCTATTCTCATAGTTCATGAAAAGACAAGTGGGATAGATATAAAAAGAACTTGGATCTACAGAGTGGACAGGTGATTTGATCCAAAGACAGCCCATGCTTTAGTATCCTTTTAACAGTAACTGGTAGTGTCAATAGGTAGAAAATTCATAGGTATACAGATGATTTCAACAATCAACTTGACCTGTTGCTATTTATAGACTACACCATCCAACAACAGAACAAGGAACAGTCTTTCTATGCTCACTTGCAACACTCACTGAGACAGATCCTATCCTACCATAAACAAACCTTAAGACATTTAAACAAGTATAAGTTACTCATAGTGTTTTCTCAGACTGCAATAGAACTGAAATCTAAATCAGTAACAGAAATATAGTTGGGAAAATTTGTGACAGTGAGGGAAACACATCACATCTATGCATACGTTAGGAACAAAGAAGATTTAAATTAATAACCTAGGCTCCGATGTTATGAAATTAAATAAAGAAGATTGAAACCCAAAGTCACAAGAAGAAAGTAAAATAATTACAAAATTACAATACAAATCAGTGATTGAAAACAGTAAAAGAATAAAGAAAGTCAATTAAACCAAACTGTGGCTGTCTGAGATGATCAATGAAATGGGTAAATCTCTATCCAGATAAAAGCAAAAGAGGGAAGACCCAAAATAGCAGTATCAGAAATGAAAGGTGGGTCATGCTTCCTGACTGATCACTAAAAGGATAATAAAAAAATACTAGAAACAATTTTATGGCTTCAAATTGGATTACCTAGATGAAATGATCCAATACCTTAAAAAACACTAGATACCAAAATTGACAGGAAAAAATAGACAACCTGAATTGTCCTATATCTATTAAAGAATCTGGTCAAGAATTAATAACTTTCTAAAATAAAAATGGAAACAACAAATAAGGTCAAAATGACTTCACTGGTGAATACTACCTGCAGTTATGAAGGAAGTCTATCAATGTGTTCATATCATCTTTTGGAAAACAGAAGCAAAAGAAAAACTTTCTAAATTTCCCATGGGTCGGCGTCATTTTAATATTAAACCCATTCAAGTGCATTGTAGTCAAGGAAAGATACAGACCAGTATCTCTCACGAACATACTTGCAAAAATCCACAACATGATACTGGCAAATCAAAAAAAAAATTCTATTAAGTGAGTTATATAACACAACTAAGTGAGCTGTATTTCAGACATGTATGGTTGGCTCAATAGAAAAAAAGAAGGAAAAAAAAAGAAAAAATAAATTAATCAATATAATCCACCATATCAACAAGAAAATTAGAAAAATCCCACAATTCTATCAATTAATGTGGATTTAGGACCTCTAAAAATTCCAACATCTATTTATGAAAAACAAAAACAAATTGAAAGGGAAGAAACAGAACCGTTCTAATTCTCAAGACATGATGGTGTTGCAAGAAAAATCAGGAAGAGCCTACAATTATCTTCTGAGTTGACTAGTACATATAGCAAGACTGCAGGAGACAAAGTCAACACACAAACACTCATTTATTTTTCCCCATATACATCAAAGCACAATTCAAACTTGAAACTAATGAAAAGCATTTTCAACAGTATCGAAGAAAAAGAAATACTTAGGTGTGAACCTAATGACGTATATGTAGAATCCCTGTGTAGAAAAATATAAAATGCTGATAAGAAGTCAAAGTAAAGATAATAAATGGAGAGAATGTGTATTTATGGTTTGAAAGTGTCAATATTGTTAAGATGAAAATTGTTTCCAGATTCATCTATAGATTCAACACAAGCTCAAGTAGCAACCCAGCATGTTGTTTTGTGGATGTCTATAAAATGATTTCAGTTTGTAAGAAATGCAGAGCCCTGGAATAGCTGAAACAATACTCTAGAATTAAGGAAATACAATAAAAGAAGAAATATAAGTTCAAGGATGCACACTACTCAGTTTTAAGACTTAACATCTAAGTAAGCAGCAAGTATCATATTGGTGAAAAAGAGATTAAAGAAAGAGAATAAAGATTTCAGATATAGGTTGATAAAATATAAACAAAAGATTTTTTTTAAAGGTCAAACGCAATTTAAAGGAAGAAAAAATAGAGTCAAATCTTTTCAACAAATAATACTGGAACACGTAGACATGTATATAGATAAAAATAAATCTTTCATAGAACTTAGCCAAATGTAAAACCGTGAAACTTTTAGAATAAAGAATGAGAGAAAAATCTACACGGCTTGTGGGGGCTTTGATATCAAAATTACAGTTGCTGAGGTGGGGTTACTAGCATGTTCTTATAATCCACTTAATTGGAAAACCAAGGCAACAAGACCAGATGTTTGAGGACAGCCTCAGCAACTCAGTGAGACTTTCTCAAAGTAAAATACAGAAGGACAAGAATGTAGCTCAGTTAGGGACTGCTTGACTTCAATTAGTAAGTCACCAGTGCCCAAAAGGGAAGTTTATAATTAGACTTTTGACTATATTAAAAGGAAAAAACATTTGCAAAAAACATCTGATAAAGGAATCACATCTAAAATATGCAAAGAATTCTAACTCAGTTATAAAGTAAGTGATCCATTTAAAAATGGGCAAAAGTTCTCAAGGGACCCCTCACCACAGAAGACACAAACATCGTGCATAACCATGAAAAGATTCCAAGTATCATCTGTCATTTGGCAAATTCAGTTAAAACAAGATACCTGTTGGAATGCCTAAAATCCCCAAAGCAGCGTGGCATTGCTGGGAAGGGCATGGAGTATCCGGCATTTGTTGCCACTGGGAAATCAAAGCTGCAAAGCCACTTGGAAAGATGCTTTTCGGTTTCCCCACCCTCCCTTTCTTCACTCTCCCTCTCCTTCCTCTCCTTCCTTCCTTCCTTCCTTCCTTCCTTCCTTCCTTCCTTCCTTCCTTCCATTTTTCCTCTCTTCCTTCCCCTTAAGTATACTGACGGCATATGTTGAGAGCCAGGTGCTAAGAGTGGGGACTTCTAGATACACAAGAAAAGAAGGTAACAGACCAGATTTGGTGACCTTAGTAGGAACCTATGCTTAGCGTATTATTGATCTAGATAGTTGTATATAGAAATATTCAGAGGTCTGTGTACAGAAGTGAACTAACATACACACATGTATTTCCTTGCTCCCTCAGCTAAAAGTGCCTTCATATAATAACTCAGCAGCAATAGCGTCCAGAATGTGATTGGCAATACTATTCAACCAAATATCACTTGTCAAATATCATTTGCTGGGGTGGACATGAAGTAACAGGAACTCATTTCTGGCACCACCAAAGGGAACCAGGGCTCCTCATATGGCTGAGTCTAACACGGCAGCAGAAAACATTCAGGATGTTCTTGTAGCATCTTATTTTTGGTCAAAGAAATACTCATGGAAAACCAAATAAAAAGACTCACACAGACATGTGTCAAAGGAAATACATACAGAAGACAACTGGAAGAGAGCTTCTGGTGACCAAAGACAGAACAATTACAGCAATAAATGAAACAGTGTTATTCCAACAGTATTGGATGCCAGGTGACCAAGGTCAACTTCAAGAGTGACTCTCTAGGCCGATAGGAAACACACCGGCTATGATGTGATGATGGCGTGCAGTTTTCCTCTGTGCTTCCCTCTGTGTGTATCGTACTGTTAATAATAGAGCAAACTAGGTGTGAGGCCTATGGAAATTCCCTACTACTTCTGCAATTGTTTGGTAACTGTAAATAAAATAATTCTAAAGTAAAGACAACATTTACTGAAAGCAAAACAAAATGTAACTCACAAAATCCCCCAAAGATCAAGATCTTGTCAGTTTGCCAGCGTTTTCCCAGGACAGCATGGATGGAGGTGTACAGGCAAGTCTGTTTCCCTTGACAGTGACTCTAGTATCAGGAATAAATAAAAAGGGACCAACACTCAGACAAGCAATTCTGTGTGCTAGCACATACAAGATACTGCCTTAGAAAAACACCAAATGTAATTGTCACTGTTGTCCCTTCTCTTTCAGTGAGTGAAGACATCAAAAGATGCACAAATAAGTTTCTGATAAATGTCACTACCCACATGACAGGCAGAAGGTGCTGCAGAATTTCAAAGGATGGAAAAATATCAGGGCAACAGTGAAAAAAATTCTCGTAAGAGCTGGGACCAACAGGAGTGAGGAAGAAACGCTGGAGCGAGGGCTCCTCTGAGCAGGAGTAGAGAGTCACGAAGGCAGCAGGACCTGCTATCTGATCAGAATGGCACTGTCACAGGGTCAAAAACAAAGATAAGAAACGCAGACGTGAAGTTCCAGGCAATAGGGAGTCATTGCGGCTTTCTCAGTAAGGAAGTCCCAGAATTAAAGAGGGGAATTAAACAGTGACCCGTCTGGGTGCATTGACTTCTCTTCCTTTCCTCCAGCCTTTTCCAGAAAGTCTCTGCCCCGTCACCATTGCCTCGGTCGTTATCTACCACAACACCCTCGGCGTTGCATGTCGTGGACACATCAATAGGTTCACGTGTAGCTTCTCAGCAGCATGTCACCCCGCTATGGACTGCCTTCACTTTGACCCAAGGCCGTCCTCTAGTTTCTACCACGTCTCCCTTCCCAACGTCCCCTCCTTCTAGCTACTTTGTGCTAGTTCTTCTTTATCCACCCCGTAGCTGGTGGGTTCTTTCGGTCTCCCCCCTGGTCTCCCAGGGCTTCTTTCATGTCCATCTGTTTGACTTTTATTCCACCATTTATCTTCTGAGCCTAGACTTCTTTTCTGACTTCTGCTGGTATGGATGTGGTTGTCTGTTTGACACCTCTTTTTGGATGCCCAAGAATCACTCAAGAGCCATCTCAACTTTAACAGATTCAAATTGGCCTCCCAGTCTTGTCTCCCACCTCCTCCTACCACCTCACAGCAGCCCACAGTTTCATAAAGGACACTGCGGTCTTCCCAGGATTGTACAGATGCCTAGAAGTCATCCTTGGCCTTACCTTCTGCCTCTCATCTGCTTACTGATCCACATCAGTCTGCAACTTTGTTTTGGAGTTCTTGGTTTTTTTTTTTTTTTTTTCTATCTCTATCCCTCGACCCCCTTCCACACTATGTAAGCCCAAAGTCTGACACAGAGTGACCACTGACATATTTAAAAATTAACCTACCTGGGAGAATAGGCAGTCTGAAGATGCAAAGGCTAAGGTGTTATTCTAACTTTCATGTGACTTATCTTTATTAAAGAGTCCCCCCCCCCATGAAGAAAAGAATGTTACAGAAATATAAAAAAGCTAAGAGGGACAGAACTGTTTTTACTGACTTGTAAGGGAGGGGGTGAGCAAAGGAAAGGGACAAAGGGGGTTCTAAGCTGTGGAGCCTGGGCAGACACACAAGCTGAGTCACTGCGATGGGGAATCTGGAAACGCAGCAGAGCAAAGGACCCTGAACAGTCGCCTACTGGGAATCATGGCCGTATATACCCCAGGGTTATGTTCATGCTTTCAGAGAATTCTGTAATTTCATTATGTATCAAAGGGAACCAAGGTTTTGTCTTAAATGTCATATATAAGGTTTTTGTTGAGATTCCTAATTTTTAAGAATAAGGAAAGGGGGGTTAGGGGGAGAACTCAGTGGTTGAAGTGCTTGCCTGGCTGGCCAAGGACCTGGGTGATTCCAGCATTTGTGTGGCTGAGGCAGGAGAACTGCCATCAGTTTGAGGCCATCCTGGGCTACACAGTGAGTTTAGGACCAGCCTGAACTACAGAAAAAAGAAAAAAAAAAAAGAATAAGGAAAGGTCTTGTTTGGGGTCAGGGACACACTTGGTTTTAGCTCTCAGCTCTGCCACTCCTTAGATTCATGTCCTTGTCATGTTATTAAACTTCTGATTCTTGAAATCTTCTGCAAAATGGAAGATAACAAGCTGAGGTAGATGAGAATTAAAGGGAGGGAGCACATATGGCTCGGGCTAGGCATGGTGCTGGTCATCACACAGTACCATGTGACCCAACCTACCCACCCATCTGCTCCAGTACAGGGCTGTGCCCCTTCTACTTTGCTCAGTCCTCCTCAGTCAACACGGTTGATTACATTCCTACCTAGGTTCTGGGAACAGTGTGAGTCAAGGAGATCATGTGTTCTCATGCTAATTACCCGCTTCGTAGCCTATTTACAGCGCGTTCTTACTCTCCATCTGGCCTTACCCTGACCCTAAGAGACACGTGTGCAGCTTCTTAGTAGTGTGATGATCTGTTTTAAGGGAAGGGTTCAAATTAAACATCACTCTAATGAACAAAACTGGTAAGGAAACATACCCTATGCGTTCCAAAATCAAGCACAAGTGCCTTTGAAAATTGTGGTTTTGAATTACGACTGCCATTTTATTTACATTAACCAGATTGATGCAGAGTGGGCTACCTGCCACACTCCAGAGAAGATTTAAAGCTCTTTGGAGAGAAGACAAAACATAAATATTAGGCATTATCACAGAAACATGTGACGCAGGAGAACAGATCTTCAAAAGTATGAAGGGGAAGAAGTGCCTTCACTTTTTCTCCTTGCTAAAATTTCCTCAGAAATTCATATTTAAAAACATGCAGACTCAGCAGGGTGTGGTGGCACACTCCTGTAATCCCCACACTCAGGAGTCTGAGACAGGAGGACAGTGAGAGCTGGAGGTCAGCCTGGGGTACGGAGCGAGTCCAAGGCCAGACTTCACTCCACACAGAGAGATTCTGCCTCAAAACTCAAGAACAACTAACAACAGAAAACATAAACAAGAACATGCACACATACATCCTCTTGTGTGTGATGGACTCAAAATATTCATAAAATTGCCATACATACAAGTGGCATAGAAGGCTTTAATATAGCTTCCTACATTAATTCATAGATATTTGAGAAAGCTATTTTTTAAAAATGATTGAAGCATCTCATTTTTTGCTGTTTTTAGAGACAAACTGAATTTGCATTTTGTCTTTTCTTCCTTCTGATTCTGGGGCGACAGATACATGTTCTCTGGGATTATTTGCACAAATATTTGTACCTTAAGAACTTCTATGGGGCAGAGGGATGCAACTTTGCGATGATTATCAAGGACTTCGGGGAGAAGCTCTTGAAAACAAGATTGATTCTTGAAGCAGGTGTCATTTAGTCATCTGATTTGATCATCAATAATATATCGAACCAATTCCCCTGCATACCCATCACAAAGTTACAATGACTCTGAGAAAGGGCTACTTTTTCTTGGTTGTACTATTAGAATGGAACTTAAAATAAAGTTGAAGTCCAGTATGAAATATCACAGAAACCAGATGGTATTATGGCCTTTACCTACTCATTTAGGATCTTACAGAAGGCCCAAAGGACATTTAAATTTGTGAGTTGTCCCATAATCCCTGTGCTGGACTCATTTGTACAAACATCCCCATGTTTTTATTCACTCATTAACATTTATTAAATGTTTCTACATGCTAGCCACAGTACCAGTCTTCCTTCAGGTAAGAATGATAAGAGTTAGATTGCGTGGTAGAGGCTGCACAAGGTCGGGGGTCTCCAAGGCACCTCTGTGAGTCAGAGCTTTTCCTCTTCAGGGCGGAACAAAGACTTGTCTTACATCCTGTGGGTAGGACAGATTTAAGAAGTCCAGAGCTCATAAGCACCTTCTCACCCTGCTTCTCAGTACCTTTCTTACGGATTTCCATAGTCACCTCTTCAAGGCAAGGGATCTGACACCCGGCAGCTGCCAAAATCAGCCTGTACCGTGTACGAAAGAGGCTTCAAAAACCCTGTTCCAGAAATGCTTTTGCTACCCTTTGTAGCCCCAAGGAGGTAAACACCAGGGAATCTGGGATCACAGTCAAGTTTCTCAGAGCACTCATTACACCATCGGAAGTCAACACTGGAGCCATTTGTTATAGAATAATGCTAACACACTTGAAATTTGCAATTGGGAATTTAATTCTTTTCAGAAATAAGAACATTCCTTTCTTTGTTCTACAAGCTTCAGGGGGAAAAAAAAAGTCTTGTAGGATATTTCCACTGCCCATTTCCACCACTTTTTTGATTGATTTTTAGGCATTTCTCTTTCATCCAGCTTCAGATGAACCCAGTGATCAAGCAAACACAGAGTTAACCAAGGGTGGAGTACTAAGAAATTTGGAATATACTGACGTCTATTGTTTTTTAACACAGTGAAATAAAAAGGTTAGGGGAGAAGATTCATTGACAGATGCGTATGATCGTGATGAAAAATTAGTTTTGCAACATATTTGTGTTTTGCAGCTAGGCAACCAAAAATGACTAACACACAGGAAGTGTGTCGTTAGATGCTTCTTCTAGCCAAATTATGGGAATTATAAATCTCTTATTTTCTTTGTGTGAATGCTGTCCCTGTAAAAGAAAAACAAATAAAAGAAATAAAGCCCCTGGAGCTCAGAGGGCTTGTTTTCGACTTCTTTCCTACAGTTCTTTTATTTTCTTCCCTCAGTCTTTCCCACAGGCCAAAAGGAGTGGGATGTTTAGTATAAAGAAAAGGAGTGAATCGCAAGCTATTAATTTTTTTAAAATCCTTTAAGGACCTAAGAAAGAACAGCATCAAATGAGAAGTCAATCTTGGCTTCGTTATGGGGTGACATATTGTGTGAACTACATTACCTTTTTTTTTTAAAGCTTTCAGGAATGGCACTGAAGTAAAGATGCTATAAAACAGCTATGATTATATTGCAACTCAAATTCCAACCATCTACTATAAATACTGTTTGTATTATTACTATAATTCCCTGATATCCTCTTGTTTTTTTTTTTTTTTGTTGTTGTTGTTACTCCACGGCATTTTGTTAATAACCCACAATTTGTATTGCCCTTTGGAAATCGTTTCACAGCCTAGGCTAAACAATTGCTTTTATGTATCCAAATGGGGAGACTTCCATTACTGGGTACCACCCGGGCAATTTAAAGCGAAGAGTCTTATAAAAAATTTTCAGCAGAAATTGGTGTATCTTGATGCTCAGGTGCTATACCTCAGTACACATTTTATACTAATCTCAAGACAAGTCAAGAGGTAAATGTCACAGAGGACCAAAGAACCCAGAGCGGGAGATATAGGTAGAGGTAGAACATGGCTAGTGGGTTACAGGTGGCTTCTGTTTGGAATTTAGAAAATGCACCTGTATATTAGGAATGCCTTGCAGCATTTCGCCAAGATGAACCGACTTGGTGAAGTTTTGAGAGATTCCATGAGGACACATATATCTCTAGATGCGGAAGTCAATCCTCGCTACGGCTGAGCTGAGTCACAAGCCCAGCACTACCAAGGCCACCGCGTCCCCACCACCCAACCGCCCCAACTAGTTTGTTTCTGGGGATGTTGGCTGACGCTGCCTGATACACGGAGGCAGAGAAACACTTTCAAAATTTTCAGTAGAAAAGCACCTAGAGAAAAATCCATGCATCTTACACCTCAAAGCCTGTTTAGCCCACAAATCTGATGGAGTACTTTTTTGGGAACAACTTCTGACAAAAATAAAGACATTTATGCCCAAAGTCTATAAAACAATTAAGGACTTAAAAAATCCCTGCAGAGGGACCCTCCATAACCCTCAATCTGCACCGGAAGATTCAACCATCTGTGGATCAAGAGTATCTGAAAATTTTTTCCTTGTATTGAATATGTAATGAGTTTTTTTCTTAATACTGTTCCCTCGACAATAGAGAGCAGCAAAAATTTATTTTATTTCAGATATTCTACAAGTGATTTAAAGTACATAAAGGGACATTGTGCTGGTTCCATGAAAATACTGCCCCTTTGTGTAAAAGGAACTGGGCACATCCACGGATGTGGGTACCCTCGCAGATCCTGGAACTGATTCCCATGAATATCAAGAATGCATCGAACTGATTAGAACTGATCAAAGACTTAGATTCCTGAACACATTGAGTTATCTCTGGAAAGAAACTTCTCTGGATGTTTAGACACAGACAACTGAAAGTGAGTCTCAGGGAAGAAGGAACACACTGAAGGCCTATAGCTTGTTCAAGATTAAGATGGCATAAAGTTGCAGTCGTTGACTCCTGGCTTAGGAATGGCTTTCTAATCAAAAGTGCTTTTATAAACAATCCTGTTTTTAATAAGCCTAAAATTATGACTGCTGATGTGCATTGCATCATGCTTTGGCTTGGTCTAGCCTTTATCAAAAATGGACAGAAAGGGCAGCCAATATTCACGATACACGATGGCCTATATTATATTGATAACAAATGTAAGAAGACATCGCTAAAATTACCCACGTTGACACATCTGATCTTCTCAGGGGTTTAATCTGTGTGTGATAACATATAGATCTATATTACATACAATTTTTTCTTTCTAATTTCATCCCCTCTTCCAAGTTTCTTGGAGGTTTATGCCACTGTTCATTTTGTGTTTCAGTAAAGGGAGATGGAAGGCAAAGGTGTGGTGTCGCCTCTCGCCACGCCCGTGGCAGAAACTCCTCGCTGGGCTTATTGTGGCTTCTAGGAAGACTGTGTAGTCATTCTGAAAGTCTTCCATTTCATTCCACAAATTTATTTCTTCAGCATTTTTCTTTTTTTTCTTTTCTTTCTTTTTTTTTTTTTTGAGACAGGGTGTTTCTCTGTAGCCCAGGCTGGCTCTGAACTCACTATGGAGCCCAGGGTGGCCTCGAACTCTTGGCAATCCTCCTACCTCAGTTTCCCAAGTGCTGGGATGACAGGCGTGCGCCGCCACGGCCAGATTAAGTGGTGCTGTGGAATCGAACTCGGAGCAGTGTGCTTGCTAGACAAGTGCTTTCTTCATTGTGCCATTCCAACCCCTCAGCACCTTAACTTAGAGGGTCTCAAAATAACCAGAGTAACCCTGGACGTTCTTACTGTAGTATATATATTGTATGGAACATAAATATTGGCTTAATGAGCAAATGACTTAGTTGTATCTGTTTCTTTGTGTTTAGTTATGATAAAATAGACATACCATGAATTTGACCACCTTAAATTTTTAAGTTCTACAGCACTAACCGTATTCACACAGCTATACAAGCAACCTCTAGGGTTCCTGTATCCAGCCAGACTCAAACGCGGTCCCCATTCAACAACTTCTTCCTGTCTTCTCTTGTCCATCTGCTGACGACCCCCTTCCTATATTTCTGTCTCTATAAATGTGACTGTTTCAGACACTCCATTTAGTGGAATTACGCGATAGTGGTCTTTTGTGGCTAACTTCTTTTACTTAACATCCACGTGGTTCCTTCATGTTATACTATGCATCAGAATTCTCTCTTTTCAAAAGGTTAAATAGCACTCACATGCATTATTTATATAACATTTGGTTCACCCACTAACCTATCAATGAACACATGAACTGCTTCCAACTTGTGTCTATGTTTTGTTTGTTTTCATAGACTTTCCCCCAGTTTTATTAGGTGCACAATGGTGACAAAGAACTTCTGTGCACATATATATCATATTGTGTCAACTTTTCCTCACCTGCTCCGTTCGCTTTTCCACCGATTGTCCATTTTGAGTAGCACTGCTATGAACGTGTATTTACAAATATCTCCTTTAGCCTCTGCTTTCAATTCTTTTGGGCATAAATCAAAGAGCAGGACTGTGTCATGTGGTAAGGTGGCCTTACTTTATTTGAAAGGGGGTCACTCTATTTTCTATAGTCACTGCAACGTTTCACTTCTTACCAACAGTGCACAGGAGTTCCAGTGTCTCCACATCCTTACTAACATCTGTTATTTTCTGGGATTTTTAAAAAAAATACCAGCCATCCTCATGAATAAGAGAAGTGGCATTTCACTGTGGCTTTCTACATTTATCTAATTTATAATAGTGTTATCTTTAAGGAAGGTGTTTTGTTCTATCCTGGAGAGACATTCGTATCAATAAAAGTATCTATTCTGATACTCAATGAAAATTAATAAACTTCTTCAATGGAAAGTCTGAACTACAAAATGGGTACTCTGAAAAGACTAATTTTGGCTCCATTTTGTCAATAAATCTATGCATAAAATTTATTTACTGAAATAAGAGTACTCTTTTTATTTTTTTTGCAAAATTAATGCTCATTTTAATGTGTTGGAAACAACCCCCACATGGCGTGCCTACTTGGGCATCTGTTGGCTACACAATTCCTTCATCAGACTCTGCCCATAGTGCTACCTCCTGTCAGGATTCAGAGAACACATTATATTTAAAGGTCTTAGTGTTACTGCCGGCACACAGTAGGTATTTAATCATTATTCTTAAACTTTTTATGTGTAAATGATCTACCAGAGAAGTATCACAAGTATCACATACAGCTTCACACCTGAGAGATGGCATGGTCTATTTTTTATAATTTTATAGAGAAAACAACAACAATAACAACAATGCCCCCCCTCCCCCCCAACAAACAAACAAAAAACTGGGCTCTGAGGTAAGTCATTTACTCCAAATCTTTTTGCTAGGTAGTATAGGGCCAGATGATCTCAGTGCTCTCTGCTGTGGTACTAACTTGCAAAGCATACCAACACTCTAGATATCCAGGTGGATTAATTTTTATAATTCACGAAAGATTTCTCCCCACAAAGCCAAAAGCCAGGCATATATAACCTTACGTGCACATATTAACTTAATCATTATGAAAGTTTATGGGAACACAGAATTCTATCACCACTGGATGCTCTAAACACTGCGTTCTTTCCCTGCAAACCCCCGACTCAGCTCACCCGGGGGAACACCAGGGAAGTTGAAACTGATGATCCCACCCAATCTGTCTCCAAAGAAACGCCCATCTCCGATTGTGAAACCGCTCCAGAGTATCTAAGGATCCTTGGAAAACAGTAAGATTCTTGTGCAGATTGAAATGACAAACGCTTATTAAAACAGTATGTCCACGGAAGGAGGGAGGACAGACGAGGGCAAAGACAAAGACTGCTGCCTGACAGAAGAGTTTTATCAGGTGGCCCAGTTTCACGTTCATACTCTATTTTACCTCTTAAACAAGAGGAGAGTTACAACTTCCAAGTTACAGCTCATTGTTCTAAATATTTTCGTATGTTTTTTGGCAGCGTGAATATGCAGGCACATATCTGGGCTGACCCTCTCTGGCTGCAGTTTCCTCACAATCTGTTGAGCAACAGAGACAGAAGATTTCTGACACTGCTTGAGATAGTAGTTACTCGGAGTGAGTTCACCCTTGGCATTCTTATTAAAACTAAGGTTCCTATTAATGGTGTTCATGCTTCCGCTGGAGACTGTGCATAATAACTATCCAGAAGAAAACAGGATATCCAAAGCGTATGCCGAAGAGTGGGTTGATGGGGATTTCAAATATCCCCAAATTTTGATTGATTTTATCCTTTCTCTCAGAGTTTTGGCTGGAAAAAAAAATCTCTATTTCCAGTTATACATTCGAATTTGAGTGTTTTTTCTTAAATAAACCCGAGAGGTAAGACATACTGTGAGACCAAACAAATGGAGTATTATAGAAAACTCCCATTTGCTGGCCAAATAAATAGACAAAAGCCACACACCATTAATAGCATTGTTAAGTGTGGTTCAGTATCTACATGAAAAAACAATGTTCTTTTTTTAAAAAATAAAGTTCTTACTTAGATTTTAATATACCAGACCCTCTACTTTTAAAGTTTAAGAACTAAAAGTAATGGGAACAATTCCAAATGAATCGTGAAGGGAAAATAAATTCTGATGTCTCAGGTGGTTTCAATTTTATCAGATGTTTGCATCTAACTATCCTCTATGTATGTATGTATGTATCTTTCTTTCTATCTATCTATCTATCATCTATCTATCTACACAGACACACAAACACAGAAAATAAAACCATACCTTTCTTTGAGTACAGTTTAAAAATCATCATACGCAGCTAAGAGAGAATGCTTCAGGCTCCCACCCTGGGAAGAATCACAAATCCTAATTCCTACAATCAGACCCCAGTTTCTGTCCCTGCCTCTGCTCAGATCTTTACTCCTGTATACCCACCCTATCACAACTTTGCCACACAGATCTGTGAATACAGGCATGATGTGACTGAAATGCTTTGAGACAAGGTTCAGACACTAAAGTCTGACTTACCCACGTGCACTATTCAACTCCAGACACCCTGTAGAGCTCTAGAAAGTTCAGTCCACACTCATACATTTGTTTGTATTTGTCCGTACACCTCTCAAACAAGCTTTAAAAAGTGCTTATTGGGACTACAGAAATACAGCATTGCATATTATTTTTAAGAGCTCTCTTGCCCAGGAAGATGTTCTATTCTCCAGAGCCTACAGGCATTGAGGCACTTACTAACAAATATGTAAACAATTTTTTAAAATTTCATTTTGGACTTATATGTACGTGAACATTGACCTTGCAAGTGAAGATCCTAGAACTTTATAGACATTATTTAAAAATAAGTAGGTTCTTTGGAATGTAGCAATCCTGGGAAAGCTGTGAGGACTGGCCAGCTGTTTTCCAATCAAGGCAAAAAGAAGAAGAAAAAAACGGCTCTAAGTAAATAATCCAATTTTCCTTACTCCAAATGACCAGGTTTCCAAATCTATTTTAAAAACATGTTCTTTCTCCTTCTCACTTAAACACATGTTTTAATCTCTCCCTATCTGTCTCTGTCTGTCAGTCTCTCTCTCTGGCATATGTAAACAGAGTAACAAAAAAAGGTGAATTAACAGAAAACAACAAAACAGTAAACAAAGCCTATGTGTAAGTTCAGATAGTTGATTGCTTACACAGATGTCTTTTCCCCTTGGGTTCTTCAAATTGAAGACTCAACTTTTTCTCACTGAACATATATAAATTAATCTGTGAGATTTAATCCAGTGGGGTTTTGAGGGCATTTGCTTTTGAACAAAAATTATATCATGGCAAAATGAATAAAGACGATATGACAGCTGTTATAAAACAGGGGATTGCACGAGTCTGACACTTCTTTCCTCTACACAGTGGAACTCCGAGCCTTTTTGGGAAAGGGGTCCCTTCACTTAGAGCCAAATGTGTGCCCCAGGTGGGTCAGAGGCAAGCACTTTGCATTCACAGCTGTGGAGCAGGACAGGAAGGCAGGGCAGACGCCACCACTTAGTCAAGATCAGACACACTGAGTTCACTTCACTGCGTGCTCCCTAAATGCCAATTGCCTTCCCAGGCTTTGGGGAGGCAAAGGTGATGAAGGCCATGCCTTGGGCTAGAGAGTCGACGGTCGTCCAGCTGGGAAGGAAACACAGGCTCTCATGAGCAGCTCCAGTCTAGGGTGAGCCTTGCCAGGCCATAGAACAGCGAGAGAAGGAGCGATTCGATTGTCACCAGTCCCCGGTGCCAGCTTGCAACTTTCACTTTCATCTGTCAGCAACAGGAGGCCCCAGCAGCTTTTGGATAGAAGAGAAACAGGACCACGCTTGCTGAGGAAGCACAGAGGCTGAGAAGGACAGCCGCAGCGACCCTTACCGGGACCAGTCAGAGCATGAGAAAGAAACAATTAAGGCGGGAACAGGAAGAGCCCAGGCCCTTAGCTCACAGGTGTTTCCAAGGAGAAAGTGAAAAAAAAAATATTAAGCACACAGAGCGAGGGAACAGTGCCAAACCAGAGACAACTGGCATTGTTCCAGCCTCCGTCCCCCGCGCCTGTCTCTTTCCGGGTCAGTCATCAACCGCTAAGCACAATTCTTGCATCGCATTCTCGCACCCTATCACGCACGATGTGTTCACTGCAGGCCCTCCCTGCCACAGACAAGTGGGGCCGAGATTTCCTCGGCCATCTCCCTGGATTCTCGGAGCCAGACAATCCTATCTGACAGCTGGAGACATCTGTTGTAGGCACTTTAGAGACACCTTTGCCTAAGATGTCCAAATTAACCCCCAAAGCGCCTTACGGGACCCATTCTCGGTAAGTGACATCCTCACCATGCCTGCAACCTAGGAGTCATCCTGGATACTTTTTTTCCCCCTCACTCCCACAAATTTAGGTTTTACCTCATAAATATCATTTATCTCTGTCCACTTGTCCCGGCCCGTGGGACTGTCCTTTCTAGTGACATCCATAACAGTCTCCTAAGTGCTCTCCCATGCTCAGCCTCCTCTCCTCAACTGCATCCTTCCTACCACGGTAGGAATGAACTTGTGGCAAGACAAATCTCTTTGTGATGCTCGTTCTGTGTGAAACTGTGAGTAGTTTCTATTGCTGTGCGTTTGAGAGAATAAAACTGAATAAAATCCTCCATAGGGCCTAGAATGTATCTTAAATGTACCATAACTATCTTTCTTGCTCTTCCCCCCCCCCCCACCCCGCCCCGAACTGAGGATTGAACCCATGGCCTTTTGCACTTGACTACCTGTTCAAGTTTTTGAGACAGGGTCTTGGTAAATCTCCTAGGTTGGGATTGAACTTGCAAGCCTCCTACGCTAGGGGCCCAGGATGCTGGGGGTGCAGTTCTGTGCACCGCCACACTCGGCTACCTTTGCTAGTTAACTTCTGCATTGTGCCCTGCTCACGGCTTAGGCAGAAATTTCTCCTAAGCTCCTTTCCTGATTTCTTTAATGAGGCTACCTCAGCAGTGTTTTCATCTCTGACTGGACAGAGAACTGCACAAGGAAGGGGCCTTGTCTGTTTATGCTCACCACTGAAATCTCGTCTAGCACATTAGATGCATTTGAATAAAAGCAGAAAGTGAACAAATGAGTGAGTCCATGGTTTTGAATACAGGGCAACAGGGTGACAAAGGACATCATCCACCACAGGATAGAACAGAGCTGCACCTTCAGGTGACTTCAGTTCAGGACAAAATACAGGCGTTTTTGTTATTTTATTTACAGAGCTCAATAGGCTACCTACAGAAGTAGGAGGTGATGACAAAATGCTTGGAAGTGAGAAACTGAAATAGGGGTCAAAGTGCATGTGTCCTTCAGGGAACACAGAGCTAAGGGGGTGGGCCCAGGGAGGGGCTGCAATGTCACACGCCTGCCCAGATAAGGTGCAATGAGGGGGCTGTGAAGTGGCCAAGTACCAGATAAGTGGCAATGGGTGGGAACTGACTGGTGCATGCTGTGCTCTAAAGGCATGCGAAATCAGATTAAAAGGAAACATCCTATCAGCAAAACAAAACACTTGTGTGAGTTCCATTTGCCTTCTTGGAAGGCTGCTAAGAAGGCTGCTTCAGACCTTGGAGAACTGGAGGGAGAGGAGGCCAAGGTTGGAGGGCGAGGTATGGAGGGAAGAACCCAGCAAAGGGGAGGAAGAAACAACGATCCCAGAATCAGAAGAGAACCACTGGACATCACAAGAGGACACTTCCCAAAGTCAGAGCTGTGAGTCAACAACACTGATGCTTCGCAAAGCCGCAGGACAATGAGGATTAAAACTGGGCCACTGGGCATGACTATTAGAATTCGGCATTTGGAACTATAGTGAAAGCTGTTTCATGCTTAACTCAGGCTAAAATCCATGCTGTCCAGCTTTTAAACCAGCTTGATTTTAGTGCTTCCTCTTTAATGGGGTTACTCTGGAGTCTCATTGCTGACCTTACATAACTTGGGCTCCCTTTTGAGAGAGTAAACGTAAGTATCTCACATTTTCTCTTAATGTTTTAAAATTTAACATATAGCTAAACAATCAAAAGAAGAGCCATCTTGTTTGTTTCAATTTTTCATAATTTGAATCCCCCCCAAGTTAAGAAGACCCAAGAGACCTATAGGAAAGTATTATTCCCCACTCTCACCTTCCCTTCTGTGGTGCTGGGGACTGAACACAAGAACGTGCACACTGAACGATTGTTACCTCCCCAGCCCCTTGTTATTTTTTATGTTTGAGACGAAGTCTCACTAAGTCACTGCGAAATTGCCAAGGCTGGGCTTGAATTTTGGTTCTGCCTCAGCCTTACAGAGTGCTGGGATGAAGGACTGAAATGCCACATATAATTATTGGTCTTATTTTATAGATGGACATGCAGAAGCTCAGGGAAGGGTAGAGTTTACCCAGGATTAAAGATAAAGGCCCCAATCCCATCAACCTGTCAACACAGATCCCGGCTCCTTTCAGGTTCCCATGCTTGATGTTTCCTGGTTAGTCTTCCTGGCCATTTACCCCTAATGGTACTACAAGAAGCATGCATGCATGCATGTGTGCATGCGCGCGCGCACGCACACACACACACTCACACACACACACACACACACACACACACACACACACACAGAGAGAGAGAGAGAGAGAGAGAGAGAGAGAGAGAGAGAGAGAGAGAGTTGACAGTGGTTTGAAAGTTCATCTTTCCGTATGGAAGAAAGCACGTGGCTTGCTGAAGCTGACACTGAGGGAGTCTTCAGGTGTCAGGACGAAGGCAGGCAGCTTTTCCCCCCCTAAGTGAGGTCATGTCGCTGTGATCTATGACTTTGATCTTGCCTTAAGTGGAAGCTGAACTTCCCCTCTCATGAGAAAACGCTTCTGGAGAGATCACTCTAGTAGAGCTGCTGGAGTCATCTGCTCTTGGCATCTGGTACCCGTAATCGTATGTCCATGCCAGACACATGGCTGCCTCTTTCTGGCAGAACAGATGTGAGGGTCACTAGAGGTACTCTGATAAGTTTCACAAATGCTTATTAACACAAAACTAATGACATATGATTACTTCTCAAAATGACAGCCTCGAAACAGTTTCCGAATAGATGGCGCCTAAACAATTTTATTTACCCCAAAGAAACACCCCGCGTGATCACAAATGTTTGGTTTTAGGTACGCGTGATATTAACCACTAAAGAAAACACCAGTTTGTTTCATGAATGAGTGGGTGAGTACTATGTGACAGTTTTTTTTAATAGAATTTACCTGTAAGCTAAATAGTAACCCTGGCAGGTAGGCTACCTAGGAGATGCAATTCTTGCCAAAGTCACACAGCTATGAGG
This sequence comes from Ctenodactylus gundi, assembly GCA_004027205.1. Classification (NCBI taxonomy): domain Eukaryota; kingdom Metazoa; phylum Chordata; class Mammalia; order Rodentia; family Ctenodactylidae; genus Ctenodactylus; species Ctenodactylus gundi. Next base: position 425,568 of record PVKB01001020.1, on the reverse strand, counting down.
TGGCAGCCTGGATTGGAATTTGGGTCTACCTCACTCAGCCAGTCAGCAACATGAGGGATTAATGAGAACAAGCAACATAGGATGCCACTTTGCTCTCCTACTACGTCACCAGGTAAACGGATCAATGCCCAAAATTCAGGACAAAGAAAGCCTAATATAAACAGATGAGTCCATTTCCTTTTTCTCACCCTGATTCCATGCCAAACATTTCCTCTGTACCTCCACTGCCCGCCCTGTATAACAGACACTGTCTGGAAAATTCTAAGTCCCGTTTTCAAGTCACCTGTCTGCCTTGCTCACTGACACTACCTAATTCTGACCTAACAGCTCCCAGTTTTCTCTCCCAACTTTCAAATTCCTTTGTAAAAGAAGAGTCAGAGCAGTGCACATTAACATATCTTATCTTTTATTTACTAGAGGTTTTCATGTTGAAAACTCTAGGGCAGCCTCTGGTTACACGCTGCTTTTAAAAAGAATATCTGCTTAACTTTAATCCATTACCTGAATCTGGAATATGCTAAACCTAATTGTTACATGGAGTCACCTGGGGAGAGTTTAATGGAAAAGCAAGGAAGCAAATTAGAACCATATGATTTGCTTGAGTAATACTAAGTTTGTTTATCCAGGGCTCCTTCAGAAGAATGGACTGTATTTCTAAGATATCAGTTGTTTGTCCTATCTTCACAGAAGCATGTCTCTAGTTAACTGGACATTTAATTTCCTACTTACTCACTTTTCCCCTTACAGATAGCTTTTTGGCTGTTCAGTGTGTGCATAATGCAGAGAAAAATAATTACAGGAAAAAGAACCAAGGGGATGTTATAATTAAGTCCTGCATTCACAAAATATACTCAATATACCTGAAAGATCTTGATTGCTATAATCGGGTAGGCCAGGTTTTCAGCAAATACTTTTTCAACCAGAGGTTTATTTAAAGTCACAAACAGAAAGACGACTGTTAGGATCACCCTGTAACACAAAATTAACTAAATGTGCCAATGATTATATTTCAAAAACCAGATAGAAAGAGAAATCAAAATGCAGATCAATGGATTTACAAACTACTAGGGCATCTTTGGCAACCTCCTGGAAGAGGCTTGTGTCTTGTCTGACCTCTCCTTAACGACAAGGGCAAACACAGAAACTTTCTGCTTCAAGATGTGATTAAGGTCTTATTTTATAGCTTGTAGACTAAAGTTTAGGGCAAATAGAACTACAGGTCAATGAAAGTGAAGTATCTACATGGAAAAATGTTGTTACCACAAATTAAAACACATTTACTATTTTTATTAAGAAAATTCATATCTGCCCCAAATATGAAAGTGCTGATGAAAAGGGACTCAGGCTAATTTAATAGCTACAAGATCCACGCTGTGGACTACCCAGAGAATCCTAAGCCCTCTTCCTCTCCCTTTCTTGACTTCATAGCGTTTGAAGTTTATACGCAGACATTTCATTCTGTTTCTATCTGCTAAGAATGCCACAGGTCTGATGATTTACTGAATGGCGATCTGCTGAGAATAAGCAAAGGACAAGGAAGCTAATTTTACAGCTACAAAAAACAATTAACTAGAGAATTAAAGCTTAATGTAGCTTTATCCTCCAGAGAGCTCTACCTGATTACAGATCGCTTAAAAGCAGGATTCCAAGGGACACAAACAAGTTCCCTGCGAAGGGCTCTGCCCGAGATGTGCTCAATAAATGCAAAACCACATCTACTGGCCTGTCTTCTGTAATGAGCCACCACAGCAGCGACAGGGAAGCTGGCAAACAGGTTTTATTCACCAACTCAGTTACTGGGCCTAAAGGAAACAAAGCCCGAGTTCTCAGAAGCTGTTCTCCTCAAACACACTCACCCTCTTTCAAAATGAAAATAAAGACCCCCTTTGTGGGGACGGGGCTGGGTGAGGATGGCATGAGATGAAGGGCAGGGAGGGGCAGGGGAAGTGCAAATGATTAAGATGCAATGTGTACCAATTCCCCAAGATAAATGTCATTAGTATGTGCTGCAAGCATATACTAAAAAGAAAATATTTCCTACAGAAATATTCATTGAGCAAATTATGTTCACACAACGGTATCTCCTCCTGCTCCCTCTGCCCCTCTTGCTCCAAGAGGGAAGACAGAAACAAAGAGGAGGCCAGAGGCCCAGAGCCAGGAAGCAGGGAGGGAATCTGATTAGATCTGGGCCAGGGCAGGGGTCTCAAAGGATTTTCCACCCATTGGGAAGAAGTCATAAATGAAATTAATGTCCTTAAAAGAAATTCTGTCTCGATCCACATTCCTCTCCAGCGATCTTCTCGAAGCCCTACACTTGTATAATTCTATTTCTTTGACAAGGCAGACTGACACTTTCAATGTAGTAATTTAAGGACAATTTATTGTGAAGTGGCAATTTATTAAGTAGGACTCAAGAGTGCAGAGGGCTCTCACAACCAGGAGGGAATTCATAGCTCACGTGGCCTTCTGGCCCTGGCTCTTCAGTGGAGTTTAATTTTAGGTGTACAGAAAGAAGGCTCGCCAAACCTCTAATTCCTGAATTCTCCTGTCCCCACATCCCATCCTACATAAGTAGAAAGTAGTCATAAAATCTAAGTCCCCCGATGTCCTATTCTGTTGATTTAAATTCAGAGTGAGCTACGAATGACTGAGCTCTCTGAAGAGCCTGAGAACCCCAGGAGGAAGCTGGGAAAGCCATGTTACCTCCCCTGGCCTGGGCCAGCTCTCAGTCTTAAATCTCTTCAAAAGCACCACTTATGTTTCATGGTGACCATGACGAATGTCCCATCCTGGAGGGGGCAAAGATGCTGCCGTGATCGTCTATGTGCTCAATCTAGCATTTAATCCATGAGTGAGCTTTAGTTTTGTGTAATAATAAAACGTGTGGCCACATCCCAAAGAAGGTGTGAATTTTGTGGCTGTGAGGACAGCGATTCTGGACGCAGACCTAAGGCCCCAAGAAGGAAATTACTTTCTCTCTGAGAAGTCACTTCTAGCTCAGGGCAATAAATGATCCCAGCTGCCTTTCCATCACACATTCCTATCCTTCTTTTCAGGGCAGGGTTTTTTTATTTTTATTTTATTTTTTTAGGATCTTCTCTGCGTTTCTTCCCTCCTTTAATCTCATGGTATGCTCTGTCCCCAAAAGGGATGTGCTGCAGCTATGGTTGGATAAGACGGCAGGTCATTGAAAAGGATATTTGCTCAAGTGCTGGGCTTTCCTTAAAAGGTCAAGTGTGCTCTGCATTTTTGCCTCACTATAGCCAAAGTGAAAGGCGATCCCGCCTCTGAGACAGTCCAGCTCTCCCCGCTTTGCTCCTTGTATACTCTGTCTTCTTCCCAGGGAGGAGAAGGCCAGGGCTGCCTCTGCCAGCTTGGCACAAGGCACTGGGGAAAACACACTTTCTCTTGCTGTGTCCTCTGGCTCAGTGCCTCCACTGCTGTCCAGGCTGCCTTGGATCTGAAAGGCCTGAAACTCAGTGGAACGTAACATGGTCCGGCAGCTCAACCCTGGACTTGGCAAATGATGGCCCGTGGGCCAAATCCCGCTCACTGCTGGTTTTTGTAAATAGGGTTTTATTGGCATCCAGCCATGGCTACTCATTACACGTTGTCGTGGGCTGCTTCTGTGCCACAATGGCAGAGCTGGGAACAATTGTCCTCCATTTTTCCCAGGGTTTTGTATTCGTAGATTCAACCAACCATGACTTTAAAATATCCAGGAAAAATAAAACCCTTGTATCTACACTAAGTATATGCATACTTTTTTCATTATTCCCTAGAAAACACAAAACTATTATTTACATAGCATTTACGGTTATACTGAGAGAGGTATCAAAAGTAAATTGATCTAGAGTACACGGAAGGATGCACACGGCTTGTAGGTAGCAGCCACTTTCTATAAAGGATTTGATCATCTGCAGATTTTGGTATTCAAGGAGGGTCCGAGAACCAATCTCCTGCAGATACTGAGGTTGGACAGTAACAGTAACAAGAGATTGTACCGCTGGTCAGCAAAGTCAAGATGATTTACTCTTTCACAACCATTACAGAAAAAGGTTGCTGACCCCTAGTTCAGAGTAGAACTTGAGACAAACAGCTGAAATAAGAGTTAGTTACTGGAAGATAGAACATTCCTAATAGACCAAGGTTTCTTTGACACATCTCCAGAATTCATTGATTCTCTTCAAAGGGCCACTGATTCCTCTGCTTTCCAATTCACTCTGAGGTTATTCTGGACTATCTAGGCAGTAAAATGTAGTGTTTTATGCAGTTCAGTGCAACTCATCAGACTGACATACTGGGGGTTTCCAGCCAAAACTATAACTATTATAAACTATTACTGCACTTCCATTGTCATTGTTTCTCTCAGGTTCCAAGAGACCCACATTTGACCAGAACTGGCAGGGTGCATGTACTACCAAGTATTATAGAATATTCTACCTTCCTTAGGACATCAGGAACAAATTATTTTTTAGAACCCTCGACTGAGGAAACACAGGATCCAACAGCGGTCCCTCCATTTTCAGGCTCTCTGGGAGATGCAATTGCAGTTTACACAGGACCTCAAGGTTCTTGGGTTCCCTGAGCCTAACGGCATTTAACAGTACCCATTATCATCTTTCATCTGTGTGGGGGAAAGAGAGACATTTCCTCTGTCATTCAAGTGAGCATATTTCAGAAACACCCATCATAACGGGCCTTCTAATGAGGACAGGGTTTCTGCTGACACAGAGATTAATCTCTAATGAAGTCTAGATAAGTAAGTAAATTTAAAAATCCCTCAATAGCTATACAAACTACATCTTTTTTTTTTTTTTTTTTTTTTGCAAAATGATGAACCAGGTGCTGAAGAAGTTCTAATGAGGTAAGTAGAAATCTAAATAAGTTTATCAAGGAAAGTCACATTCAGGAGATGAGCAAACCTTTTAGACCAAAGTGCCTCATCAAAGAAAAAAGCAACAGGCTGCTTGTCAAAATTCAACAACGTCCATTACATTCAATAACGATGATAAGAATTGTAAGGAAGGATGTTATGTGCAAAAGTTCAGGAAAAAAAAAATCCGTGCTATTTATAAATAACGAACTTAAACGAGAGCAACATTTTTCCCGTTCACAAACATCTTTCCCTTAACCCACTAGGAAACACGATAAAACAGATAAAAGTGCTATTTTCCACAGGCTTCGACCAATTCTTTCTGGCTTAGACATTTGTGTCTCTATAAGAATGAAAAACCAGCGCAACAGAAAAACAGAATGGAATTCCACAGCCGTGGTTAACCGACACACCTGCAACATGGATTGATGGCCATCGGGGCCGCGGGACAAGTCTCACCATCGCTAATGTCATCAGTACGCGTCGGAGCGGCTCACTCCTCCAACAGCTGATTTACATTATTGCTGTAGTTCAGACACAGAACATCAGAAAACAGATTTGTAGTTTAGTCCATCAGCTGTGCAGAAGAACTGGGAATAAAAGGGCCTTGAAAGAAAACGAGGATCGATAGAAAGAGAATTGCTTTGCTGCTGGAAAAACTCAACTGAGTAGCAGACGGATTAGCAGCATCACACAGGTGGGATTCACCTTCCGGTGGGAAGGTGGGTGCCTCTGTTCTAGCTCACATTCATCATGTAACTTCATAGATGGGATATCCTTGCTTACAATCGGGTTCAATTTCTCATCTTAGGCATAAGAGTGCGAGTGCCCATTCACATAATGGTTGAGCAAAGACAAGCAAAGACAGTGTCTGCTCCTGGTGGTGGTGGGGAGGAGTGTGTTTGCAGAATAGTTTTTCTTTTCCTTATTTTTTTCACAGACTTGAAGGAGAGTGAGTAGTTGACCTCTGGGGTTCCTTCTAATTTTGTTGTTCTACAATTGAGAGAGGGGGCAAATGGCTGTCCTGCATGAGTCTGCAAGCTTGCACACTGATGCTTGTCTGCTTTACACTGTCACATGGGATGCTTGTAGTATGGAAGTTCCAGCGTAAACACATGTGGGGAGAACAGGGGTGAGAAGGGGCGTATTATTATGTTTTTTGTTCCCTGACAAAAATCACTCTGAGAAAACTCTAGCCAGGCTCCTCTGAGCCCTCTTCTCAACTAGGCCTCAGTCTCGACCCATAAAAACTAGACACTACATGGATGATTTTTGCTCATTCCCTTTCCTGCTATTAAAATACTTGAATAAATACTAACACAGTTTCCAGCAGCTCAAGGCCACATCTCTAGGATGACCCCAGCCTCTTTTAAACTGCCTGCCTCAGAGAGCTCAAGGCTGCCAAGAGAATTTACTGTGTGTTCCAGGGAACACCTGACCAGTGGCCCCTGGACTCACTTTCTCAGAACATTGAGTAGAAAGGGCTTAAAAGTCTTTGTCTCTGTTCCTCCGAGATACACATATATCTCCCACAATGCAAAGCTGTCTTTCTCAAGGCTCTGAAATCTATTCCTTTAAAATGTAATGATCAGAAAAGGGCAGGGCCCCCAACTCCCAGCCTCTGCAGGACAGGAGGATCCTAACAGCTGGACTTCCCAGCTCAGACTCAGCGTGTCTGTGCAGCCACTGACACCTGACCAATCCTTTGTCACTTTTTGCTTCTCTGACTCTGCGTAGCCCTGCTCACGGCCTCACCCCAACTTCCCAATTCTAACTTTAACATTCTTAGTCACTTCCAAACAAATCCAAGCAAAATATTTCCTGGGTACTTTTCATTCTTGCAAAAGCTTGTAGCTGATTAAAATTTGTGCTTCTTTGGTGTCTGGTTTTATCTCTGGCATTCATCTGGCATGGTGGGTCAAACCTAGATATGGTGTGTCAGACTCTGACTTGTGACAGTTGGCCCTTCAGACTGCATAGGGACCTCGGTCTCAACTTGCTCACTTGCTGCTTGGGCGTCTACTGTCATGAGTCTGACTTCTAACCCAAAGCACTTCGAGGACAGATTTTACTCTTGCCATTCTGAGAACACTCTTCAGCCTGGGTAGTCCCAGGCTGCTGTTCACAGGAAACTCCTGGGCTGAGTTTTTCTTCCTAGATACTTGTTTCCCGTAGGGATTCACTCCTTGACTCTTAGGCTGGGATCTTTTCTTTCTTTCTTTCTTTCTTTTTTTTTTTTTCTGTCCTGGCTCCTTATGAGACCTCATTGTTGTATTTGATTCTCTTGATCCCATAGGAATTTCCCACACGACTGAAAGCCCCTTCGTGACCTCCTGATGACCATGTGCTCTACCACTAAGGCACTGACTCCTTAAAGCTACGAGATCTGTTTCTTGTCGAAGTGATGATACTCAGGATATTTTGGAACACTGACGGTTTCTTTGGGAAGCAAAATCTCCCCACACAGATTCATTAAGCTCTCCCTCTTCCTACTACCTCTTTTTTCCTTTCTTAACTCCCCATTGTTATGATTTAGGCCTAAAATGTTCCTCCAAAGTCTCACTGTTCAGAGGTGAGCTTTTGGAAAGTGACTGTATCTTGAGGCCACTATAGTGCTCAACAGATCACTCCACTAGTAAGTTCATAGCTGACTGTGCTACTTGGAGGTAGGGACTGGTTGAAGAAGAGAACAGGTCACTGGTGACATGGCCTGGAAAAGTGTCTTCTTGCTTCTGGCTCCTCCCGCCTCTCTGTGCTTCCTGGCCAACACGAGCTAAACATCTTTCCTCCACCATGCCTTTTGCCATGCTGTTTCTGTCTACCTTGAAGCCAGCTGACCATGGGCTGAAACTGTGAGGCAAAATAAATCTCTGCTCCTTTAAGTTGTGGGCATGTTGGGTAATTTGTCCTGGTGATGAGAAAGTAGCTAAGTCATTGACCTTCATTCTTCCCTTTAGTGTCCCCCCGCCCTTTGGCATACCTCCTTCAAACCCTCCCCTTCTCCATTTCTTCCTGCACATCTGCCACAAACTTCCCTTCAGTACCTACAGTCACCAAAACTTTAGGCCCCCACTGGGCAGCTCTCAAGGTATTTAGGGATTCCTAAAAGCAATTTCCCTAGGAAGGAAAAATAAATCAAAAAATACTATAAACAGACATTTAGTCCAAAGCTTCCATAGCATCTTGCATCAGAGCAAATGAAATCTTATCACTTTCCCCACAGATACGGGTGTGAAGTTCTGGTCTTCACGTTGAGCAGGTCAACTTTAAGTTCCGTCATCTGCCAGAAACACAACTTGGGTTCATAAATAAAATGAAGTAAAGATAACTACCAACTCTTGTATAAACTATAGATTTCTCCTATTTTTGTACTTTTGACTGATGTGATTAAAATTTAAGAATGAAAATCATAACACATAATAACACATGCCTGTAATTCCAGTACTCAGGAGGCTGAGGAAGGAGGATGCCAAGTTCAAAGCCAGCCTGGATTACATAGCAAAATCCTGTCCTTAAAAAGTAGAAGAAAATAAAATCACAAAGACTATATTATGTATTATTATAAATATATTTATATGTTCTTGCCTCTAGACAAAGAGCAAGCCCTAATGGGGCATTCAGGTTCCCAGTACTGTAGGAGGCTGAGGCAGAAGAATTGTAAGTTTGAGCCCAGCATGGACATCTCAGTAACTTAGTAAGATTCTGTTTCAAAACAAAACAACAAAAACAAAAGAAAGAGCTGAGGTTGTAGCTCTGTACAAAGGCTCTGAGATCAATCTTCAGTACAAAAAAAAAAAAAAAAAAAGTAATCTTCCTGGTGTGAATTCTTACAAGGGCACAGGGCACTAACCCTATTGCAAGGGCCTCACCTTCATCAATTCATCTAAAATTAATTACACTCCAGCGATTCCATCTGCCAATATCATCATATATTGGAATTTAAGACTTCAGTCTATGATGAATGTGGGAAGGCATAATTCAGTCCACAGCAGTGGTCCAAGCAGGCTAAAATTAACTAGATCTATGTATGACTATTGATGTGCAATATCAGCAGTTTACTAATGCAAAACTGACTTTCTCTTTGAAAATGATAAAGTTTCTCGGATTAGTGGTCAGTTCCTAATAAGAGATTGTGAAAGGCTTTTCTTTATCTTATCTTTTCAGGGATCTGACTGGGAAAGAATATTCTGTGTTCTACCAAAGTATTTTTCTGCCCTCCAGACATCTTGTCTTTTCTATGTCCTTGAGTTTTCTCACTTTTAGAAGAGCTAAAGTTTATTAAAACACAATCATCTCACCTCCTATACTTTCAAATCTTTTTATTGTCCCTCTGGGAAGTAGGTAACCAAACATTGTTTCCCAGTGACCCATGGTGATCCTATTTAGACAAGTATTCAAACTTTTTGACACTTTTGATGCTTTGCTGTCACCAAATTGAACTTTCAATGAGGACTCCATAAGTGGAACTGACGTGACTTCCCAGAGGATGCCTGGAAAAATCTCAAAGGAGTTGTTCTTTCACCTTGCAAAAATAAACATGTTAAGATAATCGAATTTTTTGATAGGTTAAATGCACAGAAAAGTATTAACGAGTGAAAAGAAATGTTGAACCTTCTCTAGATTTTGTTTGTATAGATATACGTCACATTTCAAAACTTGGCTAGGTATGTGACAATAACTTTTGCCAGTGGGGATGTATCCTGCTGTTGTTTTGCCTGACTGTAGAGACAACAATATGTTACGCTATAAATCATAATTTTAGCTATTTTTAAATGTTATACATCACAGATACAATAAAATTACCTAATTTATTATGGTGTGTACGTGTGCTGCTGATCAAATTCAAGGCCTCAGGCAAATGCTCAATCACTGAACTCCTAGCTCAAATGCGTTATTTTTATAATAAACTTACATCAGATTTTTAATTGTAGCCAATGCTAAATCTTCTATTCTCAGAAAGGTATTACTTCACTCTTGCTTTCTTTAAAAGTACCGCAATCACTCTAAACCAACTGTTTTCTCTTTGAAATAAGGGATTATCTTTCCTGGTGCAAGGCACGGCGGTGTGTGCCCGCATAGTCCCAGATACTCAGGAAGCTGAGGCAAGAGGATTCTTGGATGCCAGGAAGTGAAGGTCAACCTGAGCAACACAATGACTTAGTTACTTTTTCACGCATATGGCTCAATACCTGACATCCACAACTTTAGACAGGAAAGATTTATTGTAGCTTACAGTTTCAGAAGTTCTCGGTCCATTCATGGGTGGGCGGCTGGAAAATGGTAGAATCAAATGGTGGCGCAACAGCTAGAGGTAGAGCCAGAGCCAGAACCAGTGCTTTAGGACACAGACGTCCTCAAAGCAGCATGGCAGAACTGAGACAAGTCTGGGAGGAAGGATGGAACCAGCACAGGTCTCTCCAGGTCAAGGCCCAAGCATCTGCCCCTTCAAGCCAGGCCCCATATCCCCATACTATGCAGTATCCATAGCTACATGAGACTTTTGGGGGACACTCCAGATCCTAACCACAACACACAGAGAGGTTCTATTTGACAAAATGCAATTAGTCTTGTCTCAAGAATCCATTGAAAGGACTATGACAAAATACTCTGGGCTATAAGCTTCAGATGACATTTCTTCTAAGTTTGAGATCCTCTCACTGAACTGAGCCACCATTTCTCAAACTCTAAGAGGAGAAGCTCACAGATTCATTACATCACCACTGCAAGATCAAATGAAACACAATTTCACTGCCCTTCATAAACTAATAAAGTATGAAGATAATTTTTGTATGGCTTTTTCTAAGTATCCCTAGCTCTTCGATGTTCAGTCTTGTGGAAAAAAATCCCCTTCCTTTCTTCTTAAATTATTTATGGCACATAACAATCTAGTAAATCAAACTTAGTAAAAAAAAAAATTGAAACTTTTTTTTTATCCCTACTTAAACCCTCCAAAACTTGGAAACTACATTGAGCTTTCTTATTTGTTTGACAGTGTAGTTATCTGCAGGAGTTCAATTAAAAATACAAAAAAAAAAAAAAAATCTGTCCTCCTTATAGTAGGATATACTTGGAAACATTGGTTTTATGATCAGGGCTTGACGCTAATGAAGTATTTCAGAATAATTCACAAAATTGGATACATCCAGGCAGATTTAAGGAGCTAAGAATGGTTTTATGGGGCCAGTGCTTACAAAGCCTTTTATAGAAAAGGCTGGTACCCGGCTTGCAGAATTTCCAGACTGACATGGGAGTTAGAATAGTCACAGTGTAGTCACAGTGTGGTAGGCCATAGTAAGCCTGGACTACTTAGGGGACAATATAAAAAGAGAAATCCACCAAAAATATAAACTATAGGTCTCATTCCACTGTCCTTTGAAATGTAAACATAACTGTTATGGTTTGGATCTGGAATAGCCCCCAAAGCCTCCCGCATTTGGAAGTTGTGGAACGCCTATGGAACCATGTGTATTAAGAGATGGGGGCCTGGTTAGAAGTAGTGGAACACTGGGGCTTGATCCGGAAGCAGGGAGCACAGAGGCTTGACTCAGAAGGGGAGGAACACTGAGGTTTGACCCGGAAGGGGAGGAGCATTGAAACTTGACCAGGAAGTAACTGATCACTGGGGCATGGCCTGGAATGCCATATAGTAGCTCCACCTTTTCTTGCTCACTTGGCTTCCTGTCTACAATGCCGTGACAACTTTCCTCTTGCTAGGCTTCTGCCATGTGCCTCCATCATTGCTAGTCACCCATGAATGGCCTGAGACCTTCTGAAACTGTAAGGTAAAATGAGCCTTTCCTCCCCTACGTTGTCCGTATTGGGTATTCTGTCCCAGCAATGAGAAAGTGACAAGGACAGAAATTAGTGCAACTCTTCAAATCAATGCTGTCGATGTTCTTTCTCTCCTCTGACTTGGCCTATGATTGAGAATTAAAACCTTACTTTCCAGAGCCTAAATGTGACTAAGGTTGTCAAATAGCTGCCTTTGCCCTGTGAACTGAAAAAGTCATGTGTTTTAAAGCACAGTAACCTGATACATAGACTTCAGAGACGTCATTATTGTAGTAAATAATGTATGGACAGCTTGCTGGCCTTTGGCTATGCAGCATGAACCCAACCGATGGTCTGCTGGATCTTCTATAAGCATTATGCTCTGCTCTGGGAAATGACCATGACTGTGACATTAACATTTGTACTATCCCCACGAGAGTCAAACTACAAATGGGGAAACTTTTCTGATCACTGCTGCTTCTTTCCTGTCACCGCCTAAACCCACTTAGATGTCGACATTTGCTTCTCAAATCCTGTCTCTGGGTTTAGAAAACAAGTTCATAGACTGTTTTCACTATGAATGTTTGTTTCCCTTTTGGTTTCCATAGAAAAGACCTTCATTAAATGCCTGATCATTTGTACCATCCAGTAAACATCCTTGACTACTAAGTCTCAACAGATGCCTTACTTGGTCTTTACTGAACCAAGGCCATCAAGTGGACATGGACTTATACAGAAGAAAGCAACACATCTCTCCTATCTTTCAATGTGAGGGAGCCTGTAAAGGATTTCTCTTTGACTAAGCTCTAGCCAGGCGACTCCAAAACCTCTTCTCACACAGGGCTCAATCGCAGCCTGTAAAAACTACCCACTCCACACAGATGCCTTCGCCCACCAACTATTCTCTCACATGAAAATACTTGAGTGAATAAATATTAATAGTTCCTTATCGCTCAAGGCCACATCTCTAGGAGATGTCCCCAGCTCCTCTTAAACTGCCTGTCTGTGAAAGCTCAAGGCTGCTAAAAGAATGATGGTGTGCTCTGGCCAGTAGCAACCAGAGGCTCCTGGACAGACTTTTTAAAGTACTGACTCAAAAGGGCTTAGTAATCTGTGTCCTTCTTTGCTTCTGGAGAAGTAGATGCATCTTCTCCAAGACATGGGTGTCTTTCTCAAGGGCTCAAAAGCCATTCCAATGAACTGTAATGACCAGGCAAAGAAAATGTGACATATACATACATAAGAATATTAAGCAGCCGTGAAGAAGAGTAAATTTGCTCACTTTTATAAAAATGGATGGATTTAGAGAACATAATGTTTTCTTACAATCATTTGGTTTTTATTAGCACGGGTTCATGATCTACAATAATTACTTTCATTTTGGGGAATTGGTTCCTGTATAAACATACTGCATCTTAATCATTTTTAGTTCCTCTTCCCTTTCTGGCTTTTCCATCTTATCATCCCTCACTTTCTTTCCCATCTCCACCAAATCTACTTCCTTGTTTTCTACCATCTATTTTTATTTTGCTCTATAAATTACTTATATTTTGGTTTTCTTATCTAATAGAAACCTCATGATATTTAAGCTTCGGTGTCTAATTTTTTTTCTTACTTAGCATATGGCCTCAAGCTACACTACTTTTCTACAAATGACACAAATCTACTCTTCAGTGGGTACATGGAGACCTTAATATTAAATAAATCAGACACAGAAGGTTAAAAGTCATATTGGTTTTTCTTAGGAGAAATGCAAAATATAAGTAAATTTAAGAGTAAAATAAAGGAGAGATGATAGGAAACAGACTCTTTTAAAGGCAAGCAAGGGAATCAGAGGAAGGGGAGAGAGAGGAGAGTGGAGATATAAAGAGATTAAAAATGGTCAAGTGTCCAAAGATAGATATCAAATATATAGATGATTTCCTCAAAGCAAATCTAATTATTATGTGTGGCAAGCACATATCCATTTAAAAATTAAATAAAACGTAATCATCAGGAAAGGCAGGACACGTCTCCTGGCCTTGGAAGAGGAGGCTCCAAACAGCTGGAGTTTCCAGCTCAGACACAAGGGGTCAATATGGCACTGACAAGGACCTACCCCTTGTCACTTTCCACTTGCCTTAGCCTACTGAGCCCCGTTTACCACTCCACCCTAAATCCCTAGTTCTCTCTTTAAAATGCTTACTCACCTCTGTGCAAACAGAAGTTGAGTTCAGTTCATGCCAGGTGCTTTTTCTATCGCAATAGTATGTCAGTGATTAAAAGCCATTCTTACCATTCCAGCTGCTGTCTGGGTTTACTTGCCTCTGCCATCATTCATGGGGCGATAAAAGTCACATGTGAGTCTCCTCTACTTTGGAAAAATGCCTTCACTGTGCTGTCTTATCACGGGGAGACCTACCTGACTCTGAGAAATTTTCCCTTGTAGTTCTCCTGACAGAGACTGCACTATTTTTTTCTTGATATACTGCTTATTCAGCCTACTAGGGAGACAGATTTCTTTAAGAGCAGATTAAAAAAAAAACAAACAGACAACAACAACAAAAAGTGTTCAGTGAATAATTTTCTGTTGGTTGTTTTCTGAGGTAAAAAGTCATGACGGTTTGCCTTCGTTTTTCAAATGCTAGAGCGAGGTGGAAAGATGATGGAAACAGCACTGCAATCCACAGAAGAAAGAATTTTTCTATTTTTGCTTTTTCATGTGGTCTTAAAATAACCGTTTTCATTATTAGCTATGTCCTGTGATGCATTGATCACGTTTTTATTTAAACATGTATATTTTTCAACATGGTAGATTATTTAAACTGCCCAGGTCTTATATCCACTTTCATGAAGGACAATTCAGTCTACCTAGAGAATGTTTTAAATGTCCACTGTACTTCACAGTCCTCTTTTCCACTGGTCTGCAAATTTTTTTTTCAAGTATCCAGTCAAAACTGAGTTGGGATGCTCCAAATATTCCTAAAGGAAAAGGAAGAAATAACACAATGCACACACCTCCCATCTGAGATGCAGTTTAAGTCTGTCAAGTTTACCAATGGACCAGGGCAAGAAATAACTAGGCCAGGGTAGAACATGGCCTCACTGATTAGAACTTTGAATCAGAGTTGGTCAGACTCAAGTCCATACTACAGCTCCACTCCTGTGATGTGTGTCTGTGTGTGTGCATGTGTGTGTATTTATGTAAGCAAATCCGGCCCAGTATCACTTTCCTCAAAACAGGAGAAATAATTCCACTCCCTCCTTCACAGGGTTGTTGCAAATATTAAATATGACATGTGAAACACTTCAGAGAATGCCTGGCATATAGCAAAAATTAATAATTTTTGTATGGTCCTCTAGGAAGATTAACGTGTGACCATCAGATGGCCCTTCTACTCTCCGTAAATACCAACAGAATGTCCAGTAACTTCTCCCCACTGTAGGCATTTTCAAGATGTCATGGAACCCAAACCAGAAAGTATCTACTCGTGGCATGCATTCAAAAATACACAGCATGCCTCCTGTGTGAATTTGGAATTATTTTTAGGAAGTTTATCAGGCATATGAAAAGGAAATGTATATTCAGCAAGCTGGAAAAAGCCATGAAATAGAAAGACATGAGGCCAAACAGTGATTTACAACATGTCACGGTCCGATCTATTTTTTCCCATCAACATGTGCTGCCCTCATTAGTGGGAATTTCTCACACACTCAGCCAAAGAACAGGCAACATTGTATTTTGCTATAGCTTTAAAGTTCATCCAAGCCCTGAAAAAATGTGGTAAGCCATACATTTTCTCCAGACTACAATCATCTTTGTGAGATCAAGTGCTTATGACTTCAAACATCTCTGACCTTTGAAATGTCACCAGGCCCCATTTAATTTTTTTCCTAACGATGAGGCAAGTTTATTACACCCACTTTGTCAAAATGCGATTTGAAAACATCTCTCCAACTCTCTGTCAAACCCACTTCTGTTTCTTGTTGCTCACATCATTAGTCTTGATAAAAGATGAGAGACTGTGGTCCATAGGCCACATCCATTGGGCTGCTTGTTTTTTTTGTAAATAAAGTTTTATTGGCTCCCAGCCAAACTAAGTTGTTTACATTTCATCCATGCCTGCTTTCGTGCTACAGGGGCAGAGTTGAACAGTTGTGACAGAAACTGTACAGCCCTGCAAAACCTGAAGTATTTGCTCTCTAGCCATTTATAGAAAAATCTGCTAACCTCTGCCCCAGATCATTCTCTTGTTCAAAAAAGAATGATTTCTACTTAAATAATAGATGTATATTAGATGATCAGTGATAATTCTTAAATTTTCCATGTTACCAAATGAGATGCTTTGCTGACTGGCACAGAAATAACAGAGAGAAGAGAAAAACACCACATGGAGAGCTAGGAGTCATTAATTCATTAATTAGTTCACGAATTAATTAATAGCACAGAATTACTGTGATAAGTACTAGGGCTACAGTATGGACTGAACGCACAAAGCCTCTGCTTTGATGACCGTCTAGGTGGTTGAGGGGGACAACAGAGATCATTTCATTTATTCATTCATTATTTGTTATTTATTCAACGTTTGTCACATGCCCTGAACTATTTTAGGTCCTCAGTATAGACCACTTGACCCACAAACCATACATTCTAATGCCAGAGAGAATCAGCCAACAAGCACATGCAAAAAAATATTCTGGCTTTGGCAGTCCTTGATGAGAATATTAGATGGAACATACGACACTGACATTTTCTCATGTCAAAAAAGTCAAATATTGGAAATTTCCTCTGGCTCAACTCATTAAGAGATAAGCTAGAAAGTGTCTTCTGGATGACTTTAAGGTGAGAGATCGGAGAAGGGCTTGCAGAGGTAATGACATGTGAGCTGAGGTTTGAACAACAAGTAGCTTGCAGCTCTGCCAATGGCTAAGGAACGATTTCCAGGCAGGGGGAGAGAGGGGCTAACGCAAATACAGCCCAAATCAGCTTGGCTGTCCACAGGAGGAAGAGAGAGTAGGTTGTGGGGGAAGCAACACCAGCTGTGGGGAAAGAGGAAGGAGGGACCGCTGGAGAAATGCATGAGGCAGAGGTCAGGTAGGGTCAGCATGAGGACACTCGCTTTTACTCCAGGAACGAAGGAGAAAGGGCTAAGAGAGAAAGTCAGATGATGTGATGGATGGATGTTGAAATGTATTCATTTCTCTTGCATGCAGAAGGGCCTGCCTGGCAGAGCAAAAGTTGGAACAGGGAGATGTGTCGGGGGAAGGAAAGAGTTCTGTGCAAAAGAAGAAGCCAGCAGCAACGGAAGGCAGAGGAGAGTGGAGATCCACAGAAACCAGCAAGAGTTTGAATACAAATCAAGAGGGAACCTGAGGGAGGGGAAGGATGCCTGGATGCACCACTGGAGTGCCTGGCTGAGCAGCAGGGTGCGGCGTAGTGCAGCAGAGCTGGAAAAGAAGAAGGCTTGGAGGTGGTGGTGGTGGTGGGGTGGGGGGTACAGAGCCAGTCTATTGAGCTCCCATTATCGGGCTCTGCTGAGGACAGATCTGGGCTGCACTGTCCTAAATCATGGGTTGAGTTGTGGCAACAGGAACAAAAGTGGGGAATAAAATTTCTCAGGGGAGACGATGGAGTTGTAAGACTAGAGGAGTTGGTTTATACCCCCCAGTAGGCCTGTGGCTACACATCTTCATCGCCTGAGCCTGGGATTTTCATCCTGAAATGACAGCTAATCTCTCTCTCTCTCTCTCTCTCTCTCTCTGTGTGTGTGTGTGTGTGTGTGTGTGTGTGTGTGTGTGTGTGTTTTATAGACTCTCCCTGAGGTGTTGCAGTGACTGTGGTAGGGGTAGGCTGGGTATTCGGTTCTTCATGCCTTGTTTAATCTCCTTAACTGCCAACTTTTCCCTCCTCAGACAATACCAAAATCAGACCATGTACTGACCATTTTGCCTGATTTTCTTTCTTCTATGACTCCTAGGACTACTACGTTGCCTTTTTCCTCTCTATGGCGAACCTTCTCCGATTTTGCTCCCTTGGTTCTTTGAGTGAAGTTGTGGGAGGGTTTGTTTTTTCTCAAGAGGGAAAAGGGTCATTGCACTGTTGAAAATTGTTGCCATTTCTCTTGGTGACAGTCAGTTTCTTCCATGTCCTTTCAGACAGAGTGAGGCTAAAACAGCCAGAGCACTGTCCCCAACCTTGACTCTTCCACATGACAGAATACAGCTCGGACAAAGTGACTTCAAACATACAGCTGTTGACATAGGCTCACAACTTGAAGATGTAGCTTGCAAACAGAGCCTATCTCAAAACACCAAACTGGCATGAGCAGATTTAAAACACGATGCCTGGCAATCACTATTTGGCAACAAGATTTGGCAGAATTCCAGGCCCCATTCCTGACCAAACACCTAAAATATATCTCATATCAGGTAGGTCTGAAAGCCTTTCCCCCATCTGATGTGCTTTACATCAAGCTTTGTACTCATTTCTTAATCAGACAAGGACAGTAACTGCTGTTTTTCTTCACCAAAATGGGGACTCCGTTTTACTGATAGAACTTGAGTTTTGTGCACACGCCCCACTCTCCAGTTAGACTACCCACGTGCAAAGTTGTGTCGCACCAATACGTTGTGGTCAAGGACTTATTGTTGGTGAGCAAAAAGCTCAGCGAATTAAAATTAGCTAATAGGATGCCATCTTATATACAACTAAGGGCTTCAAGATGTGATCCATATAAATTATATTCCTTTGTACTTCCTGATCTCAGGGAGAAATTACACACCGTTAAGCAGATGGATGAATGCTCACCAGGGACAGGTGTGAACAAGATGAACGTAGTGTACCTAGGATAGTCCACATAAAAACACTTTTCTTCCCCAGATCTCACCAGTCCAAGTTTGTGACACTTTGCTCAATATAATCATAAGATAAATGTTCCTCGTATTAGGGATGTATTTAAGGTAAAGTCAACATTATGACTGAGTTTTGAATAGATCAAGACTTAGAATCATTATCTAAAAAGGCCCTTAGGGGCTACATTTTCACAAATTGTGACCATGGTCACACATCTTGGAGCCTGCCACATCTATTCACAGAAAAATATTAAGGTAACTACCCCAGAAGCATTGTTTTGAAAGCACTCTTAAGAAGTGTTCTAATTTTAGAACTAGGTTAGTGACTTAGGTAAAGGAGAATGAAGCTTGTTTAAGCAGCTGCACCTTAAGGAACATTTGTACAAGTATCTTACTAGGCACCAACTAAAAATGTAGTTTTAAATGTGTAAGCAAAGTTTTAAAAATATTACTGAGCGACGCATAAAAATGTTTGCACTTTTGCATTTAAAAAGCCTGGGAACGAAAACATAAAAAGCTACAGACACAAAGATGTCCATTGCGTCCGTGTTAATATAAATCAACGGCTGAAAACAAACTTTTATCAAACAGGATACTTTCATAGACAATGTGTGTCAGCATGATACCTATTAAAATTATGAAAGCTAAACACAGATATTAGAAAACGGGCAGATTGTACAAAAGCACATATTACAAGTCATACAACGTGCAGACACAGAAAGTTCTAGAATGGTATAATAATTTAAAAATAATTAAGATGACATTGCTCTTTTTTGTTTGTTTGTTTGCTCTCTTCTATGGTGTGGCCTTAAAAAAAACAATAAAATTAGACGCAGGCTAAGGCAGAACTCATGAAAGGGAAATAAGGACTCAGGTAATTAATGCCAGGTAAATGTCAAGAAAAAACGAGGTCGCAGTAGCGCACACTCTTTCACTCATTTACACTGTTTACTTGGGTTCTCCTCTCTCTCTTAGGAAACCGCGTTTTGGGACAGGCATGGGGGAAAACATGACATTGTACAGAGCTATTTTTAATAAAACCCCTTAATTTAATATTCTTGTATTTAAAAACCGTTCAAAATTCCTTCCCTGGGACAGAGGACTTAGAATGTGCGGGAAGCTATCCATTCATACCGCTTCTGCCACAGGCATCAAGCGCAGACACCAGCACGGCTATGCAGGAACGTGGCACGTCTAGCTCCCAGGCTCTACCAGGTGAAGAAGTCAGACGTCACCTTTTCAGGAACATTCAGGAGTAACGCGAGTTTGCATAACGTGAGGGGTCCCTGTCCCAGGCCCGCCAGCCCAGCGGGTGGATACACTAGCTCTTGGCCAAATTGGACCAGGGCGTGGGGGAGGGCGGGAACCGCAGGACGAAAACACATTTCCACCCGTGGACTCTTTTCAAGGACTGGCAGTGCCAAGGCTTGGTGGGAGGGTCTGCCACCTTGCCACCTGAAGTCCCGGGGAAAGTTTGCCCGGTTTCTCCTCGAGGACGTCCCCCGGAACCGGACCCCCAGCCGCGAGGACCCCCAGCCGCGCCAGGGCGCCAGATCCCGGCGCGGGGCATCTGTGTCGCCCTCCCCGGGTGAGACCTGAGGATATCACACTCGCTCCATCCTGTCAGTTCCAAGCCGTGTCTCTGTCAAAACCAAGCCTTCCTCCCACCCGCGCCGGCTGTCACTTACACCCACGACAGGCGGCGCCGCCGCCGGGAAGGCGGCCAACCAGGCTTTCTTTAAAAAGTGGGAAGGGGGCGTGCAGGGATCAACAGCCGGGGAGAGAAAGCAAGCGGACCTACCTCAAAACTTTCCAGTTTCGCAGAGGATCCAAGTCGGAGATTAGGGAGGCCATTGTCCAGCAGGCGCGGAGCCGGCGAATCCGGCGCGGAGGCCGGGGCGAGGGGAGGGCCGCGGGCGGTGGCTGCCGGCTGGGGCCGGGCGCCGCGCAGCGCGTGCTCCGCGCCCCGGGACTGATAAGCGCCCCTCCCGGCGACTGCCCACCCCGATCGATCGCCCCACTGGGCCTCCCGGCCCTGCTCCCCGCGCCACGCCGCCTCTGGGGCCCGGAATCCGCTCCCACCGATCACATCTGACCTTTCCGTAGCCCACTTGATTCCGAGCCCCGCTCTCAGTTAAATCTCTCTTTATTAACTCCGTCCTCCTCGGCTTTTTCGGGGAGCAAACACCGCCCGAGCCCGAAGCCTCCAGCCTCTACCAGCAATCACCCACAGATTACGGCAGGCGCCTTCGCTGGGTGCTTCTCCTGCCCCGGAGGGTGGCCTTTCCTATCCTGTCAGAATCCTGGAGAGGTTTTCTTTTATTTATATTTTTCTTCCTCTCTTTGGTGGGAGGGCGGTAGAAGGCACTGGGACTCCGACCCAGGGTTTAGAGTTCTCCTCTGAGGCACTGACTACGTTTTTCTTAGATTTAAAAAATAATAATAATTTGGAACTGGGATGTTAACACGCTAGAATTTACTGTGTTTTCTGGCAGAAGTTTCCTCTAGTGCTTCCCTCCCTTCCTCTTCTTCTTTTTTGTGTGTTTTAAATTAAAATGAGGTGAGAAGTGTGGATTCTTCTGTAAAGAAGCAGGGAAGACAAAGGCCTTTATCCCTTCACTTGAACATCTTCATCGGAACATCCACAATGGAAACCAACCTTCCTTCCCTTAAACCACGTGGAATTGTGCATAAGAGACGCTCCCACATTGCCACAGCACTATGGTGTTTCTACAGTGTCTGAAGTTCACCTCTTGGGCCACTGGATGGCTTGGCTTCTTTGTGGGGACACAGATTTCTCATGTTCTGAAGCAGGTCTACTCAACACGAGTTTCCCCCTATTTTCCTGGTAGGGTCTTGACTTCCTCCTGTCCATATAGGACCCTGGAATTAGATGACCTTGAAATCACCGAGCTCAGTGTCCAGACCATGTCCCTGAGGCCACCAGGATTTTTTGTTATTACTGCACGCCGCATGAACTTCCCCTGACATGCTTTCTTGATGTCAGATTCCTCTTTTTCTAACACTTATTCTAGAAAGAAAATGTTAGGCCATGACCACTAACCCGACCTTGGGTAGAAGGCAACTTAAGGGACAACTCAAAGAACGTGACGACGGTGTACGCGGACACACGGGCCAGCTGAAGGATTGAGGCAGGGTCCTCTTCTCTGAGATGAACAGAAGGGTTTGGAGGCGGGCATATGGCTCAGAACTCTTGTGTAATTGTGTATGAGGGCCGGGGTTTCATCTCCAGTCACACACACACACACACACACACACACACACACACACACTCACTCAATTTGGGGAGAGAGAGAGTTACAGGGTGCTAAGGACACACCTGCTTTAGGAGGAGGCTTCCTTTTGAAGGAGGGAACGGGTGCAGGGTGGGATTCAATCTTCTGCCTTATTATTATGTATGATTATTAGCTGAGAGTCACAAGGGGGGCTTTTCTTGCCTTTAGGCAGAACCCACTAAGAAAAAAAAATCTTGGTTCCTCTCCAAGTTTCTGCAGAGGAGAAGATGTGGCCACACCCTGTGGAAGCCATTGCTGCTGCTCTCAGAGTGCTGCAGTCCCTCCAGCACCTGTCACACACTTTAATCCCATCTCGACTACCCCGTTTTCCACAGACGGCGATCATCCCAGAATAGTCTAGAAACTCTCAGCTTAGATTCACTTTTGCTTTCCCTTAATGGCTGTGAATGACACTCTTCAGAACAGCAACTATCCGTATGCTAAAATTAAAAGTCAATTTCACACTTTGTTCAAAGCCCCCTTCCTCTCTGGGGCTTCCTGCTTCTTTCTGGGCTGTCTGTCCTGTCTCACTGTGATTGGGCCAAAGCACAGTCACATGTCACAATTTATAGAACGCTTTTAATCCCCAAGCAGTTCACCAAATATGGGTTTTAATAATAGCTTGTATATAAACTGTGCCTCCAAAAGATTCTCAGCGCTCTGATAATAAAATTGTTTTCTTTATAAATCTCAAGATAGAACAGTGAAAGATGGTAATGAAACAGTCGTTGCAACTATAGTGACATCATCCTTATCATTGTCACTGGCCTGTGGTACCACAAAGACTCGGGTGGGAGGAAGGGAGCGACAGGATTCCTGTTCTTACTATTTGGAGTTCAGGGCTAAAGGACAAAAAAAAAAAAAAAAAGGCTTGGATTTTGGATTTTGGCCGCTGGACCAAAACACAAATCCATGCTTCAAAGCATTGTGAAACATTATGAAATACCATTAACGTTATGAAATAATGTTGTGGAGCATTCGCTTTACACACTTTTAAAAACCAGTAAGTAAAATCTTCCCTTTAAGTCAAAGCTTGCATCCACCTCAAGTGCAAAAAGCTACCGAAAATAAGAAAAATGTATTTCCAGCCAGGGGGACCGTCCTGCTTTGTAGATGTGCCACCCTACTCACGTCTCATAATTCCCCGCTGAGGAGTACTGCCGCTGTGCACATGTAAATGAGGACCTTTCAGCAATGAAAAGCGAAACAACTGAACTGAGCTCTGAATGCAGCAGGTGAGCTGAGGCCTCAACTGAGGAGTCGCGACCTACAGCTCCCTGCTTTTCACAGAGGGATACGCAAACAGAGCTCCGCTTGGAGCTGGAGTTGGGACCCGGTGAGGGTTGGGTAAGAGAGAACCAATCAGGTGAGGGACAGACAACCGAGAGCAAATCAAGTGAGAGATGGATAACAGAGAGCCAATCAGGTGAGGGATGGGCAACAGAGAGCCAAGGATTTTTCTCACTGTCACTCCCCTTTATGCCCCATAGAGAAGCCCTAGAGTTCAGGAAGATATCAAACAAAACTCACTGTGATAATATTTGCAGAAGAGAGACAGAAACAATTTTTTGAAAGATGTCTGGAGCTCAAAAAGACCTACATATTTTGCTCTTCTTTTTTTACTTTTTGTAGTTCATGTGTTAGATACCATCAGGCTTGTCTAACACGGTGTCTGAAGTTTTCCCTTAGTTTTTCTTTAATGTTATAAAACCTAACAGAAAGGAAGTTTTATTGCTTTTATATGTTAAATATATATTGTTATTGAATGTTAACTATAACTATTTTATATGGGACCTACGACAGCTCCTCTTTACTCAAAAATTGGCATGCTGCAGGTGGAAGCGTGCCTGATCTACAGTAATCTCTTGCTTTTACAATCTTAAAAATTTCCTCCTTCCTTTTCCCCTTGGGGAATCCTAATGAATCCTACTCAGTGGATCCGTATCTCAGTAAGAGACAGACCATCAAGATTACTAATTTGTCTTTAACGGGGAGGGCCCAGACTAAAAACAAGTAATCAAATATGTCACCCAGTTCAAAACTGAGTGAACTATATGTTACCTCACAAGGCAATGGCAGACATCCTGTTCATAAAAGTCAAAAGGTAAGTTTAGTCTTGAGAAATGTCAGCCATAAATGTAATTTTTATCCCTGTCGCTATGCAAATGCAAGGATTCATTTTCTTTGTCTTCTTAGTTCTGACACGTTCACCTCTTTATGTGAAATTATTCTGTTGTTGCTTACAATGGTTCTTCAGAAGCTCTCCAGATTGTTTCCTGTCTGTTAAGAGTTCATGCGTGTAAAGCAACACTCACAATTGTCCTGCTGTTACCAGCCACAGCAATAAGACTTTTTACATACCTAAAATGTCTGTGATATCCTTCCCACTTCCTCTGGTTTCTTCGGTTAAAGAAACAAAGCAAAACAAAACTATCACCCGGTTCAAAACAAAACGGAGACTCGCTATTCGTGCCGTTTTCATCCAAACTAGCAAAGCCTGATGTGGTTGTCGCACGCATTAGAATCACGTGGAAAACATGGGTAAATGCGACCTTGGAATCTGATAGAAACGTGGGCACTGGAGGTGCGGCTTTCATCACAGCTCACCTCCTGCTTGCTGGCGCTAGGTTCCTGCAAAGTCACTCACCAGAACCTGTCCGTAGCCTGGAGTTTGGGGACATCTACTCTACAATACCTCACATGAGGTTTTGTGTGGCTGTGGTCAAAGATTAAAAAATTAGACACCCACCATACACAACAGCAAGCAGCAGGAAGCCCCTGGAACCATGAATTAGCCAACAACGACAACAACAACAACAACAACAACAACAACAACAACAACAACCCCCAGTGTTTACCATGAGCTGTAAGTTAAATTGACTATATAATAAGGCTTCAGAAAGACAAGTTGGACATCTCAGTCATTCTCACAAAAATGTCGAAGATTCTGGTAGTCAGAATCTTTTTTTGAACGTGCATCGCAAAAGAAGAAATTCAGAATTCGTGTGCTTTAAATTTTTTCTTTGTACAGTCTTTTCCATTTCTGATAAACTGCTGTCCCTTCTTAGGGGTCTGGCGAGCTCAACTTTCTTCTTACTGTTCTTTTGGTTTTGTTACAGAAGTCTTCTTTCAAGCTTGCCTGTTCCTAATTCTGTTACCTCCTCCTGGTGAAGATTTTCTTTCCCTCTTCTGCCTGACCTGGCCTTTTCTTTTCTTTACTTTCACCAGCTCTTACCTTCTTCTGAAGTGGAGAAAGTCTCTCTCTGTGTCTCAGGAATGTGGGGTGACTAACTGGAAATGCATTCTGCTGTTGTGCACGAGGCACTCCTGGTCCTGTGGACGTGCCAACGCTTTGAAGTTGCCAGTTGAGAAGCTGAGAAACTCTGAGCTTGTTCTTGACCCTTGGGAGAAGACACAGCTTTACATACTTCTCATCGCAAGCTACACGGTGCCGATGCCACCGACAGGGTTGCCTGATAAAATAGCACGCCTGGGCTGGGTTTCTACGTCACAGGGACAATGAACGATTTTCTAAAAAACATAAGTATGCTCCCATATATTGTATGAAATATGCTAAATTTTTTACTTGGTTTTAATCTGAAACTCAACTTTAACTGTGTGTCTTCTGTTTTGATTTGGCAAACCTGAGGACCCTTGTGCTTGGTTGTTTTATAAATAAACATAGCAACCTCACTGTGATCACTATTTTTCCTTTAGGAAAGGGCTGTGAAAATATCATGGATATTGCTGATGGAGGCACACACACACACACACTAAGTGTTTTAATTGTATTGATTATTATAAGCCAACATTTGGGGGTTGCTTTTTCAACTCAACTGTGAAAGGATTCAAGATTCAAGGTCTAGATTTTCAAGGATGGGTAATTAGGGAATTCCAAGCAGTCTTTCAATCTATCCTTAGATTGGATATTTGAAATTGTGTGTGTGTGTGTGTGTGTGTGTGTGTGTGTGAATTGTGTGTGACTGACCCTAGGGTTTTTGTATTGAGCTATATCCCCAGCCTTTTCTTTTTTTAATGTAAAATTTGAAACAGAATCTTCCCAACTCACAAAGTTGTCACAGGCTTTGCTAAAACTTGTGATTTTTCAGCTTCATTGTCCCAGAGTACTGTGATTACGGATGTGTATCACCCCACCAGGCCTGGCTTTGAGCACATTTTTAAGAGTTTATAATATTGATATGCTCACAAACACTACAATTGGCATTTTATGAAATGTGGAACTATTTTTATAGTACATTTATTTCATACTGAGTGAGCTGTGTACGGTGGCTTGTGCCTGTAGTCCTAGCCCCTCATCAGGCTGAAGCAGGCAGACTGCGTGAGCCTAGAAGTTCCAAGGAAGCCTGAGCAACATAGAGCATCTCATACTAACTATTCTCAATGAAAATTTTTAAAAAAACCCCAAAAACCTCAGTGAACATAGCTGCTGTTTTCTTGCCCAAGTATCAACTCTGGCTACAAATCCTGAACCTGAATAGTTAACATTAATCTTCAGTTACATAAAATGTGTACTAGTGCGGACCCTCACTTTAATGATCTCTATAGAGACAAACTTCCAAAGATAGCTTTTCTTCCTTTTTCTTTTCGAGATATGAATGAATGTAACTTTAATGGAATTTCAAGTGCTCTCCCTGTTTTTCTGGCAACACCTGATATAGTGAAAAGCCTAGGAACAAAGACGTGTGTTTTGGTCCCTTCAGCAAATGCCTTGAGAATTGCTATTATGGGACACTTCATAAACTAAACTAAAAAAAAAAAAAAAAAAGGAAGCAAAATTCTAAAAGGTCTAAGGAGACAGCCTCAAAACCTGCTAAGCACGGTAAAAGATCCAGCTTGTTATTCGAGATCTACATTCATATTGGTGGTGTAATTTCCCTCAGTGCCAAGGCCTTCCTAACAATCGGGAAGGCATGCTTTTTTTTTTTTTTTCCATTTGGAATCTTGGTCAGCTGAGCATGAGGGCAAAACAGAGTAAAGCTTGGGAGGGGGTATGTTGGGTCTCTGCCAGGCATATTTTAAAACTGAGAAAGGAAGAAAGAGGGAGGAGACTCACACCCAGCCGGCTGCTTTTCATGCCATTCAAAGGAATCACAGGCCAAATTCAGTACATACGGTAGGGGGAAAAATAGAGCTTTATTTAACTCCTGTACTGCCAGGGCAGAGGAGATTTTCAAAGCTGCGTAATGTTCTGCCTTTGTTCGCGGCTGTGTCTTCCACCCAGAGGGACAAAGGAACGCTCAAACCAAAAATGTACTGCTCAGTTTCCATTATGACAGGCCAGGAAATAAGACCTGAAGCGTCCATCTTCGGATCTTTTTGTTTTGTACAGTCTCTCTTTAAATGGCAGCTTTAGATTCCGGTGGATTCTGTGTGCTTGAAAACAGGACTGCTCTTTGGTTTTAAGAGAAAAATCTGGGTCTTAGAGGAGAGCCAAGCCCAACTGCCAAGTTGCCAGTCAGTGCAACAATGCCAACATCTGCTCGCAGAGCATTGCCTAGCCTGGAATATAACCCCAGAATTACGAAGAGGAACCAGTGAGCACCAGCCACGAAGATGCCTGCCATCTTAGCTGGAATTATGGTGGACAGGAAATGCACCTGGACACAGAGAGCCAAACGGTCACTAGCTTGTTAATTTCATTCAAGATGGCAAGCGTGACAAACAAAAATATACCCTGATCATATGAAGTATTTATTTAGCAATTAAGTGATCCTGTAGCATGTCAAAGTGAAGGGAACCAAGAATTAAAGACACAGACCACCAAAGCTTAAATAATTAAACTAGTCTGGAGTTTGACTGGGTTCTCACAAAGGAGACAGATATCTTTGTCTGGCCCCCTGGGATTAAGAGACCTTGCCTGAAAACGGGAAGGACTTGGAATCTCAGGTAGTCTTTTGTTTTACAGTCTGAAGTGATGGGCTCTTACCTGCAAACAGGAAGGACTTAGGGTCTCAGACAATTCATGTTTTGCCACTCAAGGTGAGCCACTGCCTGCACATGGGAGGGGCTGGAGGTCTCTTGCAAATGAGGGCCTCTCTTGGCTTGTGGCAAATGCAAGCAGACTATGGCAGACTTTGAGACTTCTTGACTAGATAACAAAGCTAGGTGGTCTAATAAGAGATGCAAGGCAAAATTAGGGTAAAGGTCAGCGAATAAGAGAGGGGATTGGATTAGGGACCTATAAAAATAAAGAGCGCAGTCTCTCTTCCCCATATGTGTGTGTGTCTTTTATCTGTGTCTTCTTTCTTGGTTCCTTTCATGAAAGCATCATACTATTTGTGTATTTGACCACTAGGTACTGCAGTCTTTACTACTGTGGTCATGGGCAATCTTTTTCCCTCTTCTTTTCTTTTTTTTTTTCTAACAAAGACCAATACTTTTGTAAAGTGCAATAAAATTGAATTACGAAGAAAAATCCAAAAAAGCTAATTTATACAAAATATCAACTTTTTAAAAAAATATTAGATTAACAGCCATAAAATAACTTCCAAATTCTTACTCTGAATTATTGTAAACTATAAAAATCCACCACAGACCAGCATTCGTCACTGGGGAGCCCTGATATAAAGTGTCTAGCAACTATAAGAGCACAATTTATAGAGACTTTAAGAGAACAGTTTGATTAGGCCCTATAAAATGTGTGTTTTAACCTTCATGTTACAAAAGAGAAAATTAAAGCACAGAAAACGTATGTGGTAATAGATGTGAGAATCCATATTTGAAGCCAGTGGCCTGCTTTGAGTCATAGCCTTATTCATTATGTGAAGGGCAACTTCTAATTTGCAGTCACACAAAAAGATAAAGCATCTTTAGAATCATATATGTAATTAACCCGGAAAATTAAATGAATGAGCATTGTGATTTAAATAAATCTTCTCCAGGAATATATTTAATTCACGGATCAAGGAAGAAGACATGAATAATAGGTCTACTCCTAATTTACTGAAAATTCCTTGTTATCCTGCTCCTTCCTCACCACCATTATGTTTCTTGGTGTTGTCATAGCAAGATGCCTTCACATTCACCCACATAAATATCAATCCCTAATTAGCATTTATTGGAAAAACCAGCCCTCACTCTTGCCCTTTAGTCACTGACATATTTTCAGCTGGAGTTTATGAAAGAATCAGAGGTCTTTGAGTATGTAGTCAGCACAAACTGTACAAACGCTCCTGGAGTCCAGAGAAGAATTTCTACTTGCCATATATGTCAAAACCAACGTACATGTAAGGGCTTATAAATACAAAGAGCTGTAAGCACCACAAGACATCACAAAGTGAAAAAAAAAAACATCTATCTAGGCAACAACAATCGCAGTAGGGTTCTTTATTTTATTTTTATTTTGCGTGGGGCTGGGGATCAAGCCCAAGGCCTTTACACTGAACTTCATCCCCAATCCATTGTTATTTTCATTTTGAAGCAGGAGCTCACTAAGTCTTTAAGTTGCCCAGGGTGGGCTTGAACTTGTGATCTTCCTGCTTCAGTTTCCTAGAGGGCTGGGATGACAGGCCAGTGATCCTAGGCCCAGCTACTATAGAAGGGTCCTTGTGGCACGAAACTTAACAAGTGCATCACTGGGATAAAAAATAGTATTCAGGATTTTTACCATTCCTTGAATAGAAAAACTAACAGATAATGAAAGCAAAACACAACAAATAAACCAGAAAAGTTGTTGCTTATTAAAGTGTAAGGACCTTCCTTTCTCTTGTTTCTCTGGGAATTCTCAGATTTCTTGTTCCATCTTATTTACAATACCCATATTGTTCATCCCCCAAATCTTGAAGGTCAGGAGCAGAAACACGTATCTCTAGTGTAAGGAAGTACAATAGCTGGCAAGGAAATTCCTCATCAAGAAACAGTGATGAGGGGTGGGGGGTTCTCCCAAGGCAACAGCCCGACCTAGCTTTACACTAGTCTTGCCATGGCAGACTGAAACCCACCCGTTGCCACCTCGTGCACTTTATTCAGAGATGGCAGGAATTCTATTTTTTTATATGAATGTGATTTTTAGTTACTGGTGAAAAGTCAGTACTTAAAACCACACTTGAAAGGCTATGAATCTGTGACTTCTGACATTCCCATGTAAGCACATGAATGGAGAAAAGACAGAAAGGAAACACATAGATAGAAGTGATGACATCATTTCAACAGCTTGATTTTATTTTCTTTGTATTATTTCCATTTTTAAGTTCTTTCTGTGTATTTCTTTTTATAACTAGAAAGCACAAGACCTGCTCTCACTTAATCTATTTTAGTAACCGGTAGAGGAAACATAAAATCGTTTAAGTCATTTATTAGTTCATTTTCTGCTATAATGACGAGATAGGTTTCAAAGAGACTTGTTAGCTCTCAGCTTTCGAGGTAAATAGTTCAAACAGCACGGAGCGGGCTCTGGTTAGAACCACTGAGCAGTATCTCATCACCAGGAGATGCCCGTATCACACTGTGAGAGAGGGCTGGGCACACAGCGATTGGGGCGCTTGACTAGTTAGTGCAAGTTCCTGAGTTCAATCCCCCCAGCATACGATAATAGCTGGGTGTGGTGGCACACACTTGAATTCCCACCAGGAGAATTTTAAGCGTTCAAGGCCATCTTGGGCTAAACAGTGAGTTCAGAACCAACTGGAACTATGGAGCAAGACCCCGTATTAAACAAACAAACATTGTGTACAAAAGAAATCTGCTGGAGAGAGAGGAAGGCAATGTTCAAAGCAAGTCTCCGCTACAATTCACTCTCAAGAAGACTAACTCAGCATCCCCACTTTAAGTCCAACTTTATTCCAAGGACTGTGTTGCTGCTAATGTCCCGCAAGGCTCCACCTCTTATAAGTCCTGCTGTCTAAACACTACCACAAAGAGAATCAAACCTCCAACACATGAACTCTCAAGGGACAAACTGCCTCCAAATCATAGCAAGTCCTTATCTACAAAAGTTTCAAATCCTTCTGTCTCTATAGAAGACTAGTACTCCTTTGTATACATATACCACAATTTTTTGCATCCATTGGTCTGTCTTCCGCAATTTAGTTATTGTGAGTTGTGCTGCTATAAACATAGGCTAAGTGTATTTCTATTATACAATGCTTTTAACTCTTTTGGAAAGATATCTATAAGAAGTATTGCTGGAACAATTGGAACATTTATGTTCAGGCTTTTGAGGGATCACTGTACTACTTTCCATAGTGACTCTATCAATTTACAATTCCACCAGCAATGTAAAAGGGTTCCTTTCCCCCCAATTTACCAGCATCGATTGTGGTTCGAGTTCTTGTTATGAGCTAATCTCACTTCGGTAGGATGATATTTTAGTGATGTTTTGATTTCTCTAATGGCTAAGGATGTTGAACATCTTTTCATGTATTAGCAGGCCATTTGAACTTCTTCATCTGAGAATTGTCTATTCAAAGTGAAGTGAGTCAAACTAAGAAGGTTAAATGTCACAGTTTCTCTATACAAGAAACCCAGAATACAGGCATTTTATAGAACCAAATGGGTGTGATGATGAGAGTCAGAAGGGGGTGGAGGACGGTGCAGAAGGGCCAAAAAAAGGGGAGGAGAAGGGATTGTAAAGTTGACACAATGTATATGTGCACAAAATACTTGAACTCAATGTAACCATTATGTTTCGTGTACATATTTCTATAAAAATGGGGGAAAACCCAAAACATATCAAGTCCTATTTTGATATTTACCTTTGGTCTTGTATTTTAAAACATATCCATGTATTTATATTTTTACCGGTCATATCAATTTTTATGAAATCATGATTTTTAAGCTGTCAGAAGCTTCTTTGAAAAGTAGAACTGCAAAAATTTGTCTTGTTTTTCACTCCCTGACAGCTCACCGTAAACACTTCGGGCCTAACCTCAGCTGTGTGTTTCTTTTCTCCATTAAATCACATCTTCCCTCCTCAATTAGAGTACGGTGAAGCTAAGCAATTTCTGAGTGTAGGGTTAGAGTCCATTGGTGATTCGACTTTGGCAGTACACCTGCCAACGCTGTCTTTCATTGTCTAAAGTGTCAGGACATTCCTTAACTGTTCAGACAGGCATGGCTTCCGCAACAGCACAGGATGCCTTAAGGTTTATGTCAGTGCTGCTACGCTGTCTCTCAGGCACACGCTTCTTTAAATTGCCACTTTGCAATATGGGATTTAAAAAAAGAAAAAGAAAGAAATGTAGCCAACACATACATTGCTCAATCTAGGAAAAAAATGAAGGAAGGAAGGAAGGAAGGAGGCTCAGCTGATGAAGGGTGGTGATAAACTATCTGGCAAAAACTACAAAACCCTCCCGTTATGTAGGGACCAGTAACGCTTTTCACAAAGCTCCAGGTAAATTAATTACAGAATCACTGCAGCACAGGTACGATAATCTTGATGCACAACCCCCGACTCCAGATGCCTCTCGCCCAGTGTCCAGAGTCACGGGGCGTGGGCTTCTTTGGCCATTTCTTTCTTGTTTGTGAGCCCTGAGTTTTAGGAAGATTGGGAAATACAGGGAGGAGCATCTGGATTTCAGCTTCAACCAGCCCTTGGATTTTCTCATGTTACTATTTTACTGTAAGCATGTCCAGTTTTTAAAACTATTAAGCAAAAAAGAGCATGAAAATTATTCAGATTTTAAGATTCAAAACAGTATCCTTCATATGATGATGGCATCAATTGGCCAGGAAACATTACTTATTTCCAAAGAAGGTTTAAAATAATCTTTCAAATGAGAAGTGTGTGTGTGTGTGTGTGTGTGTTTTAAGTGTGATATATCAAATCTTAAGGGCTTTCTTCTCACCAAACGCAAGAAAGCGAGAAGCTCACTTCTTGTTGACAATGTTTAAATGAATATGTCAGCTTATGATTAGAAATGCAAGGGGGAACTTTTGGTAACAGAATATTTAACATATATTAAAGTTATGACACAAACCACGTAATTCTTGTCCCATGTTGTCCCTGCTTTCTCTCCACAAAGTAGGTATTGGAAAGTACTCACTTGAATTTTCTATGAAGAGTGGGCTGTGACCAACTGGTCTACCGCTTTTCTCTTAGTGTTTTCCACTGTGCATGTCTGTCCAGCTATATTTGTGTGTTTTTTAAATAACGTAATCCTTACAGGCAAATAAAGGCTGAAGGGGAAGGGAAATATTTTCAATTAAGGAAGGCGCAATGTCATTAAATTCATTATATTTATGATTTCCTCTTTGCTTACCCCTAAAATATTCTTATTTTTCAGCTGGATGGAAGACTGTTTGATTAGCGTGAAAATATATTTTCTCACCCATCATTACTTCTCCATGTCTTTCTGCCAAAAGGTGAAGTTATTTATATTCCATTGATCTAATTTTATTTTTTGAGTTGAATTAGGAATAGAAAATTTATAATAACAGATTGAGGAAAAATAGATAGGGGTTATGCTTTAACTTTTAAACCAATTCACCCTTTATAGGGATTTTTTTTCTAGGTGAATCAGTGGTGTGATTAAAGACATCTTATCATCCAGATCAAAGTTATGACTGGCTGGCTGCATGCCTTCCTGATGTGTTCACTTAGGATCAAATTTCCTGACTTCTCTAAACATCACCAGAAATCTATAGGTAGAAAGTTAATAGGACGTTTTTATTTGTATTGATGTGGCCAAACATTTCACAAGCATTATAAACACTATAAAGTGTGTATTATTATCGTCCTGGTCACTGATGAGGAAATGGAACCATAGATAAGTAGCTTTGCATTTGAGTGTGGGGCAGAAACTTCAGCTAACATGCGGCTGACTCCAGGATGTCTGTTTTACCAATGACTAATTAAAACTAATTAATTATGTTAATTTGTATTACCTCACATACTTACCATTTTGCAGCAGACGGGGGAGAATATTTGAAATTTACTCTATTAGCAACTTTAAGGATAGAATGCACTTTTATTAGCTACAGTTGTCACATCACAAAATGTACCTTTGAACTTATTCCTCCTTGTTTAACTAAAATCTTAATTTTTTTACCCAAAATTTCATTGTCCCTTACCTCTCCCCATCCCTAGCAAGTGGGAGCTACCACTGTGTTTTTTGCTCCTATAAAATCACTTTTTGAAGCTTCTACATGTAAGTAAACTTATACGGTACTTGTTGTTCTGTGTCTGACTTATTTAATTTTAGCAAAAGTGCCCCAGGTTCATCTGTGCACAAATGACAGGCTACTCTTTCCAGGGGCTGAATAGTATTCTATTATGTCTGTTATACATGTGCCACAACTTTCTCCACTGGTCTGTTTACGGATACTGTCTTAGTTGCCTTTTCACTGCTGTGACTAAATACCCAACCTCCACAATGTTCAGGGGAGGAAAAGTTTATTTTAGCTCACAGTTTCAGAAGGTCCCATTTCATTCATGGGTATTTGGCAAAAGTAGGAGGGCATGGTGGAGTTGGCGGGGGTGAGGGGGCGGGGCTCTGCTCCTCACAACACTGCAAACAGGAAGCCAAGGCAAGTCCCATTAAATCCAGTGCAATCAGTTCCCGGAAGAAGTTTGCAGCATATATACACTTTCAGTTTCCACCCCACCACAGACCTCTAAGCCAATCCCCATACCTGCAATCCACCCCTCCAAACCAGGCCTCAATCTCCCAAGAGCACACAGCTTCACAGACAATCCATAACACCCAAATACATGAGGCTTTTGGGGGACATTGCAGATCCAAACCACAACAGATCCTGACATTGATTTTATGTCTGGGATGCTATCAATAATACTACAGTGAAGACAGAAGCACAGATGTATCTTTACCAGATTTACGGCATTCCTTTTGGACGATCTGATGGGAATGTTCGACCTATGTTGTAGTTCTATCTTGTTTGGGAGCTTTTAAAGCCCCAATGCCCATGATAACCTCCTGAAAAAAATCTAAACTAGAATTCCTGAGGGTAGCATTAGTGATTTTTAAAAACTTCCACACGGTACTAATGTGCAGGATGGGGTTCACACCATGACAGCACACAGACTTCCTTACTGTTCACTGCTAAGAGTCAATATGAGGTTCGTCTATAACTCAAAATCCAGTCAAGCTTTTTGAAACCTATGAATCATCTTTTTATATTCCACAGTAATCCTTCGTGATGGCTTCATCATGCAAATGCAGTGGAATCTGACTTGGAAAACATAAGACTATATAAGCAACATTTTTAATCACAGTATTTTTCCATTTTATGAAGCACTTGTGTAATAATGCATGGAGCCAAGCCTGTGAGTGGGAAGTCCAGCCACAGAGGTCAGAGCCCATAGGCAACTGCTTCCCACACCATCATAGGCCTCTTCCAGGTGAGATGGGTCAAATGTGTTTAGCTAAATATCTCAACCATCTAACCCCCCAGAAACATTAAACCAAAGGTAGCAATTTGTAGGTCATGACCTCTAGTTCTCACTTTTCTTGCTACCAGCCCTGCCGGAGGCTATGAAGGTTGTTGCTTAGATTTTAACTGCAGGGCATCCTGGTCTTCTGGAAATCATACTGTATTAGTTTTCTGGGGCTGCCAGAACAAAGCACAACAAACCTAGTGGCTTAAAACAGCAATCTGTTGTCTCATCATCATGGAGACTGGAAAGTCTGAGGTCAAAGTGTTGGCAGCGTTGTCCTTTCTAAGGGCTTGAAGGGAAAATCTTTTCCTTTCCCAGCTTCTAGTAGCCTCAGAGTGTCCTCAGCCACCATTTTTCCATGTGACTTCACAATGTCTTCCCTACATCCATACTTGTACTTGTGTCTGTGTTCAAATTTCTCCCTTATAAAAGACATAGTTAATGGCCCCTTCTTAATTTGTTCATTTGCAAAGACTCTAATCTCAGTGAGGTCAACATTTTATGGGTTAGGATTTCAATATATCTGGGGCGGGGGGCATAATTTAACAAATACTCCTTGTCAGCCAAAAGAAGTCAGTAGCTAGAAAGAATGACAAACTCTTCTGAGAATAGATTTCTTAGAAAAAAATACAGCTAATGGATGTAGAATTTAAAGAGTTATAAAATCTATTCATAGTCACTCTAATACATTATTCTCACAGTGGTCCTTAGGTTTACTAAGTACGTCCCAAGTCTGAGAGTTCAATTAAAATTTGAGATGGCAATAATAAGGTGGGAGGCCATG
Organism: Ctenodactylus gundi; assembly: GCA_004027205.1. NCBI lineage: Eukaryota > Metazoa > Chordata > Mammalia > Rodentia > Ctenodactylidae > Ctenodactylus > Ctenodactylus gundi. Next base: position 389,653 of record PVKB01001020.1, on the reverse strand, counting down.
TTTGTACATCAGTAATTGAGTTCCATCCCTGTTTACTACTCTTCCCAAGTAAATTAGGAACCAACCTGATTCATTAGAAGCATAAAGTGTGATGGCTGAGACACCTCAGATTCACTGAGCTGACATCACAAAGGAACTGAACGGTTTGGTTGCAAGAAGACAGAAGAAGTTGAATATGTCACCTTCCAGGAAGTAAGTATTCTAGTTGAGACGCGGGGGAGAAAAGGAGACACAGAGCTATTATTTTTCTGGACTACTGACATTCTGTAAGTACTGTATTGGCAGAGGGGAGAGCGGCATTGTGACAGTTAACTTTGTGTCAACTTGATTGGGCCACAGAGTGCCCAGATTGTCATTTCTGGATGCATCTGTAAGACTGTTTCCAGGTAAGAAACATTTTAATTGGTGGAATCTGTCAAGTAGGTGGCTAGCATCAAGATGGGTGGGTATTGCCCAATCCATTGAGGACTGTAATGTAACAAAAGGAAGTGGAAGGAGGAATTTGCCTCCCCCGCCCCCCCCTTTTTTTTCCCACTTCACTAATTAAGCTGGGGCATCTCATATAATTTTCTTCTGCTATTGAACTGGGAATTAAATCATCAACTGTCCCTGGTTTGGGGGTTTCTGACTCGAACTGAATTATACCACCAGCTTTTCTGGGCCTTTGGGTTGCAATTGGCAGATACTGGGATTTCTTAGTCTCCTCAATTATGTGAGCCAATATCACAGAATAAACAGCATTTCACACATGTGTGTGTTTCTCTTGTTCTCTTTCTTTTTCTCTCTTTCTCTCTCCCTTTATTAGTTCTGTTCCTACAAAAACCCTAAGACAGATACTGAAGACAACTGTTTTTTGGGTTTATTTTTACAAACTGCTTTCTTTGATGGAATTATTTGCTTTCTTAGTGTTTCTGTGATGACTTAAGAAGAGTGGAATGTTTTTTCAGCAGGCATGTTGCTTTTTGAAACCTGCTGAGCCCCAAGTGAGGCAGTTACTTGAGCCTACAACAAGCTGAACCTAATATCCATTGACATGGTAAACTAATTAGAGTCCTGTTGATGTGTAGGATTCAAGATAATGGTGTCAAACACAAACCTCTGCAAATACCAGAGGCCATAGCTGTTTAAGCTCCAAGGCTTTAGAAGGGCTTCCCACTGTTGTTAAGCCCTTAGATCTGGATGGGAAAGAGAACTCCAGGGTTCACAAGGAGTTTGGGGCACCTGTAGAATGCCCAGCGTACATGCCTTCAGGAACCATGTATTCCCACTCTCGCCAGATTCTCATGTGCACAGAAATGAAAAGGACTGGAAAGCGTCACAGGTCATTTGGCTATAGATTTTACAAGTGTATGAAAACAAAAGAATCAGAGACTTCAAATCTTATAGATGTTCAAATATTTGAATAAAGCATTTCTCTCAAAAGAATTTGTGCTATTCTCAGAACAGAGTGTAACAAAACAAAAACACAAAACCTTCTATGAACAGAAATATCAGAATCTAACGGTGAGCACAGTTACTACATTGCACTATTTTTTTCTTCCTATCTCATCTCACTTACAATTTTATTTCCTGTCACCTTTAACTCCCAGACCCAACCAAGCCTTTCTGTAGGACTACGGGACTTAGCAAGGGAATTTGTACTTACTCTAAAAAGTTAAACGTTTTCTTAAACTGGAGCTGGGGGATATAGCTTAGTTTCACAGCACACATTAAGCATGCATAGGCTGTAAGTTCAATTCCCTCCTTCCCCCCACCAAGTAATTTTTTTCTTAAAAAATTTTAGGTCACTGAGTCTCTTTCACAGAAAAGTAAATTAAGGCATAGAGGGAGAGTTTAGATAATGACTCTTGTACTGAATACACTGTAGAATTTCTTGGGGAAGTATTTAAAAAACACTGTTACCAATACCTAGAATACGCGAACTCAAATCTCGAGCAAGGAGGCCATCAATTTTTTCTTAAAGAAAACAATGTGGTCGGGTAAAAATGACTCAGGATGGTCATGATGATCCCTTTTGTTACCAGCGGGAGTGGGAATCACACTGCCACTTGGAGAAAGGGCGTCGGGATGGGAAAACGAAGTCAAGTAGAAAAGGAGGAGCAGGAAAATTGCAGAAGGGAATGAGAGCCTCTCAAGAATAAAGAAGTTGGTGACTCCTCAAATCTGACCCTGGCTTGAAGTGAGATTTTAAGTTTGCCACATCCTCATTTTCGGTCTTGTTTAATAGACTGTAGAAAAAGGCCTCGGTAGAAAACGCAGGGAAAACTAGCTCGAAATGTCTGCCTCCTGAGTTTTGGACACTTACTCCTTAAAACTTAGAGAAGCCCTATTACCTGGGGAGTCAAGTGGACAGTTTGGGACTAACGAAGCTCTGATATGGGATCCTATTGGTTCCCATGATCTGTTTCCTACCTTTGCATCTAAGCTCAAATATCATCTCCTTGAAACCTCCCTGGATTCCTAGCACAACATCTGTTTCCCCCTGAGTTCCTGCCAAGCCATATCTGTACCACTGTTTCAAAGTTCCTTGTAGATCCGTCTATCTTTCCAATATACTGAGACTCTCCGAGTTTTAAATTCTGCCTCACTTTTGGTTCTAAAACATTTACTCACGTGTTTATCCTTTTCACATGTATTTATTGATCACTCATGTTTGTTTGGCCAGGGCCTATGCTATGAGTAGATGTCATGAGACATTTATAGTTTCATTAGAGAAACAAATTACTAGGTTCAGAACAATATGTGAAGTAATACAAAACTCGCAACCCAGGTGTGCAAGAAATGCCTCTTGTTATCTTTTCATTTAGTGTTTTTTTTTTCTTGTTGTTTGTTTGCATCAGGATCTCACCCTGTTCTTCAGGCTGGTTCTAAACTCTAGGCTGCTCTAAAACCCATGGCAGTCTTCTTGCTTCGGCCTCCTGAGTGTTGGCGTTACTGGTGTGTACCACCGTGCTCAGATGCCCCTAGCCGTTCGTTTAGATTTTGAACTACTGCTTCGCCAAAGTCCCATAGATAATTTTTAGTTAATTCATATTTTTGCTTCTTTTTCCTAGGCTTACTTGCAATTCTATTGTCCAATGTTTACTAAGGTTTTGCAGGTGGCAGAGTTGCCCGATGACTGGGTTGTGCGTCCATGGGTGTGTTTACTTGGGTAACTATGCAGAAAGGCATTGGTATACCTCGCATTCTCACTTTCATGGTTTCTCCCAGTTGGGTGACTTCCTCTTAGGTCAATGAATCTGCTTAGAGCGCTTAAATCTCTCTTGTCACTATGTCCCAAATGAGAGATATTTTCTCTAAACCTTTACGCTCTTCAGCCTAATTAATAAAGTGAACTCCAGTTTTGCTGTCAGTATACTGGGCTTTTAAAAAAATGACTATGGGGTCCCTCTATCTTGGACTCAACTGAGCCAATACCCACACTCATCCTGAGGCAGGATTTTGCTTTAGTTTTGAAGAGCTCTTATAGGAGAGTAAGACCTGAGGTTGTCAAGTAGAAATGAGATGTGGCCCAAATTACTAGGCAGACCAGAATAAGTCTGAGGCAAAGGAGAAGAGGATGAACAAGGAAAATGGCTTATTAGCATTAGGTGTGATGTCAACACCAGAGAGCGACAAACAATTAGCTTGGAGAAAGACGTAGACAGGAGGCAGATGGGAGTGGAGGGAGAGGAAGTCATGTTTGGTTCCTTCTAAAAGAATACAGGGGTAAGAGGTTAAGGTACAAAACTATTTCTAGATGTCACCAGGGGAGTTCAGTAGAACTACCATCCTGATGACAGTGGAAACCAGAGGGGAAGGATTCAAGACTGGAGACAGGGAGCATTAGGGACGCAGTATTGATACTGGCAGGCATTGACAGAAGACCTGCACTGAGGCAGTTACACTGGGAAGACGGGAGAGGAGGCTGAGCAGAAAGATGATATGGCGATCACTATGAACCTGAACAGTGACTGACAGGTGGTGAGGAAAAGGGAGACAGAGCGTGAGACTGGATAAGTAGGATTCTGGCTTGAACAACCCATTAGATGACAGCAGCACTCTTGAAGACGGGAAGCACAGAAGATTGTCTGCTCTGGAGCGATACTGAGGAACTGAGCTTGGGACCTGCTGAATTTGAGCTACTCAGAGACATCTCTGCGAGGACTCAAATGGGGCTAGTGCACAGACAGGTATGGATCTTGGGGCAGTGACCTGGGCTGAACTTACCATGTAGGGCTCGTTAGCATAGAAATGTATTTAAGTCCTGTGGAGCAGAAGACATTTGCCTGGTCTGGTTGACATGAATAGAAAGGAGGATATACTCATTTTTAAGGGTAAATAGAAGAGAAAATCTCTCAGAGGAGACTGGGGAGTGACAGAATGGGTAGAATCTAACAGCTGAACCCTGAAGAAAGGAAAATTGTGGTACTCAAGGTAAGAGAATGTTGTCAGAAGGGCATGAGCAGGTTTCTTAAAAGCCACAGAGGAAAAGCACGGAGAATACAGGAAATGTGGTCACAGGGAGGATGGGTTGAGTTATAAATTTCTAAACTCACTGTAGAACCACAAAGGCAGCAGAAGCCACAGGGCAGGTGGGCAAAGAGTAAAGGGGGCATAAAGAAGCCAGCATGTGACCATGCAGTGCTCCCGCTTAAAACTACCTGTGGTCTCCCACTTCTGAGCTGGTTTTCAGAACAAAACCAGAAATGCTCCTCATGACCTAGAAGGTCTTCTTTGCCTGTACTTATGACTACTTTACCCCTTGATTACCCTTGAGCCACAAGAGTGGCTCCTTTTGGTCCTTCAGTCACACCAGGCTCATTCGCACCACTGGGCCTTTGCACTGGACCCTCTTCCTCCAGTTATTTTACAGTCTGTCTCCTCTTATTCCAGGTCTAAACTCAAAACTTTTTTCCACTGAGAGGCCTTCCCTTCTTGGCATGCTAAAAAAATACCACTATGACTGAAATCCATTGTTTCTTATCGACATATTCTAGGTGAGTGTCGCTACAGTACGCATTTATTCTCTGCTTATATTTGTCTACATTTGCTGTATAATTTCCTTCATCTGGTGTTGGTATCTTTGAGGTCAGGGCCTCAACTATCATGTCTGAAACTGCGTTTCTATCACCTAAAGCTGTGCAAATTAAATGTTTAGTAAATATTTTTGGGCTAACTGAAAGCAGAGGCAGTGCATACAAGAGGTCCTTTGATGAAGTTAGCAGAGGTATCAAGGGTTTAGTTGGGATTTTGGACTCTGCATCTTCAGAAGCAAAAATCTGACCCAATTCTCTCGGGGAGAGCAGAAGGATAAAACGTGGAACCAAGCACAGCAGGCTGGTTGTGCATATCGAGGGATGGGGACTGACCAGACAACAGTGAGTTCTGGACATGCGAGGAAGGAAGAGAGAAGGGACACAAACACGGAAAGGTCAAAGTCAAGGGAAGGCAGAGCCAGAACTGTGAAGACAGAGGCCTGGGCTTTAACAACCTCCCGTACAGCCTCCGATTTCAATGGTCTAAAATATCTGCACACTTAGACTCTCCATAATATACAGCTAGGGTTGAAACACCAAACAAAAAGCAAATACAGTTACAAGTTGCGTGTCAGATAGCGGGTCTTACTTTTCTTTTTTTTGAGACAGGGTCTCATTCTGTAATCCAGGCTGGTTCTGAATTCACTAGGGAGCCCAGGCTGACCTCCAACTAATGGCAATCTCCCTGCCTCAGCTCATTATAGGCATGCACCAGCATGTCCGGCTTACATGGTGCTGGGGAATTGAACCCATGATCTTAAGCTTGCTAGGCAGGCACTTTAACCACTGAGCTATTCCTTCAGCTTCATGAGTAGTACATTTTTCCCAGTTTTTAAAAAACTATATATATATATATATATATATATATATATATATATATATATATATATATATATATATATGCATGCTGGTATAATGCACTAAGGTTAAAATCACAACAATGACCACTATGTAAGCAAATGCCTACCAGAATTTTGAATGTCATAATGTTAGAACCTGAACCATTATTGCAAAAGTTACGGAAGTAATTCTCCCTTTTAGTTTTCATACTCTTCCCTGGGCATTTGGGTGTCTCTCCCTGCGTATTTAGGCACTGAAGCCAAAGTGATGAGCCCTTCACAGAGCCACGGTCAGGCATGCCTCAACCAAGAAACTCCCTGAAGAGTCTCCAAACATAAAAGAATATCAAAGGTGGAGGATTACTTTTCCCTTTCCGGTTGCGTATCTCTTGGAAGTAGACCCCTTTATTTATATTTAAAGATCTGCCCTATATATTTTTTTCCTCTTCAAGTAGCTGGTCCTGTTCCCTGAGTAAATGCTAAATCAGCATGTGGCAGACAGTTTAAACTACCCTATGCTGTCTCTCCCACTCAAATTTGATAACACAAATCTTTAAAGGTATACATTTTAATGCAATGTTATTCATGGCACTAAATTTTCTTCCACTGTATAGAAATTAAAAGCAACACTTCTCTGGCCTGGAGCTAACTTTTATGGCTCCCCGGATACTCTCTTTTTTATCTTGATTTTTTAAGATGTTCAAATAAGTGAGTTTTCTTTTTACTTGACACATTTTCACATATGTTGCCTTGATCTTCCACATCTTTTACCCATATGGGAGCCTTCCTAGGAAATAAAGGATCTGTGTTTAATTATCTCGTGGGGACAATTTAAAGAGGAACCCAGAGCTTCTCCTCTCTAGCTCTGCCCTTAGGAGGAATAAGAAACAATGGTGAGTTTATTGCTCTTGGCTCTTGATAGAGATTTCTCCCAGTTCCCTCTGTGGTGGTACCAATTCCACCTGTTCACTTGGGTACATCCCAAGTTCACTGATTCAGACAGTAATTTGTGAACACTCAGGCTAGGACAAGGCTGCAGTATGTGGGTGGGCATAGAGCAACGATTTTCTTGGAAGAATTTAAATTCTGAAAAGATCAAGGAGATAGTATTTCAACTGAGAGCAAATTAATTTTACGTAACTTAAAACACTTAAAAATGGGTGCGTATTTGGCAATTCAAAGTTGTTCTTTAAAAAATCCAGAATCCTTTAACTCATAATTTTGCAGTTGAAATTCGATTTTGAAGATCCGGTAAGACTTACCCAAGGTCATTCATCTGAATAAATCAGAGGGCGAGTTTGTGGATTACCTACTGTGTGAAGCCACATTTCTCGAGTCGATTAAAAACAGCACTCCTAAAACTCCTACGGTGGTTCCAATTGTTTTTTTTTTTTAATACAATACAGTCCACGATCCAGATCTTTTCTCTTATTCAAACTGACCTTCATGTTCAACAATCCATTAATGAGGTTCTGTACCACAAAAGATGTAAAACTGTAAAAAGGTTTCCTAGCCACGTGCCACCATGAACTCAGAGAAATAAACGACGGGCTGATGGACTCAGAAAAGAATTTTGCTTCACATATAAATGTATTAATCATGGCTCTGTTGGCTGCAAGTGACTGAACACTACATTGTTGATTCCTGTGACCAGGAAGGATACTGGGGCAGTACACAGTATTAAAGGAAGGACTTCAGGAACCAGAATCAGGGACAGGGATCCAACTATGGCCTCTTTTGCTTCCTTCACCTTATCTCGTAGACAAATCTTTACAAGAGAATGGCTACCAGTCCTCTGAGATTCTACTACCCTGGCGATGCCTTCCAAATCCATTTCTAAATCTCAGAGAAAATCTCCAAGATACTAGAGACTTTGCTTAAGTCATTTGTATCCAGAGGAATAGAATAAATACTGAGGCTGCCTAGGGCCTTGACAAGTTGGCTGGAGGGAAGGAAACACAACTAGGAGATAGGAACAGAAGGGCATCACGAGGAGACAAAAAGCAGTAACTTGCATAAGTCAAATGCACACAGAAGCTATTGACTAGAGGAGCTGAAAAGAGGCTTATCCACTCTCCTATTTCTCTTCATTCCTCTGCTATTTTACAAAGGTATTTGCAAAAACACAGACACTCAGCCCACACCCCACAGCCAGTGAATCAGCATTTCTTAGAGAGGAGTCCAGAGGAGCTTCGCGTTTAAATCCCACTACACACGTCTCTGATATATCTCTAGACATGAACTACTGTTTTAAGTCTTTATCAACAGGAGTTTGTTTTCTGAGACAGATAACGTATCGAGCATTCATTAGGCATCAATATCTTATCATGAATTCGGGCAACAGATTAGTCTAATTCACTTCTCTGGGTTTCAAAAGCATGGGATAGAGGACAGACATGATCTGATGGCAAATGAAAGGGGAATTAGGAATGGCACTAATGGGGTGCAGGGTGTGGATGAGATGGCAGTGGGGGGTGCTGTAAAGTTAAGAACCATCAGAATCTCGTGTTCTACCTTTTGGCCTTGGGCTACTACCCCAGCTTTCTCATACCTTATTCATGTTGTAATCTCTTCCATCCTTACACTTTTCATATACGACTCTCCTATTTGCCCTAAATTCATACTGGCCTAACCATCTTTACCTCAGTCTGAGACATATGGCGGCTTCCACTACCTGTAACCTTTATCCAGTGGCCTTTCCCAGCAGACCTCTATCCTAGATGGGTTTTGCTTCTTTTCCTGTTGCCTGCCATTCATTGGTGAGAGACTGTACAGTGACACTCTCCATAATGGCAGATGGCAGTAGGTGGACCCTCACTGTTGTCTCTCCACTTATGCTCTATCTCCCTCTTTCTGTATTAGCAGCGATCAAACCATCTCTGCCCTCCTCTTGCAGAGACACTCCATGAATCCCCATGTCTATCAGGGATCTCTCACTCCTTGCTTCTCTGAGAATATAAGCCTGTCTATCCCACTGACTCCAACAGCAAATGTGTCTGCATCTAGGGTTAGAATCTCATTTATCTGAGATGTTTTTATTCTCTGAGAACTGAGTGTTTCTCATATATGGTGAACATCTCTATTTTATTCTGACCATCAAAACTCTCTTTCGGCTCTTGTTGATTATTTCTTGTTATTTCCCCTCTTTTTCATTACCTACCTAGTCTTAAACATTAGATCTAATTAAGAATATAGCCATGACACATTTATCGCTTCCCTTTCGATAGTTACCTGAATCATCTCATATATTTTTATATTTTTAAACAAGAAATCTATGCTGATATTTCTAGCCTCAGTCTTCTTCTAGACATAGCTGAATACTTCATGAGTGTGTCAGTGTTCACATATCCAGAACTGATTGTGTCCCTTTCTCTATGTGGTCTATACTGTTTCTTGTGTTCTCAATCTCAGTTTACCTCAATCTCTATGTCTCAGTGACTACAAAATCTTGCTGTTACATCAATGCATCTCTGAGCCATCCGTTTCTGTCTAACACTCTGTAACCGTGTCACCAGTTCTGACCTTCAGCCTCCTTTGCTCGGACAACTACAGAACAGCCACTGTTCTCCTGCTGTAACCTAACCTTTGATGTTTTAGCCTGAAAAACTACCACGGTGTAGTTCCATTATTATTCCTATTTAAAAATCTCACAATGAAATGACATCACCTGCTAAAAGAAGAGCGGATTCTCCATGATAACCACAAGGTCTCCTAGCCACTACCCCTCACCAGGGTACGTTTCAGACAAGTAACAGGACTGGCTGGTCTTCTCTCCATGCATTGTTCTAGCCCTGTGCCTTGAGCAGGGGACTGTCTACTTGGGAGACTGTTCTTATCAACCTTTATGAATCAGCCCTACACATCCTACAAGACTTGGCTCAGAAGTCATCCCTTCCCAGAAAACTTGGCCTGTCCTCTGGGCCGGGGGAAGTGCCTTGTTTTTGCTTGCTTTTTCCAGATAGGCTGTGAGTTTAGTAGGAAAAGGGTTCCTCTTTCATCTTTCTTATTTTGTAGCATAATGGCACACTCACGTAATTTATACATATTGTGTTGAGTGATAGGATATCTTGGGGAGATGGTCTCAAAGAGATGAAAATGCAGAAACATGGGGAAATTAAAAGATTTTGAAATGGCTCTTTCACTTATTTGGTTATTTTGTTTATAGCACAGCATATATTTGTCAGGGAGAGGGTACTCAGTGTATTAATACAGAAAATGATAGCTTTTATGGGGGTTCCATACACTTAGACCTGGAATCAGACCTAAAAATATATGAGCCAAAAGAAGACACGAACAAAACATATAGGCAAGCGGCCCAGCCTAGCATACCATCAGCTTCTAAGGTATTGACACCTGTGCTGTTGCTCACACTACAGCATCATGGGGGGTGAGGGGGAGGGAGTCAGTGCTGGTGACCATGAGGTTATTTGTGATTAACTTCATGATTAGTTCCCAGGCTGTCACATTTTAATGGTGCTAGCTTAAACTGGGCTAATTCTACACTACGGCTCCAAGAATAGCCCTAAGAGACAATGACAAAAGGCAGTACCCTTCCTGTGCAGACCTTCCAGCATATATTTGGGCGCTCCTGCTATACTGATAAAAAGTATGGCCTGAGATAGGACATGCAGTGGCCCTTGGCAACGGGGATAGATAGGCTCATTAGAAGTAAAAGACAGGAAGATTCTGGACAAGGAGGTTTGGGAAACACTCATGTCCATAGACATAGGTAGTTGTGGTCACCACAGAAGCAGAGTGCTGTGTTCCATGGTCACATCCATCAAAGAGAACACACTGAATGGGGTAGGATGACTGATTTTATTATTTGCACGTTACCCAGCTTCTATCTTTGGTAACCTCGGCGCAGGTAAAGTTGACTTATGAACAGTCATGTGACATGGGGGGGCATCGAACCTGAGCCCATTGCACGGGCACCCTTTGGTTATTAACGGTCTAGCTATCGTTCCTGCTGTCTGTCCAGCATTATGGCAGCAGGGACGGCTGCTGAACCCCCACATGGCACCATTCTTTACATAGTCCAGGTAGATGACCAGGAGGTCACTCATACTAGATCCCTGGTAACCGGAAGGAGGGAGCAATATGTCCTTCCATTTGTTCTCCATGTATAGCTCCCCTTCCCTCTTCATGTAGGCCCAACCTACTAGTCCATTCCATGTAAGATTATCTCAGATACCTTTCGTAACAAAGGAGGCAATGGGAAAATTGCAAAAGAATTCTCTTGCTATGACTCTGCACCCAGAAACAGCTGGCCTTGCACAGCAGTGGAATGGTCGGCTGAGTACTCAGTGAAGGCACCGGCATGGAGACAATGTTAGCCAGAATCTCTGAGTTTGGGAAGAAATGAGATGGAACTAGGAGAGGTGTCTCTTACCATCTATAGCTTAATAACCAAATTATAAAATTTGTGTTTCCTGTCTCTGCAATCTCAGTCTTCACGAAGTTACAAGTTCTATTTTCCAAGATTGGTGGATGGCACTCTTCCATAAGGTGCCTGGGTCCTTGGGTCAGGGTGTCAGAGGGCAATACAGAGTGACTATAAATTAGTACCTTGATTCTGACTTGCAGGGGCGCCGAGAGGGCTGCTGCAGAGTGCAGCAGTGGAGACCCAGCCTGGAGTCCAGGGACCACTGGAGTCTCTTGGTGCTTTTGTATTGAGAGATGATGACGATGATGATGACGGTAAATAGCACCAACCACAGCCCAGCAGGAAAACCAGCCCATCCCTCGGGAATGAGGTTAGCAATGCGGAAGAGGCCCTGGTACTGGCTCAGCCAGAGGGAAATCCAGCACGGGTGGTGGGGTGAATACAAACGGCCCCAAAGCCAGCTGCACAGCTTGTTTTACTGGTACTCTTTTTAAAACTTTAAACTTTATACAGAAGCTGGCTTGAAGGGGACTCAGTCTGACAGATTTTATATCCACTTTCTCAACATCTCATTCTCGCACTAACGAAGCCCCGATTTTAACACAGGAGTCAATATAATTCAAGGTCATGGGCCAGTTTCACAGAAGGGTCTTCAGATCCTCTCAGCCACATCTATCTCTGAGTTTTGGGTCATTTTCTCCAGCCTAGACATTGCTTTGTAACTAACTTTGCATGGATTCAGGCCAATTTCACGAAGGCACAGCCCAAGGTCACCTCATACCATTGTCCAAAGCACCTTTTGCCTCGTGCCGTAGACCTTCTATTATGTAAGAATGAAAGCAAATGATGCCTTGGGACCTGCTCAGTGTCACAGTCCCACAACTCTCAGAAGTACAGGCCGTTATTTCATGAGGTGAATTTAGACCAGTGGGAAATGGGAGCTGGCAGATAAATTTTTCTTTTTCTCCTGGATGCAGCATCTAAAGTTAGAGCTGTTCGTGCGAACTTGGACATCAGCTGCACCAAATCAGGCAATTGGCAACACTCAATTTAGATCCTCCAAGAGGCCAGATTGGCAAAGTAATGTGCTCTTGCATCGGATCTCACTTCTCTTTTTCATGCTACTTTTCCCTCAATCCTGCTTTCTTGGAATTACATTTCCTAATAAAATACTACACGTAAGCTTTGGCCTCGGGCGTCGCTTTCTAGGGAGCCTAGCCAAGCAGAATTCACAAGTGGATACAAGGATCCGAAGCACAGAGATTCAGCTGGTGCAGAAGGTCCAGGGACTGATGACTACAAGGCAAGGGAGAGGGAACCAGGGCCAGGACCCTGGGGAGAACTGTTTTTGTATCGATTTTGTTACTTACAATCTTCAAAGTACTGAAATGATGTTTTCTTTTTTGATTATCAAAAAGACATTAGAAGGAAGAGGAAAAGTCAGATTGTGAGACGTGGCAGTGTTAAAGACTGTCCCTTTTCTAGGTACATTTTCTGAAATTAACACCCACCTTGGTACTTTTGCCTCTAGACACAATCTCTCGGGCTCACTCACCTTGGGAAACTGGGCTTTGACTTTTCAGAAAATACCTCATGCTGAGTACAGTGTATTGCTTGATTAGATTTTTTTCACGAGAAAACTTTGAAGTATTCTGCCATAAGCTATCCACTGATATTCCCCAGGTCTGCAGCAACCCAGGTTGACCCGGTAAGGATGGGTAAGGGTGAAGGCGCGATGTGGAACTGGCACCATGTTGCCAAATGGAATTTTTGTGAAAAGCAGACTTTTAAAAAAAGGCAACGGAAGCCTCTTTGATTTAGAATTTTGAAAGGGCACACGATTTCCCTTCCTAATATGAGTGGTCAGGTTTTTTTTGGTCAACGTACACAGTGGAGTGTATCATAAACAGCCTCACAGCAAAACATGTTAATCTTCTCAACGCATCCCACTGACATCTACTTTCCTTTTCTTTTTCTTTGAATTTTTATGTGACCCTAGAGTTGCTCAGTTACTAATAGGAGCAAATGGCTGAGTGAACACTAAAAGCAGGAGGCCCGGCTAGTCTGTGGGTTACCATTTAAAACTCTTTCAGACAGCAGCACAGCGTGAAATACTAATTCACTTCGTCTACAATACCATATCCATTAGCACGCTCTCTTCCTGGAATTTAAATAGTCCAGAGCTGAGAGAGTCACTAAAGAGAGTAATTAATACAATAGCACAATTCTCCACGGTTCAGATGATATGATGGGCCGCCTCACCTGTCACACTGAAGCATTATGGGAGATGTCTCCTCCTGTTTTGCATTTTCAGGCATCCTCCTGCTTCCCCGTATTCCGAAACTCGCTTTCTAGATGGATTTTCTATTTTTGCCTGTTGAAAAACACACGGACCCTCTTCTCACGAGATGATGCAAGAGAGCCACAGATGCGCATACATGGCTTCTATGTGTGTCACCTGTCACGAGGCATGTTCTTAACCCCTCCTCCTCTGTGGTACGCAGGGCAGTTCTACGGATGATACTGACCTAGTACAAAGGGGCTGTGAGCATCAACATGGGATTTCAGACCAGGGCTGCGTGCCTACGTCGTGAAAGCTGTAGGGTCTCCATTTCATAAGTACAGACTATCGGACCCTGAGGGATCACAGTTTCCAAGGTCATAACCAAGTGTGTCTCACGAGAAAATCCACAAGGCTCACTATAAGGGACCTTAAGGGACACAATTGCTTTTGTGTACTGTAAGCTGGGATTTTAAAACCTTTTACAAAATTTGGAATTGTTCAAACAACATCTCTTTCACAAGAGAAAAGCAGTTGATCCACAAATACTTGTTTCGGCAATATTTTGTACTTCGTGGCATACTTTTTTGTGAATTCTTTCATTCGATTCCCATAACTACTCCTTAGCTTCCACAGGGTATTTCTAGATACATTTTATTTTGAATGGGAAAGTTGAAATTCAGAGATCAAGACATTGTGTGTGCAAAATCTGAGCCTTCCAACATGGAGTTGTAGCCTTAACTAGAGATGATAGTTCTAGAACTGTTTTGATTTAGAAGTAAGTTTTTTCTGTATCTTTCTGGAATTGTGTACTTGAGAGGATAGGTACCTGTATTCAGAGAAACCCTTGGCACAGGTATTAATTGTGGATCCATCCAGTCAGTTCAAAAGCTGAGAACTTCCCCGGAAAGATGAAGGGCCTGTCCTCCCTGAAGATTCTAGAATGTTGCCTCAGTTCTAGACTATTAGTCTGACCCATTTCTAGACTGAGAAACCCAGTACAGGCCTCCTCTCCTTCCATGACCCCTGGTGCTATCCTAATCTACACTCTTTTGTCCTCTTACACTGAATTCTTAATTTCCCTCTTCAGATCTGTACTTTCTAAGTCATGCCTGAAAGTACTTTGATTTCACCTCTTCTTGCACAATTCAGAATTAAATTTGGAGCTCATGGCTGATCTGAGAGATGCAAGCCAGCTCGTACATTTTGTTAGAGAGTAATAGCTGACGTGTTTAGGGTCAAATATTATGCCATTGCTGACCTACATTTTATTTAGTCCAGTGAGCAGTACGGATCTTCCCTTTAAATACACCAGAGTGTACATTCTTTCACACTCCATCCTCACCCTCCATGATGCCAGAGACTTTTACCCCACCTCCGTCTTCTTGGACACTCAGCCCTCTTTTTGGGATCATCTTTCTGTGCCACCTCTAGGGATGCAATGCCTCAGGGCTAATGTCAGACTGTGGTAGGAAGAAGAGGAGCTACGGATGGACATTGGCATGCAAAGTCAGGACAACAA
This sequence comes from Ctenodactylus gundi, assembly GCA_004027205.1. Classification (NCBI taxonomy): domain Eukaryota; kingdom Metazoa; phylum Chordata; class Mammalia; order Rodentia; family Ctenodactylidae; genus Ctenodactylus; species Ctenodactylus gundi. Next base: position 374,607 of record PVKB01001020.1, on the reverse strand, counting down.
GGGTAAGAGCGCTAACAACATGAGTGCACCAGCTACGACTGTATTTGAAGTAGCCCTTTTATTCCCAGGACCCAATTTGCCTCCTTTATGTGGTTTCGTACTAGGTGTACATATTCTGGAACATCCTCAACTCTGATTCTCTCTCTCTCTCTCTCTCTCTCTCTTAGTCACCAACAGGAAGATACGCATTTAGACTTAGAAACGTACTGAAGAGAATGATGATTGTCCTACATCTTGTTAGAGGGCGTGGCTCCACTGGAAAATGAAATTCAGAGGGAGCCATGCTTGCTGACTCAGTGCCTGGATCCTGATCACCCACTGTATGTAGCTAGTACTCCAAGATGTCTGCTCCCCCTGGGGCAACTTAAGCTTAGCACTTCCGTGTATGTGTCCTGTTTTCGCCCTGACCCACAGTACCATGCCCTTGGGATTTGGCTTCAGTGACTAACTTGTATGTTACACTCAGCTTCACCAAATGGATGCGTGCGAAAAAATCAATCAATGATGAGATAGCGCGGCTTGTTCTTAAGCAGAGATCTGTATAAACTAAGGAGAACTGCAGCCTCTGGCAAGGTGAGAGCCCTTAGCGGACTGCCTGACAAGCAGGAGTTAGAAAAAGCTCTCCGAAGAGTTTGTTCAACAAGGAAGATTTAGTCAAAAGACAAACGAAGGTAGAAGACACATTGTATTGATTTTACGGAAACGGAAGGGGGTATGTACATCAGGAAAACAAGAAATACTGGAAGTGAAAACAAGAAGGGAAGACACGTGTTTGTTACCACACTAAGCGTGTGCCACTCTGCCAATTATGCAGTGAATGTCACCTTGTAATTCTTTGTTTACAGCCACGCAATGCTGAAATATATTTTCCCATGAAGGGACCAAGGTCAATGACACAGACAATTAACCAACAGATTCAGTACATTTAATTTTCTTTCACACTGAAGCAAGGTTCTCAGCATCCAGCCTTGAGATTCTCACTCCAAGTGGACCCTGGAATGGTGCTGGCTCCCTACTGGGGCACTGGTTGGACCTAGGACTGAGGCTTGGTCTGGCAGCATCATGTGGCTGCTTAAGTGACCACAAGTGCTGTCTTTGTACCAGACAGGAAGATGTCACAACCAGGCTCTACCTGCTGACTTCCCGGCTCTCTCACTCCGCGCTGTCAAAGGGTTGTGGGGCTGATAATTCTACACAGAGCTCCAAAGAAAACAGGGGAGGAGGAAAACTCAACGAAACGTTGATAAGAAGCCACGGTGAACTGAAACTTAATGTACCAAACAGAAGGAGGAGGGCTGGCTTCTCGTCATTTCTCTCTCTCTCTCTCTCTCTCTCTCTCTCTCTCTCTCTCTCTCCCCCCCTCCCTCCCTCCCTCCCTCCTCTCTCTCTCTCTGCCTTTTCTCTCCACAACTGCATGGGCAGTCCATTTTGTCATTCCTACCTCCTCATAGCATTCTTTACTTACTCATGTCTAGTTCTGAACTTCACTTATCAATAAAAAGAATTCACATTTTCTCAGCACAGCAGTATTATTTCTGCTTCAGATTATTTCAGGATCCTACAGTTCAAAATGAAAATCCATAGATTGCTGATAGCTATGCCAGCATTGTTCAATAGCCAATACCACTTTATCTCTGATACCTATAGGTGGAATATAGACATTTGAATCCACTGATAAATGAAGAAATTCCTGGGGCTCTCACAGCTGAAATTTGCAAGGGGTCTCGTTTGGAAACCTTGCTTTGTCATTACTGAAGAATTCTCTGCAAATTTTTATTTTTTTTCTCTATGAGTTTTAAACTGTGGAAAATGTTACCATCTTGTAACAAAATCCATCACAGGATTACAAGGGCAGTAACTGCATCTGTCCTTTTTTCCCCCGATATTACTTTTATTTTACTCCAAAGACAGAGGAATTGTTGCATTAATGTACTAGTATTTTGAATAAAAGGTGAATACTCAGCTTCCTCAATTACATACTTAAAAACAAGCCATTTTTCTTATATTTTTAGACATAGCTCATAATTGATTTCATTTATATTTAAAAATCTATCAAATCTCTCTCTCTCTCTCTCTCTCTCTCTCTCTCTATATATATATATATATATATTTATATACATATCTGAATATAGGACTGGCAATGGAGATTTAGTAGAAGATCAGTGGGATTTAAACTTGGTACAAATGGCAGAAGCCAAAGAAAACAGGTCTACAAAATTTAGACTTAAACTCATAAACAACAGAAATAGACCTGGAAGTATGCTGAAGTCATTAAATTCTGGGACAGCAGAGGTCACCCTGAAGCTGATGATGCGTTTATGATCATACTCCTTCAATACTGATCACTTCAGGCTAGACTGGTGCCTCAGTTTCTTTTTTTAGCAACTTAAAAAACCTAAATTAGAATGTTTTCATTTCATTCTTTAAATGGTTAATATCAAGTGCTTTTCTAATCTAATATTAAAAATAACCCTTGTAATGTACACAGCTCCAAACAAAGTTTATTAACAGTTACTTTTATTGAGATCTATCAAACACATGTCAATAAGCAAAAGCTTAACTGCGTCAGTGTATCTGACCCACTCAACATCCGGGTCATGGTAATAAATTGTTATCTTTAAATATATATTGAAAATATAAATTAAGCATCTGTCTTAAGAAATGTGGCCTGTGTGCTTTATGTGACGAATTTTGCTGAGAGTATCTCTATAAACTTAGAAAGAAGCTCCGTTCATTCCAAAGTCCAGTAAGTAAATTTTAGTTTTCATTTGCAAAGTCAAAGGTACGTGAATCTATCTCCAGTACAGGATATTATGAACAATTTTATGGTCTCAAAAGTCAAATGTTCACCCTTTGACTTCATCCAAGAGACGTAAGATATTCTTTGCAGAAGAGACAGCTATGTGCTGGCCTGGTGGTGTATTTCTGTAGCCCTAGACACTTGGGAGGCTGGGGTGGGAGGACCTCTTGGGCAACACAATGAAACTCCAATCCCAACTCAAAAATACACACAAAAAGAAATGAAGATATATTACATTGATGAACATGATGTCTTTCCTAATCTTTGACTAAATCTCTTTTCTGAGAATGAACTCCTTTTTCACAAGATACTATTCAGGATATTAAAGGCACCATTTGGTTAGAGGAGAAGTTCTATCCCTAAGTGCATAGGATTGCAAGTGATGGAAACTTGCAACTCTGAGATTTTATTTTCTTTTTAAAATTGTTTGTGCCTTATTTTTCAGAATCACATGTGAACACAAACACACACGCACACACACACGCACAAATACACACACAGAGCTTCGGAAGTTAAACTTCAGCTTTAGAATGGAATTTCTCCAAGTACCCAAAGGACACACACTTCCTACGACACTGGGTTTCAATTTTCTTTCACACTGGGACATAAGATAAAAACCAAGCAAAACCACATAAACAAAATTTCACAGAGCTATATATACTCTTTTAATGAGATACGGACTTGAAGAACTACTTTTTCCCAACAAAATCTTTCATTTAATAATAATAAAGGAATGCTGCAACCACCAACATTGAAATCCAGTATTTCACATCTCACTAAGGGATCGTATCAGGTGAAAATACTGTCTCTAAACACATTTTGCAATGTGTGCAGAAAAATAATGTATACAAACGTGAGCAATGTTAGTTTGTGAATATTGAAACTAGAATTCTCCTGAAAGAGGGATAAACAGCAGAAATAGGACCCAGTATTATACTTTAATGCCTCTCAGAGTGCAGATTATTTTTTTTTAATTAAATTTTTTTCTACCATCATGTTTTTTTCTCCTGAGTTGCATCAGGAAACTACTTAGCCTGAATTCCTTTTCAGTCTCCAGAAGGATCTTGAAATATAAAGAAACACCAAGTGATAGTGATAGTGCTTGGTCATGTTTCTAGAGCCTAACCACTTTATGTAAAAGCTCAAGCCACCCACATGCCTCTGATGCCATCTTAGGTCACAAGAAGATCTACAACATGACAGATAGATGAGACATGGTTGACAGCGACCGAAAACTTCCAGGAATGCTGAGGGACTTCAAATCACAGGTCATAATTCTTTAGGGCAAAGACAAGTCAAATGGTCCCAGAATTAGACTTGGTACACTTCTTGTTGTAAATGTTACAAAGTAACCTTTGTCTAAATTCGCTTGAGTATTGTTTTTGGTTAGAGCATTGGTGAATTAGGTAAAAATCCCACCACTGCTAAGTTATTGACTAAACAGTTCAGAATTTGTAGCTCCTAACACATCTTTTCTCAACCAGAATACTTGGTTTCATCAATCTCTTTGGTTTGTAGATGTAATCAAGGATGACAAGGAGAGCTATGTGACTAAAGATCACATTAGTATGAGAAAACACGCTTAACTTCTCACTCCATATTTAAAAATTCCATTCACACAAATCAGAAAGGATACTTTTTCACAAGCACTTCTAATTTAAACTCATTGAGGCACATTAAGCTTGTTTTTCAAAAGAAGACCAAGATCTGTGGTGATCCACCTGCACTGTCATGAATTCTTTGCTTCCTAAGGTTGACACTTAATAAAGCCGTGTCATGAAATCTGCACAAAAGCTAGGTTACCTGACTGATCGATTTGGGAAATAAACTCAACAGCTGCCTCGTTTTCATGAAGATTTTTTTCCAAGCATGTATGGTAGACTCCCCCCGGTAGGAAGGAAATACAAAATGGCTGACCCACACAAGGGCTTCTTCCATGTGGGTCTATCTTTTCCCCTCACTGTGCCCTTCTCTCACATGCAAACTTGATTTTGTTTCAGATTTAAAATTGTATCTAAATGGGAATTACGTTCTTTTATTTTCTAGAATGTTCACTCTTCTACTTCCAGACGAGAGTTAGCTAACCTTTTTGAAAACACACTTCTTGTGGAAATCAGCAGGTTTGCTCTCCATTTAGGGTCGGGGCATCTATTTTTTAAATAAGAGGGCGGAGGGAGAGGGGTACAAAAATTCCGATTTATAAATGTATTGCCAAATCAAGGTTACAGAAAGATTTCCCACAAGCTCAAGGCTCCCATATTTCTCAGAGCAGGAGATATTGTTAGCACAATGTGATCTTTTTAAGCCTGCTGGATTCTATGACGAGCAGGAGGAATATTCAGGGATTTCTAGACATATCTGAAACACCTTTGAAATCCTGAAACAATTATTTTGAGAGGGGATGTTTGTTATTCTGCAGGTCTTCATATCAGTCCTAACAAAGGGATTTGGATTTTATAGAGGCTGGCGTCTAAGTTGGCTTAAGAGTGGAATGGATTTGGGACCTCAGTCTGCACCCATGGCAACTAAGTCTGAGCAACATCTCACCACTTGAGTGTCAAGGGCGCCTTTACCAGCTGGGCTTTAATTAATGATAAATCAACAGACAGACAGGTGACAACCATCACGTTCTTCCACCTTATCACCAGGGCTAGAGTTAGTGACTAACTTCTTAATTAAATGTTAACTTTCTCCAGCTTAATTAACTTTATATGAAGATGGAATACACACACACAAATTCACGTATTTGCATGTGTTTGTTTATTAAAGTTTTTCAATTCCTCGCTTTACACCACAGTATTTGTAAAAAGGGATGGTATTTTATCCAAATTAATGCACTGTGAATTTAACATTCTCTAGTTGTCTTTCTTAAATGTAAAATACTTACAGAGCATGCCCAACTTCTGGTAAGTTCTCAATAAATATTAGTTAGTAATAATTTTATTTATCACCTTCCTTGCTTTTCTAGTTGAGAATACCCTTGAGCTTTTGCATATTTTTCCCATGAGCCATACGTAACCCAGTGATACACGGACTACACGCAGTACTAGCATAGGTCGTCCCAACGGGTGATGCGGGATGACTGGGGCAGCTTCTTACAGATCGACTCTGTACACTTAAGCTAAGAGCAAAAGAAAAATCTCTGCTTCTTCTTCCTACTTTCCCAAGGTACCTAGCACAGTCCCTTATTTTCCCTGAAGAAATAACCACCAACCTCAAATTACAATAGTGGAATCAGTTCCCTATACAACATTTTGAAAACCTAAGTATAGAGAAAATAATGACCTTACCATCTCTCATCTACTGATAACTGTAATTGACTTGTATTTTTTACTGTTCTTTTTTCTGTCTTTATTTGCACACATTACTTCCAGTGTTTAAATCAAGCTAGGATCATACTATACATCTTCCCAAATAACTCTTTTTTTCACTTTCGCGTCCTACCTCATGTCAGTAAGTATTTTCTAAATCTATTAGTTGGGAAGAGGCTGCCTCGCGTTGCCTTGTAGGAACATGCACTATTTCTTGAGTGGTAGGCATTTTAGATGGTATTGGTGTATTGCCACTATAAATAAATAATAGTATTCTTTACACACTATTAATAAACTATTGCTGAGTCCTGTCACTCAGGTGTCATTGAATCCTGAGTTTACGAATAGCACAGAGCTGTAATTCAGCTTACTCTTTAGAAGCACTTTGACACTCTTGGCTTGGTCTCCAGGACATGGCTGAGTACAGGGGCAATATAAAGTGATATGTCTTCTACAATAAAGCCGGCCCTCTTAGCAGCTCTAAGCTGATTTTATATTCAGCTCGAACTTCCTTTAGATCTAGAATCCCAAGTCTACTAAGAGAGTCTGACACACACTAGACATTAAGTATTTAGAGACTGAAAATAGCCAAGTGTCAACTTGACATTTCACTTGGTTGCCTTCCTAGCATTTTGGACTTAACACCCCTATACACTAAACCTTTAATTCTTGCTATGAATCTTCCATAACAAGAATGAAGATGTCCCTTTGCTCTGTCCCATATACCCAGGTTGGCTTGACAGCACAGCAAGTGGGACTTCTCCCCCTCAGTACTCCCAGCCCTTTTCTGGACACAGAATGTCCTACGCTTCTTTTGCAAGCCCTGTTTCCAGTCTGCTCGCTTTTCTTCATGACTGTTGGCACCAGATGGTCCAGCCCACCCTCGGCTCACTGGGAACCCCTTGCCCTGGCCTTCCCATTCCTACCATTGCCTGCTTCCAAAGAAAATTCCTCAATACTCAAGAGGACCTCTTGAAAACAATACACCATCACCACTGGCACCAAACGAAGACGAAAGCACAGGCTCAGGTCCCTTACCAAGGCTTCTAAGAAGCTACCTCCCATTTCCCTGCACCTGACCATCTCTCCATCCTCTTCGTTCTCAGCACCCATGTACGCTGTCTCTTTCAGCTCTTCGTACCTTTCCTTACTGCTCTTCACAAGCTTAGTCCTTCTTGTTTTTCAGGTTTGGGTATCAGTCACTTTTTAGCCAAGGCCCCAGTCGTGATCCTTGTCCCCTTCCTGTGTCTGCACTTACCACAACTTGCAAATCAGGTGATGCATAACTGAGTCATGAGATGTATTCTAAGGCACACACCAGTAGGCAGTTGTATTGTGCAGAAGTCACAGAGTACACTTATTCAAGTCCAGGTGGTCTCTACTGAACACACAACCCGACCTCTTAATGCAATGAAAAGATGCTCCAGTGGTACAGGCCTATAATCTCATCACGCTGGGAGGCTGAGGCAGAAGGATTGCAAGTCCAAGATCAGCCCAGGCAAATTAGAAGAGTCTCTCAAAATCAAAAATAAAAATGGGCTGGGAATGTAGCTCAGGGTGAAGGCGCTGGGCCAATCTCTAGTACTAAAAGTACCCACCCAAAAATAATAAACAAAACAACAATTGAACAAAACCTCCAAATGCAAGATATATGAAGACGCTGCTGTCAGTATAATATGCATGATGTCTTACTATCATTATTTTTATCAACTAGGAGGACTGAAATCTAAAATAACGGAAATGTAGTAAGTACATAAATCAGTAATATAGCTTATGTTAGTATGATCAGGCATTAATTACATTTAAATCTAAAATGCCCCTCAAATGATTCGTGGGTTTGGAAGGTGACAGAATCTTAGCAACCCTGTATTCATTGGTGATGATTTCATGTGCTACTAGAAACTGAGGCCTGGATGGAGGGATGGGTCACTGGAACTGTGCACTGGAATGAAATATTCTTATCCCTGGATCCTCCCTTCTGTCTCTACTTCCTGGCCATCATGGAACGGTATTTCTTCTTTTATCAGACCCTTCTGTTGTTGCCTTTCTTGAAGTTCGCTGAACTAAAGTAAATTTGTCTTTAAGTTACTAACGTTGGGTATCATGGCCCAGCAATGGAAAGAGTGACTAAGACATCAAGTGTTGTATTGTACATAATCATACATACTGTACCTCTGACAGCACATAGTAGGTCCATGTATATCGACACCATCAGAAGCATGTAATCTGTTGCACCATAATGCTACACTAGCTAGGACATTAGGAGGCGATGGGAAGTTTTCAGCTCTGTTATGATCTAACAGGGTTGCCCATTTTGGTCACTGATTAAAATAGCATCGTGCAGTACGTGATTACACGTTTATTTGCTTACTTAGTTGTCTTTCTTATTAGACTAAAATTTCCAAGAAGGCAAAGGGAATACTATCTGATTTCTGTTGTTTGCCTGGGCTTAACATATACAGATCTTGAAGAAATATTTTTTAAAAGAGATCTTAGATTTCAGCATCCAAGTTCTCCAGGGCCACCAGCTCGCCAGCTTTTGAAAACATAAAGTTTTCTTACTTAGGCAACACCAGACTGAATTTCAGTATTTTCTGACTGAGCGAACCCTATCCCTGGAAGAAAAAAAAAAAAACTTGATTGCGTGTAATAAGTTTGACAGTATTTTGAAAGCACTTGCTGTAAGGTAGCCAGAGCTTCTGTAGGTGCTATACACCAATGCCACCCTGATCTCATTAAAAAGTGACACAGCAATGCCATCCAGACGCTTCTGACATGCATAGCAGGGAACAAAGGCTATGTTTTAGAAAATCGTTAAGAAATGTGGTTCAGTCATGACATGGTAGTAATGCACTTTTGGTACATTCCAGGTATCTAAACTATTAAAGAACTTATAAAGCAGCGATTTTGTATTATTAAGGACAGAAACTCTAAATCCAATACCATCAATATCTCCAATTTTGAGCTCTAAGAGATTAGTAATAACTTTGAAAAAATATTAGGAAATTGCTTTGCAGTGATTGTTGGTTTCTGCTCAGTTTTAAGCAGAGAAAGGTCAGGAGGATAATGAGATTTTTTTTTTAACAGCACACACTGGAACTTAATTTTCAGCATTGGCTTCGTTCAGAAGTTAAAGTTAAAATAATTTGCTTAAACTTCTGAGATGTTTGAATGAGAACTCTAATCAGTCCAAAAATCTGGAACTCTTTTCTTTCTCTTGTTTCTCTTATTTTTGGCTGAGTTTATTTGACACAGCATCTTTCTAAGAGGCTGCCAGCACTAGTCAAATTCTTATATTCTCCATGAGCAAACAGAATGGTTATAACACACTTTGACAAATAAATGCGTCATTGAATATTAAACATCTGATTTTCCCAGTCTGAGTCAATATTGTCCATGTTGTCTATTATCCTAGTTTTCTGCAGGTTTTATTTGTTGCCCTCAAAGAACACAGACGATTCCATTTCATAATAACGAATCCTGCTGCAAGACTTAAAAGCGAAGGACAGTGAACGCAGCAGGAGAAAAAGCGTGCAGGCACAGCAGCTGATTTGCATTAGATGAATGGGAAAGATTTAGAGGACAGGAGGATCCACGTCCTGGACTGGCCATCTAATTAAATTGAGAAATGGCACCGGGCACAGAAAAAAAAGGCCAAGTAGATCCAGGTATTAATAATCAAGCAAGACATGCCAAAGAAGAACGCTATGTGTTCGAATGTTCATTCCCGTTCCCGTGTCATCCACACCAAACGACAGGCGGGAAGTGGCATGAATATGGTGCTGTGCCTTCACAGGACACGAAGTAGAAGACTAGAAGACCATTACTGCTCAGCTACACAAGCGTCGGAAATTGCCAGCCGTTATGCAACTTACCCGAGGATTACCTACATTAGGGTGAAAGATAGGGAGCCCCAGTGACCAGCTAGTTCTGTACCCTTTCTAGAGGGGGTCCTCTTCCCTTGGGCAGAGTCCATAAATATGGAAAAAGTCCATAAATAGTGAAGAGAAACAAAGATAGGTAGTTTTTGTGGGAAGAGATAAACCCACTGGGGGGACATGGTTTAAAATTATACTGACCACTGGAGGCAGGCCGGTGAGGAGGAGGTTAAACACAACACACAACAGAAACCCCCAGGAGAAAGCCTGCTGCTTGGCGGGGAAGGATCGGCCAGGCTCTCCACTTCAAAGGGAGCTCAGTAGGGGTGCGGGAGAGGAGGAGAATTTGGATGAGCATATGAAGATGTTTACAGGGATTCAGGAGAAGATATCCAGCAAACTCACATGGACCAGGAAATTACCTCGAAAACTATAAAAGTGGGATGCGACAAGAGTAACGACAGGAAATAAGTTAGGGAGGAATCAGGTGATGACGCAGCAGCTGTGAGCAGTATGTGTTATTTTAGAGGGATTTAAACCCCAAGTCTGTAACTTTGCTTCTTGACTGATGATAGAAAAGAGAAAATTTCATGTAGGCTGTGTCCATAAAATTGTCCTCCTAGCAAATGTCTCTTCAGTTTTTGTCACAGAGGTTTCCCCATAGCTTCACACGGAATGGTTTTGATGGGTGTGACAGCCACCGTGTCCCACGTACACTTAACAGGTGAAGCTTTTCCCACAGAACTCAACTTGTATTCACACCTCCGAGTCAGCTTGCCTGGGCTGTGACGGTCCAGTAACGTACCGTGAGGGAACTGTTGGGAGGATTCCATATGGGAACCCCATTCAACCAGAAATGTTAGTAAAATGGAGACAAAGTTGGCAATTGGCTTCCAATAGGGTGGCCAGGGGGTGTGGGTAGGAGGCACCTTCTCTCTCCTCACAGTTTCCCAGTCTTACGCATCTTAATCCAGTAGCCAGAGTCTGAAAGAAAAGCGCTAATGGCAAGTATCGAGCAATTGAACATCAGATTGAAAAAGGCCCAAAGCGACAAAGGCTCAACTCAGCTGACACTTGCTGTTTAAAAATAAAAACGTTTTTATTGACATAATAGGTATGGCTGGAACTATATGTGTGTAAAATAGCAATATTTTCTAATGACACAGGCTTTTGGAATTAACACAGAGGGCAGGATAGGCGGAGATGGATGGCACGATGTACATCAGACACAGTGGCAGAATTATGTAGGAACAACCACTTGCTTGGTAACAGTGGCATGGGGCACAGACAAGAAGCCAAGTAGGTCAAGGTATTAATAATCAAGCAAAAAATGCAGAAGAATGTTCATTTCTGTTCCTAGGTCATCCAAAGCAACAACAATTGATAATAACAAGTAGATGGCATAGGTGATTGTTTGCAAAATACGTCTCAAATGCTTCAGAAATGCACTAAGCTAAATAAAAATAAATACTACTGATAGATTATACATAGCTTTACTATTAACTTAGGACAAGGAGATTTCTTACTTCCTGTAAATGTGAATAACTACACCTAATTTCTCCAGAGACCATGGTTATAAGCACTTGAATGATTCACAGAACAGAATAACATAGATATTTTTAAGTTAAAAGGGAAAAAGAATACATGTTAGAAGAAGTTTCTAAAACTATTTTCAAGGTAGAGGTGGTAGAGTGATTTGATCACATCTGTCCCTGTAATTATGGACTTGAGGCTTTGAATTCATTTTGAGAAGCTCTGGATACTTTTCACTGTTTTAGACCTTCATAAAAATGTCTTCTTGGGCTTATTGTAGTAAAAATTAATTAAAAACAATTTGGTATAAAATCAGCATAGAAAATAATGTGAAGGAAAAGGAGTTGTTAAGAAAGATTTTTTCTCTCTTTTGTGTCTTGGAATTTTTGAGGTTGACCAGGACACTGGGTTGAAGTAGCTAGGCTGAATTACTTTATTTGTATCAATATATTTATGCTTCTAGAAATCTATTTTCTTTTAAATTTCTCACCAGGACATTTGCCTTAAGTAGTGTCTTTAAGAGTTCACATAGTCTGGATGGTACCCGGTGAAAGGCAATAATCCTTTGTGTATGACAGTCTAATCATTGCTATAGCAACCACTTATAGGTGAAGATGTCAGCAAGAGGATTATGGCTTCAGGTACGGAAAGAAACAAGAATGAAATACGTTAAGACAAAGATGCCACTTGTGCATTAAATAAATGAGTGGAAAATAGGCAAAACGAAACAGCAGTGTTTTCTAATTAAAAAATTTATTGCAGTCTTAAGTTGCCTGTCAGCGAGGGAACTATCACATTTGAGTTTGGGCAGATGGTATCTTCTCATCAGGGGTGATAATGGCCCAACTACACGTAGCCATTTAGAGATTAGAGCTATTCTCAGTTTCTCAAAGGGCAGTCCTTTATCTAGCTGCATGGCATGAGCCACTTTGCAGAAAAACTCTATTATTGTGTAGGCTTATAACTTGTCATTTCTGTTGTTCATCAAAAAATACTCCAATCTCCTCCAGTGCAGAGAAACTTGCTTTCCTTCCAAAGACCACCTCTTATTTTAATGGGGATCACCAGCTGCATTGACACACTAAATCACAGTGGGCACCTGGGGACGCTTTTCAAGGCGGAGGGCTTCTTTTTTTGTGAGGAGCAAAAGTTGAGTGCTACAGTGGGATGGGAGAAAAAGCTGAAGCGTAATTTATTCTCTCTGAGGAGGTGACTCTAGGAGATCTAGAGACCGTTTCCTTCCCAGTGCACCCAAGAAAGGAAATAGTACTGGGGACGTGGTAGGCAGTCAAAAAGTGTTTAAGCCAACGAAGACACAAATGGGGCAACAGACAGAGGAGAAGAAAGACTGAAATCTCAATCACATAGCTAGCAGAATGCTTCTCCATAAAGCTGAAAGGCCACAAACCAAAAACTTGAATCCATTATTTGCATAAGCCTGCCTTTATCCTCAATGAGGTTCAAGATGCAAAGTCCCACTTAGAGAAAACTGCCCTTAGTGTGGAGCATCAAGGTCAGTGAGCCAGGCAGAGACCACAGCACGCTGTAAGCCAGAGCAAACACCAGCATTGTCGCTGACCATTTCAAGTTAAAACTCTTCCCTATCTTCATAGCTGGCCAATGCTATATCCTTTGTTATGGTTTGGATCTGGAATGTTCCCCCAAAGCCTCAAATATTTGGAAGGTGATTGGGTTAGAGGATTAACTGGATCACGTGGACTAATCTAATGATTTCACATGCCTTTAAGAGGTGGGGACAGTGAGGAGGGGCAGATCAATGACAGTGTGGCCTGGAAAACAATATTCTTGTCTAAACATCTGTGTAATCGCTCTGGTCCCGATTATGATGCTGTGCGCCGCTGACCTTCACCGGCCCTTCTGCCACTGGCAGCTAGCTGCGAATGGACCGAGACCACTGAAATATGAGCTCAATAAAACAAACCTTTCTTTAAGTTGGGCATATTGGGTAGTGTGTCCCAGAAACGAGAAAGTGACTAGGACACTCATCCTCTAATATGATTTATGCCAAGGTGATTTCATTGGGCAAAATATTCTTGTGAAGAGACGACAGAGAATTGGCTGTGTGGCCATTTACAGAAGTGAACTCCAACGTGAGAGGGGTCTAAACCTAACAACTGCGTTTGACTACACCACAACTAAACCATCTTCCATGGCACCAAACCAAAACCTACCCATATATAACAGATGGGGTATTTTGAAAGGCCAAAGGAGTCAATTTGGAGGATTCCAGCAGCATTGGAAAACGCTCCATAGAATAATGAGTTCATATTGACACAAGTGCATAAATAAGGACCCTCTTTCACTTAAATACATACGTGTGTGTGCGTGTGTACACTGGACAAACAGTACAGTAATGACTGTTTCAGAAGAAAGTGGAGGATAAATTCCTAAAATCAAGACATTTGTAGAATCTCAAAGTGCCGTCCCCAAGATAAGGTATTTTAGGAGAAATTAGTAAATTTATGAAGTGGACATGAAAGTGAATGTCACTGACCTGAGGAAAGCTTGTATAGGATACACTGACAGGAGCAAAACCATTTTTGTTATATATGTGCACAATGTTTTTCCAGTCTGGAAGGAACAAACCCCAAACCAGGGACATATTATAAGACAATGAATGAAGAATCTTCAAGACACCAAGTTGTTTTTAAAAATTTGTCTTTCCTTGTATATATTTAAAGTGTGCAATATGGTGTTTTGATAGAAAAAAGCATGGAGACATGTTACTATAGGTAAACAAATGGACATAACCATAATTTTCCATAGCCACCTCTTTTCATTTTTGAACTAAGAGGACCAAACTTAATCTTAGCGAATTACAAATCTATAATACAAAATTATTCATATGGTCCTCCTGTTGCATGTTAGATCTTGAAATGTATTCTGCCACCGTGAGTGAAAGTCTGAACTCTTTGGCGTACACCGTCCCACTCCCTTCCCCTTAGTATCTGGAAACTACAGTTGCACTTTCTGTTTCTACATATTTGACTTTTAAAGATAAACTTATATAGAAGATAACTTGTCATTTATCACTATGTCTTATTCCAATTAGTACAAGGTTTCTATGGTCCATTTGTGTTGTCACGAATGTTAGTGTCTCCTTTGTAACGGTTGGGTAAATTCAACTATGCGCACACCACAATTCCTTTATGTATCATATGCCTATGGGCAGTTACGCTTTTTCTGTATCTCAGCCACTGGACATAATGCTTCATACAACACAGGGTGCAGATATCCCATGATGCTGCTTCCATTTTCTATACCTACTTACACACAGACACACACACAAGTGAGAATTCTGGGTCATCCAGTCTTTCTATTCTAAATATTTCCATTCTTACGAACAGAAGACAAAGGTTCCTTTTTCTTCCCTCACCCCTACTGTGATGCTGACTATCTCTGGTCTTCTTTGATGGGGGAAAGGATAGTCTCTTCAATAAATGATGTTGCAAAACTGGGAAAACACTGGAATTTATTTTCCATGCACAAAATAACTCAAGATGAATTAAAGACTTAATGAAGTATGACCTGGAACCAATACTGTTACTAGAAAGAAACAGAAATCTGGCGTTGTCTGAGGCGTGGCAGTGATACTATGATACCTTATCAAGGCACATGCAACAACAGCAGACATAAACTTGTGGGTTCCACGGAACAGTGAAGCTTCTGCATGGTGAGAGGAAAAACCAAAGTGAAAAGCAGAGCCTTGAAGTTGGGAAGAGACCTTTTACTAACCTTCTGACATACTGGGAATTAACAGCAAAATGTATGTGGAATTCACAAAGCTCAATAGCAAGTAATAATAATAACTTAAAATTTAAAAAGGAGAAAAGGAACTAGATATTTTTTCAAAGAAGACATACAAATACCCAACAAGTATATGAGAAAATGCTCAACACGGTTCATTGGAAAACCAAAACACAATACACTTTCATTAATATGTGATGTCAATGTCAACCTCTCCATTTTTTTGTAACTTTACCATGATTATATGTTCACACTGGGTAAGAGAAAGGGATGATGAATAGATGGGAATTCTAGAAAATTTTTTGCAACTCTTCCGAAGGCTAAGATTATTATAGAAAAACAAGGGTTAGCAGAGAGCGGTGCATGCAGATGGCACAACAATATTTGTTACAATTTCTGTGTCACTGCATAGTATGTTTTTAATGAAATCACCCTGATCATCGCTTGAAGTTTATGTATTTAAATGTTTGATTTCAAAAAATGACAACCATCCAAGCAAATTTTCATTATAAAGTAATTCTTGTTAAATATTAAAAAAACAGGCAAAAAGCAAAACTCTATCATTCTATTGGTAGTGTCAACAGTCATTTGTCCATATTTTTCTATAGACATACACACACACTGCTATACGTACACATAATTTTTATCATCAGATGTTATTTATCTTTTTATTTAAAAATAAATCAATGATATATTTTGTGCACTTATATTTACCTACAACTTCATTTTTTCTTTTTCAATAGGTTTAAGTTTTAAAGGGATTTTGAATTTACACAGAAAATTCAGGATATTTTACAGAGAATTTCCATGTATTTCAAGGCCCATTTCTCTTATAACTGGGGTGGCACATCTGTCACCATAAATGAACCAATATTCATACATTAATATTAGTTGAGGTCACTATTGTGTTCAGATTTCCTTAGTCCTTTTTCTATTTGAAGATCTCATCTAGACAGCCATGACATTTACTGGTCATGTCTCCAAATGGTTCTCTAGACAACCACAGTTTCTTAGACTTGATAATCTTTGTAGCCTAAAAGGTACTTGCCAGGTATCATGTAGACACTGGACCTATTAGAATAGGTCCAGTGTTTTTTCTTTTTTCAAGATGAGACTGGGATAGATAATGGACTAAAATATCACGATGTATACTTTAAGTATTTATAATTTTAATGTTCAATTATACCTCAGTAAAGCTGGGCAGAAAAAACCTAAGGTAATGGTATTTTGAAAGGAAAAATCATAAAGGTAGTCATTTTTATCACATTCTAGCAAGAATATATACCACTATGTAGATAGTTATGACTGTCCATATTGATATTAACCAGTAGAGTTCGTGCTTTTGTGAGTGTTCCACAGTACGGTCATGTTTTCTCTTTATTATACTGTACACAGTGAAAGGAAGTCACTACATACACTTAAGGATACTGCCTAATTTTAATGGCTTTGGAAATATTAATACATTGCAGTATATCTAACTAATTTCTCTTTTTGTCAGCTGCCTAGATTTTTCAGTCTTTTAATTAAGAACTGTGCTATAAACCCAAACCTAGTAGATCTAACTCTCTCTCTCTCTCTCTCTCTCTCTCTCTCTCTCTCTCTCTCTCTATATATATATATATATATATATATATATATATATATATATATATATATATCCTGGTTTATTCCTTTAGGATAAAAAGCAAAAGTGACACTGCAAGACTTCTGATACCCAGAGGCCAGGGGAGCTTGGGGTTCTCTGTGCCCACGCACAGGCCCACCAGTGGAAACTGCGAGAACACGCTCTTTCTTCATGCCCATGTGTCTGGCTAGTCTGAACAAGGCTCATGGGAGACGACAGAGTGGTGGGCAGACCCCAGCTGTGCAGAGAGTTGGCCTTTTTTCAGTGTCATAGAGGCCACTGGAAGCTCATTAGCAAGGGAGAAATCCGATCTGTTTTGCGGGATTTGAGCTGTGTCTTCGCTTCTTAAAAAGGTCCTTTAGATTACGGCTGAGTGTTTCTTTTTGACCTCAGCTCAGAGGTCATTAAAGTAAAAAGGCAACACAACAGATGACCAGCTATGCTTTCTTATGCCAACTGAGCTTGCCATCAAGTGGGGAAACTGAGAAGGTGGAACTGGAAAGAGAAGAGAGAGAGGCAAGATGATTTATTCAGAGTGGGTGGAGGGTGGGCCAGGGCAGGAAACAGGAAGAACCTCCCCACTGCTGAGGGCTTTCCAAATGACCTTGCTAAAGAAGTCAGCCCTGCCTGTCCTAGACAGCGTACTGCATCTCAGCGTGGAGCAACGGGAAGATGAAAGTCATAACTCCCAGAGAGCAGCCAGTTTTCACTACTTTTGATTCTTGGCAGAAAATGCATTACCCAGAGATAGGAAAACACAACATGGCATAAGAAAGAGCTGTTTCGAGATAATTGATATAATAGTATCCGTAAGCTACTAGATCTATCTTTTGCTGTGACTTAGTAATTCTTCATGCAAGATGTTTATCATGCCTGGGATGACAAAAGGCTGGTGTAAAGTACCTAAAGTCTTCTAAATCTCCCTGGCTTTTCAAAAGTGAGGATTAAAGAGAATTATAGAGATACTCTATGAGCCATTAAGCAGACCCATCAGATAACTTTTTAAACATTTAAGGAATAGATGGGACGATGAAAACATTCAAATAGAAAAACGCCCAAATTTCTCTCTCTCTCCCCCCCCTTCTCTCTCTGCCTAAAAGGTCTTCTCATTGATTGGGTGATATAAGCGCGAAGGTTCTTTAAACATCTCAGGAACAGCCGGATGGCCCATTTGTCATAGGGCCTATTGAGATTTAGAATTAATCTTTAATTACTTATTAATATTTTATAATTACACAGATAGGTCCAGCTCATCCGACTTGAGTAATTCTCTCTGTGGGATTAGGTGGTGCCATTTAGAAGCACACTGAGTCTTTCAATTCCTAGTGTATTAGGTCAGGGTGTCACACCGTCATGAGCCAAAATGTTGATCAATATTCACATGAAACTTCTAAAACAGTACCATCTTGGTGTTCTACTTTGCCTATTAATAAAGTATCTTTGTACCTAAATCCTGTAAAATCATAAGTCAGAACACTGTGGCCACTGAAAAAGTTGAAAAGAGTGGCCTGAGAATTTTTCTTTTTCTCCCCTCCACCTGTGCCAATAATTTGCACAATTTGGTCTTGGTATGATTTTGGCATGATTTTGTGAATCAAAGTAATCAATCAACCAACGAACCCAACAGCCAGCCAGCCAATCAGCTAACGAGCCAGCCAGCCAATCAGCTAACGAGCCAGCCAGCCAGCCAGCCAGCCAGCCAATCAGCTAACGAGCCGGCCAGCCAGCCAGCCAGCCAGTCAACCAACCAACCAACCAACCAACCAGGCAACCAACCACAAAACCCTAATTATTTCTCTTAAATATAATTCATTCATAAAAACAGGGCAACTTAGGAGTTGTTCATCTATAGATATTCAAAAATTTGCCACACTAGCCAAAACTTTGATACTTCTCTGTTTCTTTCTCTGAAGAGCTGAAGAGAGATTTCGAAACACTTTTCTGAAACCAGGTATGAAAACCAGACAGAAAATGGATTTAAAACGATTTTTAACAGTGAGAAAACAGAAACAAAAACCTGAGTTTGATAGTCTACCACATTCCTAGCATCAAAGTAAAGTACTGAGATGGAGGAGATTAAGGGATGCAGCTGAAATCATTCCAGACAAACTGGAATAGTTATCCAGCCTACTATACAGGGCTACGTGCTCTAAGAAACACTAAAAAGTTAGATAACATGACCATGATAGATAATGACTGCTGCCTGTTGTCACCCAGACATCTTTCTCTTCTTCTTTTCCTCTCTTGGTTACTAACAGCCCATACATTTTCAGGTTCTATTAATAGCTTAGACATGGTTAAACTTGATCAGTGGGATATATCTGTGTGGTTGGCAGCTATATGTTCGCCAGCCATCTGGTCTACGAAGCGCTTCCGGGACTGTTGAAATGGCTTACGGCCAACCCATGAAGCATTGCCCATGACAATACGTGGGCAGAGGTCCAGCGAGAACACAGACACATCCGAAAGCACCTTGTGCTGGAAGGGAGTAATAAGTGAAAATAAAACAGGATACAAAAAACGTGTGGAGGAAGAGGAGCTATTGCAGAAAATTCTTCCAAATTTTACAGTCCACATGGCAAAAACCTCCCTGACTCTAAAGACATCATCCACCCTAAACATGCACGTATCATCACCAAGTTGTGAAGGTGACAAAAACGATAACATAACCAATGGTTTCTGGCTAAATTTGCCATGTTTTACATAAAAAATAGCTCAAGATTATTGTTTTATCAAAAGATGATCAAGTAGTGCTACCAACAAAGCAAGCAAAAAATTAACCTCCCCCCAAAGAAAACAGAATAGTGAAGGAAGGGTGTTATGGAGGCATGTCACATACTTGTTAGTAAATACAGGTGCATATAAATATACTTTATGGATTTCTTGAAGTTTCGAAAATTTAGAATATCTTATAATTTTTCATTTTAAGTAGATACTCATTTTTCACTCGCTTGCCTTCTTGTAATTTTGTACTACTCTTAAAGAGGGCTCATTAAATTTGAATTTTTGGTGCCCAAACCTCACTCGGACCTACTTACCATTAATTGACTTAATATTTATTTTTCTGATGACTATTTTGAAAAAAAATTTATCTCTTGATACACAGAAACAGGGAAAGTTCTAAGGTTAAGTCCTAACAGGAAAAGCAGCAGATAGAGGGTCTTGGAAGCAGAACAGCCATCTTTACTCTGGTGTGGACTCTGCCGGTGGGGAGGTAGCTTAGGGGTGCCGAGCTAGTTTGGGGACTTTCCTCTTTGAAGAGTGTGGTCTCCACTGCTTCACTGAGTTAAACGAATGGAGATACTACATTTTAAAATGCATAAAAGCAGTCATGTAACTGCCTTCGGGGCATACATTCTCAATGTTTCCTAAGTTCACATTAACAGTATTAGGCCCATCAGAACATCTTTCTCTTCACCGGAAGTCGTGGCACTGGCTCCCCAACAATAGCCTGCAGGCTACACATGGCTCTATTTGTTATGGAACTTTCCAACGAAGAGCTGGAATCTCTCTTCTTCCCATTGGTGGTCTTGGTTGCAGGTTTGAAGCACTGGCTACCTTACGGGTATATTAAATGCACCGTTTTCTGAAAGTAGCACCCTTAATGGAGACAGTATTCTGAAAAGTACCATTTCTAAATGATTTTCTTTTTGGAAATGTTATTTTGACAAGCGAGGATTTTCAAATATGGGCGAACCACATTTTAACTCTTATTTTGCATTTCACACTGCATGGAAAAATATCACTTTCCATATTTCCTTAACAGATGCTGGAGAAATTTTCAATCTACAACTTTCAGAAGGGAATATCATTTCACTTAGATTCTCATTTGTTCTTATTTTATATAATTATGACATTTCCTTCTGTTAATTATGTTGTATAAAACATAATGGACCATCATTGCGGTAATATTAGACAGGAAATTTCAAGACAGAAATACTCTACTTGAATGACCATGGGGATCTAGCTATGTATATAAAGTTTTTTTCTGTACTAATTAAAAGGACAATGAGTAAAGTTGTTTAGGGGCATAAGTGCACAGGTATGTGTGGCTTTCTGCAGAGTCATCTTTGCTTCCTTAGCATATAAATCCATGTTGGAGTTTTTTCACTTATGGAAAAGATTTAGATGTAGGTACTGCCATAGTGAAGGCTCAGTCAAACTTGCCGCTTGGAATGTTTACTGAGACAACTGCAGAGATGTCTTTCCTTTATCCCTTTTATTGGCAAAACATCCTTTCCTGAGAAATATTAGTGGCTACTCCATCTTTGCCGACTGTACCATAAATCAAGGATAATGCCATAAACTAAGAACAACAGGTCATTTCTGACATGTGCATTATGTCTACAGGTTGCGGTACATTATTTATTATAATCAAAGTGGAACTGGATGTAATGGAACAACTGCCACAAACACTGAAGAAGCGACCAATGTTGTGCCAAATCTTACCCATGCAGCCAGAGTCCAATCTGGAAATAGCCCCAGTGCATCCCCTGGTAATCTATTGGGTGGAAACTCCACTCACAATGCTCTGCTGGGATGTGTAGGGCCAGGAATGAAACTTTCCTCTGTGCCCTGAACAGGTAGAAGTATAATTAGTTTCTGAACATGCATGATTCCTAGTACTTATGTGGTAAACACCTTAGCTTCCCTTTTGTTACCTCTGCATTTAGTTAGTTACTAGTCTGTGCAAGGGTTCGTGCCAAGTGTTAGAAGACAGAATGCTGAGAACACCCACTGTTAAATCCCAAGATGGGCAAAGTTACTGGAGAATTCAAATAAGAGATTTAGAGAAAAGCCTCTTAAAATGAATCTTATGAGTGTTGAAATTATGTAATATTTCATAAATAACAATCACTATTTCCCCTATCTTATTCTGTAGGTGATGCTGAATATTTATAAGGCACATCGACATTTGTTTTCTCCTTCACTCAGTAAAAATAAGTGATATAATTCGTGCACAAAATCAATTTTTACTTTTTTTGCTATTCAAAAGGTCATATACAAGTTTCATTATGAGAAATTAAGTTTATCATCAACAACGATGTTGATTCCTTTTCATATAAATCTTTAAGTCACTTAACGTGTTTCCATAATGTTTAGGAAACTATTAGGAACAATTACCCAACAAATAGAGCTGTCTTGAAACTGGTGGTTTTGGGAATCTTACTTTCTGAGGCGACAAAAGAAATGTTATACTTGGAGCCATGGCAAGGAAGGATACAGCTTTACTGATTCTAACTTAATCTACTATACTCTTTCAAATCAGAGAACTTAATTATTATTTGATTGGTTGCAATTCTTTTATCATCCCTTACCTACTTCTTTTGAATGTGAAAAAGCTAGGAGTTTGTCAGTATATTTCTTCGCCAGATAAAGGGCACAGCTAAGGTCTTAGAACATCTGGGCAAAACACTGAATCTTCCTCTCTGGTGAAGACTGGTATTGTTATCTGTTATCCTTAGTTTGTCTGCACATTTTTTCCCACAAATTGGTATTTAAACCTCAAAACCTTTAGCTAACTACATCTGTCATTGATATTTTATTGTTTAATTTTCTTTTTATGGAGCCAAATTACATCTCTCCCACATACAGCAGGCACTTTACATGTCTAATTTGTCGACATGTTCTATAATGATAATTTCATTGATTTAGAAAGTGACATTATGAGCAACATATGTTCGGTTTAGCAGTAGACCTTGTTAGGGCAATCAATTTTTTTTTTTACCCTCCAGAAACTCAACTATATTCTACATTTAGAGGCAGTGCAATCATTTAACCAATTCATGTACTTAGAGAAGGACAGAGAGAAAAAAGAGAAAGAAAACTCTAACTTCGGTACATTTTCCTGAATGAATACATTTTCCAATTGTTGTACATATATTATCACTATATACCAGAGACGGGTGAGAAGAAAAAAAACAGTACAGACATGTTAGTAAAATAGCAAATGACATGAAAGGAAGGATTTACAAACATCTTTAAATTTTCTCCTATCCTCTCTGATTCACCACACACCTATGACTGACAGCTCTGCAAAA
Organism: Ctenodactylus gundi; assembly: GCA_004027205.1. NCBI lineage: Eukaryota > Metazoa > Chordata > Mammalia > Rodentia > Ctenodactylidae > Ctenodactylus > Ctenodactylus gundi. Next base: position 351,652 of record PVKB01001020.1, on the reverse strand, counting down.
ATATCTTCCAAAAACCTGCAGACCAGCAGGCAGTTGGCCAAGCAAATACTGGGCTTTGTTGGACGCATCTATGTCCCCAAGCTCTTGTGTACATTTCTCTTCTACCACTATCTGAAGAAAAAATTTTTGTGTTTCAAGATCCAAGTCAAAGGTCACCTCTACTCAGAGGCTTCCTCAACTGCCTTCTCCCAACCCACATGAGCATTAGTGCCAACATCCCTATCTCTTCCAAACTCTCCTGAATCAACTTGTGGGAGGAATTTATCTCTATCTTCTTAGCAGCACGTGCCTCATTTATTGCAGTACTCAGTAAAAATAAATTGAATTAAACATAAAATATCTTCTGACACAGATACTGTATAACATAAAGGAACTTTAAGACGTAAACCTTAAATTCTGCACTTGTACATATCAATAAAATGGAAAAAAAGATGGCACCCTGTCTCTATATCAACCAAAGGCATGTGTTCTGTGTTGTTGCTGCTGCTAATTTATAAGGCCAGCTAGGGGTTTAGTTCAGAATCTGTGCAAGGTGGACTGGATTAGAAATGGCGTGGGAAAAACTGGGAAAGACTTAGAAAATTTTCTGATAAAGTCATAATGGGGCTTTTCGTCAAGATAGTGGCTGAGTCAGGGCACTGCACAACGTCTCCTCATGGACCCGCTGAAAAAGTTGAGGATATAGTCAAAAACCACTTGTTCAATTTAGCTAAGACAGAGAGAAGTGCCCCCAACCATTGAAAGGAAGACCACAGGAAGTCCAGAAACCTTGAGAACACATCAGAAGTGCAGGTAAACTGCTGCCCAGGAATCTACCCCAGGCTGACTGCATACAGTGGGGAGTCACCAGCAGCAGCAGATGGAGGAAAGCCTGCCCAGAACCTCTGACGGAGGTAAGAAAATGTCTGGGAGAGGTGGAAATTGACAGAAGTTGGTAGTCCCAGTTTCCAAAAAATGAGCCTGTGGGTAGTGCATACTATAAAAGCAATGTAAGCTCCCCCTAGAAAAGGCCTCCTGGAGCTCAGATCAGAAGCAGTGCTCGGCACCATAATAGGCAGTGATGTAAGCAGGAGTCATTTTTTTTTTTTAAGAGCCCAAGAATTAACTCACGAGAATAAAAGAAAGCTCACTTTTAAACAGCTCTTAGGAACAAACCGGCACAAGAGTTACAGAGAGAAGAGAAAGGCCACCGATCCCCTGAACAGCTCACATATAGTGACAGCACCTCCAAGGATGGAGAGCCCTGCTTTTGGGGCAGGGAAGCCAGGACAGGCAGACAGCAGAGCTTTGCTAAGGGGCCCGGGGTGAACAAGACACCTCAGAGGCCATTGGACTGTTAAGTCCTCTCTCACTGCCTATTCCCAGCACAGAACTCAGAGGAATTTTGGCTCCCCACACCTACATCCTCATAGCTGTTCAAAGAAACCTCTCGGCTAGGCCTTTAAAGTGAAGCCCTTCAGCAACAGAAACATAGAAAGACGGCAAGGCAACGGGACACCAACAAAAATGCCTGAGACCCCAGAAATTAATGTCACAGGCCCTGAAATAGTGGAACACATAGGAAAGGAAGTCAAAAGAGTCAAAGAACTAGTTCAAGCAATAAATGAATCAAAGATCTAGTTCAAACAAGATATCCTCAAAGAACGCAAACAATCATCAACAAGCTTAGAGGATCTTACCAAACCGATAGTGGTCCTAATGGATACAAAGTTTACTGAGCATAGAGAAGCCACAAATAAAAAGTTGGCTGAGGTAAATAAAGAAATGCAAGATGCCAAGGAACATTTTGACAGAGGAATGGAAATTCTGAAAAGAAATCTAGATGAAGTTCAGGATATGAAAATTATATTTGAAAGCCAAGGAAGCTGACCTTAACAGTTTGAGGACAGAATTTCAGACTTCAAGAGAAGGCTGAGGAAACAAATGTATAATTAGGCATGACTTCAAAATTAGAAATGAGCAAAGTAGCTGGATACAAGAGCTGATGGATGATTCAAAGAGAACCATGCTCAGAATTATGGGTGTGGGAGAAAGAGCAGAAGACAGCACCAAAGCTATGAAGAACTTACTCACTGATATCATAAAAAAATTCCCAAATCTAGGAAAAGAAATTAATTTTCAGTTATAAGAAGCTTGCAGAACACGAAATAACCTCAACTAGCAGTGAGACTTGCCATGGCATAGCATAATCAAAACCTCAGAAATACAACATGAAGAGAGAATATTAAAAGCAGCAAGAGAAAAACAGACATTATTTTACTGAGGCAAACTCATTCGAATTACTGCAGATTTCTCAATGAAAAACTTTAATGGCCAGGAGAGCCTGGAGCAAAATCGTCCAAACTTTAGAAGACAGCAACTGCCAGCCCAGGTTGTTGTATCCAGCAAAATTATCCCTGAAAACTGAAGAAGTCAAACCTTTTCAGACCAATAATTCCTAAAGAAACTTTTGACTACCAGCCCAGCGCTGCAGAAAATACTTGAAGGAATCTTTGAGAGAGAACATGGAAGAAAGAAAACACCTAAAGAGACAGTGTAACAAAAAAATAGATTGGCACTTGAATCATTTGATTGGTATCCTCCTAAAACAGTACTGGCTTTCTCATAAAATCTGTGAAACTTTCCCCCCATAATTATTATTTTTAATGGCATATTAGTTTGCAAATCATAAGAATTATATTCAACATGGAGAATTGGTATAGAATCTTTAAAAATTATAGATATGTAGATAAAATGATGAACCAAATCTGGCAAAATTTTAGAAATTGGCAAATAAAATGTAAGTAATTTATGAAAGTTAAAAAATTCTGAAATAACTAACTATGCCATTATATCTATTGTTTATGTGTAATTTACTCGTGTGGTAGAGCTGAGTTCATTTAATGTAGCAAGTCACTTATTTAGTCTTTGATGTAAGTTTATCCTAAGAAAACTAACTGATGTCATGATAACTTGAATTGAATGTGTAAACATTTACCTTTCAGTACTCAGCTAAGAAACTTGAAATTTAACTTCTCTCTTTTTTTCCTCACATTTTCTAGCTTTATGAATTTCATTGTTATAGCTCTTTTTTTATGTGGACCGGTGGGTGAGGTCAGGTTAGAGAATCTCAACAAAAACATACTGAGATGCAAAAATAAAAAATAAAAGAACTTTATGCAAATCATCCCAATAAAATGCTCTGCTGGCCCCAAAGAAGAAGCATCCAGATATGGCCACTGCAGCCCATTGTAGGCGGGGGTGGTGGGGTGAGGGGTGGGGGAATCTGAGCTACAGAGTGGCGATTCGAGTGGTGAAGTGAGTCAGTTGCAGAAGATTAAGCATGTTAAATATTGCATGGTTTCTTTGTTTGGTAAACCCAGAGTACATACATTCTATAAAACCAAGTGGGTGTGATAGTGCGAGTTATGGAGGAGGGGGAGGGCCAAAAATGGGAAGGAATTGTAAAGTTGATGTGCTACATATGTGCACAAAGTACTCAAGTTCATTGTAAATAGTATGTGTCACATATATGTATTAATAAAAATGGGGAAAAAGTTAGAATGGGTGGCTGCTAAGAACAGTGGGATAATAAAATAGAAGCAAATAAATTAATAAAGGGACCTTATTGTTTCCTAAAAGTAATTTCTAGGATTTGAGACTTCAAAGATTTGCCTTCCGGTCCCCAATAGCAGCTGCATCTATTTTGTGTCTTCAGGAGTGACTGTAAGTACAGCATTATTACTTAATAGAAAAGATGAAATTATTTTATGTAGATCTTCCTCAAAGTAGAAAACCAGAATACTCACAGTGGTCCCCAACTTTTGGTACCAGGATTAGTTTCCTGGAAGCCAATTTTTCCACAGACCAAAGAGGAAGGAAGACACTGGTATGTCACCTCAGATCATCAGGCAATAGATTTTCTCAAAAATCAAGCAACCAAGATCCTTCACCTGCGTGGTGCACTGCAGGGTGCACTTTCCGATGAAAATTGGATGTCTCCGCTGATCTGAGCGGTGGTGGAACTCAAGAAGTCATGTGAGCCATGGGGAGAGGCTGTACATAAAGATGAAGTTTTGCACACTGGCCTGCAAATCACCTCCCCCTGTACAGCCCGGCTCAGTGGCTCAGGGACTGACAATCTCTATATTGAAATATTTCCCTTTAAAAAATAAATGTAAATACAGAAAACTCAGAGTTCTCGTTATGGGCACGATGGAGTAGATAGACCTTTCCTTATTTTTATCACTAAGTCCAAGTGAACACGATAGAAACTTGAGTGCAACAAACACAGGAAGATTCTGAAAGATGGAGAGACTTAGTAGTCACTTTCCAATTCATACCCAGAAACAAAATAGATTTGTCAGGGTGGCCTGCCAGCTCAGGACTCTGGGAACAAGAGGGTGATGAATCGCTTGGGTTTTCTTTTTGCCTTTAGCATCTCAAGCTGGGGACTGTAGAAGCCAACCATCCAGTGACTTTCACAAACGCAGTCTACAGATGTCAGAAGGAAGGTCTGTCCATTCTGGACAAAGAAACAGGAGAAGGCCAGAGAAGCCAGGAAGAACGCCTGTAGACAACAGCCTCCGACATCACCCAAACACAACGGACAAAACTGTGGCCACATCCTCAGCTCTGGGAGTCAACTTTGTCCTTTACTCCTTGAGAAATTGCCCCGTAAGGAAACCTACACCAGGCAACCGGAGGGTTGTTGGTCATGCGGGGACTGCGACAGCTTCCTAGGACGGTTGTTACCACAGGGGGGAAACGCTGCTCGTGGAGGCTGGACTGGTGACCTAAGTTGGCAAGCTCCTCCATGGAAGACAGAGGGTCAGAAACAGGTCTTTCTGGCCCAGAGCCCACGCCTGCTCCACTTCAATACACAGCGTTAATGCTGCGTCCCAGGTGGAAACACAAGTTACTGAAGTTGAGATTTATTACAAGCCATTTGGGGTGTTGTTTGGCAGCCTGAGGACCGCCAGCAGTGGCTGTACATTACCTAAGGCCATAAATAAAGAAATCATTTTTGTTCTTCACCCTGTGCAATCCTGCACTGCGGTAGACTGTGGAACAGCGACTGCATTTCACCCCAGTGATGAAATCCATCACGTGGATTCCGTTTATTACCTTGTCAAGCACTCTCTCCTGGTGCTGGTAAAGGAATATCCCGGATGTAGGCAAGCACTTACCAACCTCGGTAGAAGGACTATTTCTATTAGTTTCAACTAAATAGTCACTTCTCGATTCATACCCAGAAACAAAAAATGGATTTGTCAGTAATGCAAAAAGAAAGCTATGCTCCAGGAAATTACAGTTGAAAATGGAGCTGAGAATTAGAATTAAAAAGCAAACTCAAGAATAATTCACAAAAGTTACTGTTGGCATTGAACATGTTTTCAAAAACACTGTAAAACGAGGGTTGAGAAGAGGTTGGACTAATCAGAATGAAGTGTTTTAAGATTAGCCGTCATATTTTAAGCTTTTTTTTTTCTACAGTAGGGATTGATTAACTCCAGGACTTTCACCCAGAGCTACATCTCCAATCACCTTTTTATTTTGAGAAAGGGTTTTGGTAAGTTGCTAAGTTGCCCATGTTAGGCTTGGGCTGAAACTTTTGATCCTTCTGCCTCAGCCATCCAGAGCGCTAGGATTATAGGTATGTGTCCATCACACTCAGCTTTAAGTTTTAGGGCAAAACTACAAATTATACTTTCTTCACAGCTTCCCAAAGAATTTACATCACTTACCAGTATCCCAACCCCTATAGTCATTAAGTCAATTCCATAGAGCCATTTCGAACCATTTATAAGGAGACAAGCCGTCAAATGTCTCTTCTGTTTGAATGCTATGTTGAAGCATGTAACTGACAAAACCCACACATATAATTAGCTTGTAGTATAACCTTGCATTTTAAAGCATAATGGAGCCAAGCTATTCAAGAAGACTTCACCTTATCACTGAGGAAATGGAAGCCAAGAGGCCCAATGACTCCTTTAAATTTGTACATCCTGCAAGGTAAGGTTTTTAAATAAAAAGTATGTCCTTGGTCATACTCCAGAAGTTTTAACTCCTGTTTTTTATTTTCATTCAAAATGAAAAGATTGAATTTTTTATGGAACATGTACAGAGGCCAGGTAATTTTTAATGGTTTCCAAGTTCAAAGATGAGGCCTTGATATCTCTTCTTAAAGTCAGCTGCGTGTGGGACACAAATGGGAAGAAATCAATTTTTTTAAACCTATCAATATATTGATCCCAGATTGTTTTTAACAGATCTCTAGGAATGTATTCTGGCCCTTTTAAAACCAAATAATCATGGTTTCATTTTAAATAAATTGCAGTCTCCTTACTATCCGTGCAACATTATCTCAAGCCCCTATCTGAAGAATATTGCCAACGAGATGAGATTTTAAATAAATCTTACAAGTTACTTTCAGAGTACATTGGCTATTTCTGGAATATATACTGCTGCTTTTAATTTTTACCACCTCCAAGATTTCCTGTGTCTTCCTTCTTGAATGGCACAAATAATGGTTCCAAGAACTCACTAGCCTGTATTTCTTTGACCTCTCTAACATCATTAACTCTTCCACATAAGTAGTGAGGTTTCATACTTTAAAAAATTAAAGGGACTATGTATGTAGGGCACCTTCGAAGTCTTGGGTATGTTTCAAAAACCCAATTCACATTTTGAGGTAAATGCTAATTAGTGAACAGTTTGGGATTTCTGGAAAAATTTCCAGCGATTCAAACGTTATTCAAATCAACTCAGAGCGGTAACACATTTCAAAACGTGGAGGAGCCTTTGCCAACCTTGGATACAGTATGTCCTTTTTAATGGCTCTCTTTCAGTAGCCAATGAGAATTTCCCTTCTAGGATGTGAGGGGCATTGCCTAGAAAATCATTTATATCAAAAGATCCATGTCAGCTTCAAAGTCAAGAAATAATTGATTTTTGAGAAACCTATATTCATATACATATTTTAAACATGGAGTGTGAAGCTTCGCCTTAAAACAACAACTGTCAGTAACAATAATCTCGAAAAAACAAACTTCCAGTCATGCTGGAGAAAAAGACATGACGTTAGAAGATGTTCAGCATTTCTATAACTGGGTCAAAAAATCTTTGTTCCTCATAGATACCCCTGAATTAACGCTGGCAGAAAAGAGATATGCACAACTGTTACATCACACAAAGACAGATAAGAGGAAATCAGTATAGCAGTTAGTACTTTAGCATTTTCTCCGAGTCTAAGAAAATTAAAATTAACATCAATATCTAAATCTGAAGAAGACAGATACCATATCTTTGCCAAAGAGGGAACCAGGCTTCATTATCTCATCATCTGTTCATCTCTCAAGAGTTTTAGGACAGTTGATACCTTGCTTAGGTCAAGATAATCAAGAAAGTTATTTTAAAAAATATGCTAAAGGCTACTTCTGAATATAGAAAGAGAACTGTGAATTCAGCTGCACAAACTTGTCCTAATTTTTCCTTAATAATTTAAGCTCACACACATTTGCATTTATTTATGACAGTATGGTTTGACATATCTACATAATCAGAAATGATCACGTCATGAGCATTTTTTTCTCCTCTAGGACGGTGATTTGCATGTGTGGGAACTTTCAAGCTCTCCTGTAGATGATACAAAATGTACAACAAAATGTAGCCTATAGTTATTCTTCTGGATGATTAGAAATAATGATTCCATCTTATTGTATTTCAGTATCTGTGATTTCCTTTCTGTTCCCCTCTCCCTTGGATCTTTTCTATTCTCTGGATCCTCTTTTCTGAACAGTGCAATGAATTAGTGAGAACATGTGATATCTCTGTGCCTTGTTTATTGTACTTAATGTCCTCCAGTTCATCTATGGTGCCACCATGATAGGATTTCACCCTTTTTATGGCTGAGTAATAGTTCATCATATATATATATATATATATATATATATATATATGTATATGTATATATATATATATATATATATGTATATGTATATGTATATATATATATATGTATGTATATATATAACCTTTTAAAAATTCATTAATTATCTATGGTCATGATGAGTACTTTTTCCTACAGCAACATTGAGCATTTTTAACATATTTGTTGGTACTTTGCCCCTTTTAATTGAAGTATGTCTCGCTGTTAAGTCACTTGAATTATCGCTACATTCTGTACACTAATTCCTGCTCAGATGGATAGCTTGCGAATAATTTCTTTTCTCAGATTCTCTTTCTACTCTATTCATTGTACCCTCTGGCAATCATAAGCTTCTTAGTTTGACTTGATATCATTTGTTTAGTTTTGAGTTTCTTTCTTGTGCTTTTGGGATCTGATCCAAAAATGATTTGCCTATGCTAATGTCTTCAAGTGTTTTCAATAAATTCCTTGCTAGTAGTTTCATAACTTTTGATCTTACATTATGATGTTTCATAGAGATTGAGTTAGTTTTTAATGCACAGCGAGAGGTAAGAGTCTAATTTCATTCTTCTGCTATGGATATCAAGTTTCCTCAGGTGTGCTCACTGAAGAAAACTGTCCTTTATTCAATGTATATTTTTGGTGACTTTGCCAAGAACTAATTGGCTATACATATGTCGGTTAATTTCTCAATATTCTATTCTGTCCCACTGGTCTATGAGGTGTTGGTTTTCGTGCTAGTATTCTGTTATTTTGATTACCATTGATTTGCAGTGTGCATTAAAGTCAACTATTGTGATGCTTCCAGTTTTTGTTTATTTAGTTTTGCTCAGGATTATTTTGTTTGTTCTGTTTCCTTTGTGGTTTCCTATAAATTTTGTGTTTTTCTCTGTATCTATGAAGATATTTTTTTCCTGAGTCAAAAAAGAAAAAAACTGGTTTGTCCTTAGTTTACGAAGTCGGACCTGGAGGAGACTGTATTTATTTTAGTGATCAAGGTCACTCAAGCCTTTGCAAAATTTTATGAGCCTATAGGTATTTCCTACCCACCCCCAGAATTCTTTTAAATTTTTTGAAGTGGGTGCTCAGGACTGAGCCCAGACCTCACACCCGCTAGGCAAGCAACGCTACCACTGAGCTAAACCCCCCAAAGTCTCCTATATTTCATTATACACAATTCAGAAGCCCGCAATTTTAAATGACTGTATGTTTATACATCATTTTCAGAGTTTTAAAAATGCTTTCATGACATATGTTTTGCTTCATCAGTGAAACAGCCTGTTAAAGTGATAGGATAGGTTTTGTGATTCTCGGTTTACACTCATTAATTTCGTTCCTCAAACTGATGCCCAGAGCGCAGGCTCAGTACTGTGCTTTCCGCCAAACTTGAAGTACTTGTAGCCAGAACGCCCCTGGATGGGGAGAAAGGTTGCCTTTTGGACCCTTCAGTTAGCTATAACTGTCTGTGGCTAGTAATTTCAGTCAGAAGACAAATTCGAACGAGGAAGCAGATATCCTAGTAGTTTATCCAGAGGGGGAAACTTTTTTTAAAAAAAGGTAGTACCTCTATGGCCTACAGCAAAAGCAAATCCTTCGTAGAGGTTAAAATTTTATTCAAGAAAATACTCATTGCATTTCCCTTTCAGGAGACTATACAAAGAAGGGAAGGAGGAGCTAAAATGCCCTGACAAGGAGAGGGAGCTGCAGCGGATGCCGGACACTCATGTATTATTGTGTTCCAAAACTTACTCTCTGTCAACATTGATCAAAGAGAATAAATAGCAGCTTTGAGTTTTACCAATTACTTTTCCTAAACAGACACTAAATATTTGATGATTGGGTATAGATCGCAGTTAAATTCCAAGTGATATTTCAGTGTAGATTAACTGGGCTAAAACGCATGAAGTGTAGGTAAACACATGATTAATATTTTAAAACTGCATCTAATAGGCTACTTTTAAAGATTGACCTTAGCCCACTCCAAAATCTCTGCCTAAATCCAGTATCGGGCTTCTGTCCCCAAGTGGCGCAGGAATAACTTTTCATCCAGTGCAGTTCTTTGTGACATTACGGTTTTACATCTAAAATAAGATATGCTTTTAAAAACTCATAAAATGCAAATGTTTATAGTCTCTGAGCAGAAGTTGCCAGCTTCATGAGAGTGCTTTACCCACACTAAATTGACTAAAATATTACCTGTCTAACACGGCTTAATTATTTTATTAATCTGTGCTACCAGGCAGAACATTTTGTTTTACATCCAGTGGGATTTTAGATGATAGTTTCAGGATTTGAATTCATTTTTCCCCCCGTGGCTTTCCCAAGATTTCATTTCTGTTTCCTTCTTATGCACTGTATGCTAAAGGTCATCCTGGATAGGGAGGGAAGTAACAGGGCTGAAACCTGATCTCAGGCAAGAGCCCAGCTCAACTATATGCAACCACTGTTCTTTGAGATCATTTGGATTCAGATCAAATAGTGGATTCATGAGTAATAAGGGTTAATTTGGATAAGCAGGGTCGGACAGGTGGAGCTCCAGGACACTCTTTCCTGGTTTTATTAGTATATGTGAAACACAATGGTTACATTGAGCTTGGGTATTTTTTGCATATACATATCACATCAACACATCAACGTTACAATCCCTTTTCTTGCTCTCCCATTCCATCTCAGTCCCTCCCTCCCAATGTCATACCCATTTGGTTGATTAAAATGACCATATTCTAGGTTTCTCATAATAGGAACAGATAGATTCGAGGCATTTGTAGGTAAATGGATGCAACTTGAATCCAAACATCACTTTTTTAACTAAGAATGTGCAGTCAAGATTTAGTACATGCTGTGATAACCTAGCAAGTGGCATTGGCATTTCCTCTCAAAATTCTTGCTGTCCGGTGGCTCTCCCATTAGAAGGGCACAAGTGTAGCTGAAGAAGTAAGGTAGGGAAAGTCCACATCATCTATAGCAAATTACTTGTAGGTAGAAAACATACTATCAAGAATAATACTAATAATTGTCTATGTTTACCTAGCATTCTACAATAAATATAATCATATTTTAAGTTTTGTTTGTTATAACAAACTAATATTAGATAAGTAGACCTATTACCCCAGTTGGCCAGTGAATGACTTGCCATCTGTTCTGCCCAGAGGTAAAGGCAAAAGCTAGAGTCCCGGAGCTTCTGACTTAACGACATTCTTGCTATGACATTGTTCTGTTTTTCTTAGTCAAAAACTATTCCTACTGATCCACTTGATTAGACTCAGTTATATTCACTAAGTATCACACAAGTTAGCGAGAAATGATGTGACTTGGCCAGACGATGTGTTTTATCATGTCATGTTCTAGTTAGTAACTTGTGAGTAACCACAGAACAACTATTGCTGTCATTTTTACCATCAAGAGCAGAATCGATAGTTTATGCTTATTGAGTGTTTACTATGTGCTGGGTGTTATGGTAACTGTTTCATTTCCATTAAGGCTTATGACAGGAACTTGACAAATCTATAGCATGGCACCAATTTAACACTAAACATGCAACCGGAACCTTTTGATCTATCTGAGATATGAAGTTCTCTTCTTCACATGTCATAGATTATAGGAGAGCCAACAAAGTTATGGCCACACACGTAGGTAACAGGAAAGAAGCCCAGAAAGTTTGGCCCTAGAACTACTGATGCTTTGCACAGAACTGCACAGCAAGCTTGGCTAACACTTTTCATGCAACACACAAAGCAATACAAAAATTCTAATAATTATTAGGAAAAAGAATGTGATTAGCTAATATGAAAACCATTAATTCAGACAATTAAGATGCACTAATAAAAACGTGGGAAAAAGAAGTTAGTTTAGCTTACTTGAAACTAAGGGGAACAGTTGGATAACCATTTATATTTGCTTCTTCAAACATTTGGGCTCACAAAGGAATTGGTGCCAAGGGCAATCAGGTTCTATGCCAGAGGGTGACAGCCTGCAAACCTGGCCCTTCCCCAAGGTGAGGTATGGATGCAGCAAGTGAGTGAGCTCTTTGGTGTCCTACCTTTTGAGGCTTCCGGAGAAGGCTCTCGGGTCTCAGCCACACTTGCTATGGCACCGCCTTGCTCACCCTTCCTTCCTTTATATTCCTACCTTCTTTTTATTTTAGATTTTGAGACAAAGTCACTAGTAGTTAAGTCACTAAGCGGTCCTCTTGCCTTTGAACTTGCAATCCAGAGTTCAGAAATTATGGTCCTGCTCCACTGGACCTGGCTATTTTTATCTTCCACGAATCGAAAGCACACAATCACTGAGCTTTTACGTGTGTCTGCAGCGGCACATTGCTGTGTTTGTACGCAGAGCCGTCCCTACTCCACTCTGAGGGCCCTGCAAACACTACCAGCTGGAGGACAGGATTCTGACTTTGCTCATCGCCACTTGGCATGATGGAGTCTGAGCCATAAACCACACTCTGAGCCTCCTGGTACAACGGGAAATGCCAACAGGAACAAAGATGTGACAAGCACAATAGTTTAACAAGAGTGCAGAATTGATTAGCACTACACGGAGCAGTGCTGCTTTCCTGGCGGCATCTCATGATTTATACAACTAGGAGTCTATAGCTTTTTTTTTTATCACATAAAAGTGATGGTGAGAGTGCTGTACGTCCTGCCCAGCAGCAAAGCCAAAGCTAGAACACATGGGGGAGAAGTCCCAGACTCGCACACAGGGACATCAGAAAGAGGACAAAGGCCCAGACAGAAGAGATGCATCTTTCATTCAAATTTTCTAGCATCATTTGTTTTCCCGTTAAGAACAAGGTACTACTCACTTTCAAAGATGGTTCTCAGATGAGTTGCTTTAAGATCTGAGGCATTTAAAGAAAATTGGATTGGGTTTGTTGAGCAGAAAGCACTTACAGGTAGCATCTCCCTTCAAGATTTCAGTTTTCCTATTTCAAAGACAATAATTATCTGCTCTCCTTGTTTTTATCACCAACTATGAAGTTATGTAATTTCAATGAATGCATCTTGTCACTGAAGGAGAAAAATTATAGCTCGCAAATTTGACAATGTAATATCACTAGGAAGTAAGACTATGCCATCATTTTAATTATTTCTAATAATTTAGGAACACGAGGGTAAGGTAAGAGTGAAAAAGTTTGCTCAGAAAATTAGTACCTACAAAGACACTAGTAGAAAACTTGAGAATAGTGTTTCCTCTTCACAGAGAAGTCTTCTGGAATAAATTAATTGTGGAGAAATATTTTGAACAGAATGAATTTGGTTGGTTCCAATGTCCCATCTCTCTCCTGCTCATATTCTTCCTCCAAGTGACTCTTTTTTATTTTTTGTTCATTTTAACCATGGCCTAAAATGGCAATACATTCTTTTTGTCTCTGTCAATTAGTGAGAAATTGTACCTCTTCATTTGGGAGATATGAGGTTCACTGTTAAAATATATGCACAGAATATTTATCTTCCTTTACCCAAAAAACCCAAAACTATACGTTTTTCATATAACCAGCTGAAGTTTTTCTTTATAAAGAACAGTAATGGCCTATAAAGTAGCTTAAATGGCATTCAGAAGGTTGTTTTGATTACATATCTGTATTGGATGAAGACATATGATTTTCTTAATAAGTTTCATTGCTTTCAGTAACACCTATCCTCAAATGAAAGAAAAATACTAGTAAAGAAAAGGTACTCACTTGTATGTTGAAAAAAGTTCCAATGAAAGAACTCAAATTATTTTATTATCACACCAACTGAGCTTGTGATTCTTCACAATTCGTGAACAAATTTTCCATTACTATAGAGTCATGCTTTTATTGACTGTTATAAAATCACCATTTGTATCTTTTTCATCCTGCTGTGTTTCTATTTTATTGGAAAAGTCCTGTAACAGGTATAACATCGGCTCAGATTACCAAGAAATCTATAAAAGAGTTTCCTGCTACTCTCTTTGGTAGAGATTGAAAGAATACATTATGATCCTACTGCGTCTGTGATAAAAAACTGTGATTCACAGGACCACACAATTTATCCTTAACTGTTAGACATCTGGTTTTATCCAGTCTATTAAATTATGGGAGCATTTCGCTGGTATTGATTAGTTACGTTAGGCATAATTAAAGTGTCTGGGTCTTGAGGTTTGGACATGAACCGGGCATAGTGGTAAGAACAAGAAACAGTGTTGCAGCGAATCGGAATATTCCAACGACAGGTTCTCTTCGCCAGTCCTTTCGTTGAACTGATTTCTTTTGCCTCTGACATTAACACATAGTGAGCACTTGGGGTTAGAACAAAAATACGGAAAAGATCATGACCTTGCAGTAGAAGTAGCCCTGACTTACTATTATGGCTAAAGCTCCTCTCCAAGGAAAAATTAGTTTCTCGGTGACCAGACAATGTAATGTTCACCAATATTCATGATATATGCAGGTAGTTCAAGAACTGCCTGAATTGAATGCCTGAATATTAGCAGAGGATTATCTGTTGCCCTAGGATGCTCACGGTGTGAATTTTCCTTCTGTGCATGACTGTAGCCCAGTGTCACCAGTGCCCACCAAGTGGACACATCCTTTTGTCCCTCTACATGGTTCCTGTGCATGATCAGAGAGAATTTTTCTTAGTAATGATGGATGGTGCTTGTTTCAACCTGAGAGAATCTTACCAAATGTTTATAAGCTCTCAGCAATATCAAAAAAAAAAAAAAAAAACAGGTCAGATAGCAGACATGGTGACTTACTACCAGATGAGCACATGACATAAGGTTCAATAATTCATGACCTGCATCATACCATAATTTCCTGGTCATGTTACCACTTACAAATGAAAATCATCTAACATTATTAAATCTCATAATTTTTAGCAGCTCTCTCTACAGTTATTTCTCCTTCTCAAAGTGTCTTCTGGCAAACTGCCTCATCTTACCCTTAGTTTGCAATCCGAGAAGGAAAGTTCTAGTACATAGAAAAGGCATTTTCTTCTCATTTTTCCACTGAGGAAAATGATAGCTTTATACTAGAACAAAATTAAACCCTAGGTCACAAACTCTTCTACCCAATAGTTCCTGGCCAATGCTTAGTCATGTCTGGTCCTGTAGAACAATCCCACCGTGACTTACACCTACTGTCTGAACCTATACTGTCATGTAACACAGGTTAATCAAAGAAGCTCCAATTTCAATTTCTTCTTTGAATTATAAGGGCAGCAAGCAACAAATCCTGATAAAGATGACTTCATTGAAGAATGAAAAATAACCTTTAGCCAAGAAAGAGGCCTAAGCCACGTAAAAGTAAAAGATCACACAGGAAAGAAAGAGTGAGCAAGCCCTGTTCGGTGTTTCCACGAGTTCAGTTTGGTTGTGAGGCTTGGCAGCGAGAGGCTGCTCTGGTAAAGTTCTGCATAGCATGGAACAAGAACAGGTATCTTCCCCTAGTAACTGAAAACCCGAAGAGTCCATTTGCTTTCCTTCCTGGCTTTAGATGAACTACATTAACTATCAATCAACTTTTTTATAGCATGATTTTATTCTTTAAAATGATCCATGAAGTTTTAAAAATGTTAACTTCCTTTCTTATTGACTCACCTAATGATTTCAGAGATCCTTTATTTTTATTTCTGATAGCTCTCAATTGGTCATGGCTCCCAGAATTTGAACTTTAAATCTCTTACTTCCTTTCACCCGGGTCCAATATAATCTCTAAGCAAACACTTAGAATCACAGGAGAGCTCTTTACTAAGTCAAGCAATGATGAATCTTTTGCATGGTGGGCATAAATCTCCTTTATAATAGAAACTATTTCTAATAAATTAGATTATATATTTATTATATATATTATATGTAACTTTTGCTCAGAGACTATAAACATTTGCAAATATATGTGTATGTATGTATACACACACCCACACACCCACACACACACCCACCCACCCACACACACACACACACACATTTGTCTTGGACAGGAATGAGAACATAGAGAGTATCTTATAGATCTGCCAGCATTACTGTTTGTCAACTAAAATATAACTGTGTGGATGCAAAAGAAAGTAGCTAGACATACACACGTTTATATGTGGGAAGAGCCATTTTTCCTATGATTAAAAGATATCCCTCATACGGAAATCATCAAAAATCCTGTCTGGCTCAGCACTGCAATGATTGTAATTCTGTCAACATGTCATGGGGCACGTATAACCTTCTTTTATTGTGCCAGCCCAGAGGCACCCTTGATCTCAATTGGTGTGAATCTCATTTAATTGCCAAGCTGTAAAAAGATGCAGGATAGAGTCTGCGATTTTTTCTCCCACTAGTTCACGCTCTTTCTTCCTGAAGCTAAACATGTCTAGCTACCAGAGCTCCTTAACGCTAATGGCTACTCACTAATCAGTTATAATTCAGCTACCATTCTGTTACATATCCTATGTCAGGATTAGTAATTGTACTGTGTGCTTGTACTTTTTCAGACAAAAATTTCTTTTGCCAAGGATGCTGCTGCTGATGTTGGTAACAACAGAGTAATTATAGACAAAATAATAATATTAAAAGTTAAGAATGACCTTGCAACAGGTTTCAAGGTTGTTGTACCAGTTTGAAGCGTATTCTTGAGGGAAATTTCATATTTTCTAATGGTCAGGTGATATTTGATACTTGGGGTTTGTATTTCTAATCATCGCCTACCCTTTGCCCGGCAGTGAAGTCTTGGGGCGGATGTTACTGCACTCGTTGCATTGGTACCTGTATTGTCTTTGGATACACTGCTAGCTCAGTTCACTCACAGTGGTTCATCCTGTCTTTCATTAAACTGGATGAGAATGCCGGAATCACTGGGTTTTAGAGATAATCAAAACTGGGGATGCAGAACTTCATGACATTCCAGTATTCAAAGCTGCCTTAACACATGAGTTTACCCATCAGTTCATGTATTAAAATCCTAGAAGGGCAATTCAGGATCATGTGAAGTTCACGGGGCAGATATACACACTGTGGTAGGAGACAAGCATGAGAGAGAGTGGGGCTCTCACTGGGGGCTCATTATACACCAGGCACAGTTCGACAGGTTTCTCCCACTGCTCAGATTCCACTTATACATTCAGACCATAAAGTGCTCGTTGGGCATCCCTATGTGTCAGGCAATGTGACCGGCTCAGAATACTGCAGTGAATAGTCACTACCACAGGGGACACGCCATCTAGAGACGCAAAAGAAAACTGTAATTTCAGGAACAAACCCTCTGCATACATTTGAAGAGCTTCACACTATATTGCAGTGACATGAGGTAGCAGGACAGCCCTAGCAGGTGGCAAAGGCCTCTGAAGGGAACATCACCGGGGTTGGGATAAGAATTTGGTAAAAGTTTCACAAGTAGAAGGTACTATAGGCAAAAGCCTTTCCAGTGGACACACACACAACGTGTTGTATGACAGAGAACCCAGAGTGCTAATCACTTTGTGGGTGACGAAGGTCAGGATTGCGGGCCTGGTACAGTAAGTACAGGTTGCAATTCACTTCAACTTAGACTACTCTGTGGACAAAGCAACATTAAGAGCCTATTGTGTTCTTCAAGGGAGAGAGCCCGACATTTCCCCAGTGCGTAACAGTGGAGGGGGTGGGCAGTGGGTGGATTTGGCATGCATTTTGGAGAGCTGGACAGGAATGTGATACAAAGAAAAGAACGCTTGTAGACTTGGGCAAGGATTGGATAGAAACGAGGTGGAAAATGAATGATTATGATACGAACATGAAACATCCAATGTTGCTAAGTAGGAGCTGGGTCTATGACTTCAGGACTCAGTACGGTGTTCCTCATGTCCTGGATATACAGGCCGTGTTTGAAACCACGGGACTGGATGAGATCCCACAGGAGGAGAGGTTTACAGAGGAGCGTACACACGGGACAAGGCCCTGTAAGCCCTGCGATGTTTATACCTTTTGTGGGGAAAAACATAAGCCAGCAAAGGAGCTTAGAGGAAATTATCTCTGGCCTATAATGTAGCAGAAAAAAACCAGACAAATGCTGATCATGGACGTCAAGAGAATGAAATAATTAGAGAACAGTGTAGTCACTCATGACAGGCACTACTGAAATGTTAAGTAAGAACTGTTCGCTCTAAAAATTCATGTCCTCGTGAGGATGCAAATCTTCCCTGATGGATGAACTTGGAAAATGATCTCTCACGGAGCCTGGAGCTAGCCTGCCAGTCAAAGGCAGGAGCTTCCCCTGTTTTGGTGAATCCTAGGTCTTTGCGTTTGTATCCTTCCGATCTCCAAGGGTTTCCATAAAATAGCCAGTCGAGACATGCTGACATCTTTTGAGATAAAGTCAGAGGGGAAAAAAAGTTCCACAAATTGCTTTGTAAGCAGGAGAACAACTGTTTTGAGGTGCTGAGGTTTGATTGATGATACCATAGCCGCTTCCTTGAAAACTAACAGGTAAACAGTTGGCTATCCTCCCATGGGGTAAACTAACAGTGAAATAAACACATTCATTTCCCTGTCTCTGTCCCTGGGGCACACGGTCACTCACTAGAGATGACTTTCAGGTGAGCAAACTGGGGCGACTGTTCCAGGTCACCTGTGGAATTTAGATGCCAGCCACCAAATGCAGTACAATTGTCTCCCAGAAAGACAACCCTGAGACCAGTAAGACAAAAAAATAAAATCATGATGCACACGATAAAAATATAAATTCTACAAATGCCAATGTTCCCAGACTATAAGATTCACTAGTTTAACTTTCATCAACTGTGACCAAATTGAATGCCAAATTTGTTCTTATGGCCAAAGGAACCTACATAACTTTCTGAGCCTTAAACATCAATATACACTAGTGGATTTCAATGAGACGGACAATTTTGTCCCCTGGGGCCATCTGGTAACATCTAGAGATGATCTTTTGCATTTAATATTGGGTAGTAGCTTCTCAATCTAGTGAGCAGAGGCCAACATCTGATATAACACAGCCTTTAAAAAGCATAGCTAATGCTTAGCATTTGTATTAATTTTTAAATGGTTTGAGAGTACAATCTTCTTGGTTTGTTTCCTGTTATACCATTATGTGACCAACGCCATTGTCTCTCGGTTTTACGCTGTTTGTTTCACTCTTGGAAAAAAAAATGAGAAAAGCATTACATTAGAAGTGCACCAAAATGCTCAACGCTTTCTACTGATTCCACTAATGCACTTTAGCATTTCTTGCGAAGTTCTTTTCATGTCACTGATATCGCAGATGGAACCCCTACTGCTCCTGAGACAAAAATCTGACATTTTAAAGTCACTCCAAGAGAGGAACAAAAATGAAAAACAATCGTATTTTAAGCTCACCAGGTCGTGGGTAGCCAGGGCAATTGATTTTCAACCAAACAATTCGGTCTTTAATCATATTATCAGATCAAAACCATCACATCTGCTGCCTTCAGTTATGCTTGTAAAACGGTGTTATGAGCACAGCACATGCTTAAGTTGATGTTTCTCGAGTGAGCAAGGCCCGCTGATTAAACTACTTCTTTTCCTAAATAATTATTTGTACTTAGAGACAGAAAAATCCCGGACTTAGGACGTCTTTGCCCTTATACTAATTATTTGCAGAAAACGGAGTCTCTTAAACTTATGTCTTTACTCTTACTTTAGGATCATAATAACTTTGTTATAAAAACCTACCCGGGGATTTTGAGTGGAGACACGCATATATCTTCTCCTCTTATCATTTGTGAAGTATGTCGTCTAGGCATCTCATATCTCTTAGTAAGGAAAACAGTTCTTTTTTTTCCCATTTGCTGTTTCCAGAATTCTTTCAGAGTTTGTAAAAGAACAAAGTGACAGTCAGGAGTTTGTGAATTTCCCTCATTGTGTTGTGGAAATGTCAGAACATGTTTCTGGGGTCGTAAAATCCGGTGGAGTCAGGAACCAGCAGGAAAGAACAGGCAAAGTATATTCTTACTTTGTGATTCACCCACGTCCCGAGTCATCTGCTTCCCTTGGGGACACTGATCTGTAACTGTCACTTGAAAGAGAAATTGGCACGTGTACCCACCAAGCAGTCAGATCCTGAGCCAATAAGAAGAGAACAAGATCACCAGCTGGTACCAGCTAAAGGAATTATAAATGACTCGAGAGCTTCATTTTAAAAAATATAGTGTCATTCCTATTAATTACTCAGATACAACTGTGTCACTTGATTACCTCTGGATTTAAGAGGTCAGGCCTCCATTTTTACCCTTTCCCGTTAATGATCAGACATAACAACAGGACCCATTCTCTCTTTCCTTTGGGTTCAGAGTAGCTTGAACAGTAAGTGCTACCTTAAAAACTGAGCATCTCATAGGTCTCTACCTGCCTCATCGAGAATCTCATTATTTCTGATTGTGCTGTTACTGTCTGGTCCTTAACTTTTAAAGGAGGAAAAGTAACTGTTTCAAAAATCAGAATGTTGCGAGCGTCAACACTGGGAGCCATAGTTAAAAGTAGCAAAGGAAAGAGGGAGAAGAAAAACAACACAGACAGAATTTTGAAATCAAAGGAGGCCAGAAAATTAGGAAGAGGTTTTGAAAAAAGAAAGAGGAAACCGGAGATTTCTTTTCAAAGGTGTCCACAGACTCCGGGCTTACATTCCTTCTGAATGTTAATTACAGTCTTTACCTTGGCATTTTGCTCTCATATCAGGGAAGCAATTACTGGCCTAATTCAAATTCATAGCAGCCATTAACAATGAACAAACAGATACATTATTTTAATTCCATTTGCTGCTTCCTTTCTGCTGATGTATTGACCCATGAAGCCTTGACTGGATGTCCTGTAATTGGCATTTGGCAAAGGTTGTTATCATCATCACCCTTTCCATAGATGAGTATTTATGAGGCTTGTATTGCACCCGTAGCACCTTGCAAGGGCAGGCAGCTTAAAGGCTACAGTCCAAAAACAAGCTGTGCTTTTTTAGAGTTTACATTATGATGGCTTCACTTATTATCAGGCAAAAATTTAGCGTGTGTGTGTGTGTGTGTGTGTGTGTGTGTGTGTGTGTGTGTGGCTGTGTCTGCTGTAGGTTCAAAAGGTCTATTTAGTTACTTTCCCATTGTGGAGTTAAAATAATCAATGTCTGCAAATCCAAGGAGTGGCTTATGGTTTTGGTGGGTTTAGTCCATAGCTGGTTTGCTCCAAGACAGAAATGGCCTGGTGGAAGGGGATGATGGAAGAAGGCTGTTTATCCAATGTCATCCAGGAATCAGGAAGCAAAGACTGAGAGAGAAAGGGGAAGAGCGGGGAAGGAATGCACACTTTCAGATCACATTTCCAGGGACCTGCGTCTTCTGACCAGTTCCCAGTCCCATTAGCACGTTCAGATAAACTTATCCATGGATCCACTGCTGAGTATAGCATCCGTGTGATCCAACCACCTTTTGAAAGCCCCACCTCTGAAAATGTGAGTCTTTCTGGGAATGTTTGAGATCTAAGTCATAACAGAAGAGTCAAGGTCTGTAACAGCACACTAGTGGGACTATTATTTCTCAACTTAAATATCATTTTTAATAATTCTGAGTATTATTTCAATCATAGCTAAAGAACTATATTTATGTTTCAATATGCAAACTGCATATGACTCCAGGGCAAGATAACATCACACATAGTTAAGAAAAAGGAAATAAAAGATACAGTAGCAATATAAATTATCTATGACCTTTTCTTTTCATGAAGCCCTGTAATACTCTCCTGTCTTAATACTTTTGTGCCATGACATTATTTTTGTTATGACTTAATTCGCAGGCATTTTGCTTGTGCCAAGTCATTCGTTTGTTTCTACTTCCTTAGGATCATTTAATGTTATTCTCTTGTGTCCCAAGATACCAGCCATTAGATAATTTAATTAATTTGAATAGAAACAGAACCCATTTACCCTTTTACATTTTCCAGTTCAGAGATTTAATATATATTTATTTTAGACATATGCTCATTATAGAATCTAACCATGACCTAGGGTTTCTCACCTTATGGATTGGGCTAGTGTTATAAAATATTACCCAACATGGAACATTTATTTATCACGAATGTTCCCTATTTTATGCCTTGATTTTGCTCCCTGCTTCAGACACTCAGGGTTTTCATGACATTTTTTTTTTTGCAGAATCAGCTAATACCTTTATTTACATGTTGGCACTGCCACCGATAATTGTTAAAATGGTACTTATTTCTGAGGAAGTTTCACTTCAACTTGCATTAATAATATACACTGAAGATTGTAATTAAAGCAGATAATATCGAAATCTTACCTATTACCATTTTGTCTGCATGTATTAAGTTCCTAAGGACTGGGCCCATGTGCCCAAAGGGGGCTTGCAAAGTTCAAGGGAGGCAGAGTTTTCTATAAATGTTTTTTGTTGTGACAGTTGACCAAGCTAAGCATACAGCTCATGAAGAAAAAAGCATCAACATTGGCTTTGCTGTTAAAATACAAGACTAACATGGATAAACACTAATTTGTATTTTACGATACAAAATTCTGAATCAGTTTAGGCAAATTTTGTAGACAATTATGCAAATGAATGTAATTTCTGTTAGATACATAGAGTCAATCCAAGTTTTTAATATGTTTTTTTGCTTGGTCAGTTTTCTTCCCTGTCAAATCAGTGCCAATAACATCAATGTCTCTTGATCCCCTAATTTTGTGGGTTGGTTCCCTTCTTTTTCTTTTCCCTTTCTTTCCATCAATGTCATTATTTCTATCTGCTATTTATTTTGGCTCTTTGGGAAATTCTGGGTCTTGCTGTCCATCTTACGTGGTGAGGTCCAATGAATTCTCCCATTTTCTTCTATTTTGCAAGTCCTTCTGTGTTTCTTTACACTCTTTCCTTTCCCATCTTTTGAGTAGGATGGAGATTAGGGACCTTAGAAGACCCTCTGCATTAAGGATGAATGGGGATGTTGATGAGGATTTTGGAGATGGAGAAATACTTGGACTAGGATTGATGGTATGAATTTGGAGCTGGAATAATGCAAATTTCCCTTCTAGTATTCAACCAACTCAGTCACGCAACAAAACTCCACTGAACGTATAGTTTGTGCTAAATGCTGTGCCAAGCACCTGGGATGAAGATAAGCACATAAACCTGGTTTCTGCCCTCAAACCTGGTTCCTGCCCTCAAAGAGCCTGTGCTTCACACAGAGGGTGTCATCACCAACATGGGTGGTCAAGACGGGTGGGAGAAGTGGATGCACAAGGGACTTTAGCTCAGGCTTGAACCCCTGAGAGAAGCTTGACTCAGGCTGAAATAGCCCAGGGAGAGGACTCTTCCAGGATGGCAGAACACCTTATCTGGCTGGCAAGTGGAAGAAACTCAAAACAGCTGAAGGCTGCTCAGTCTGACAAGAAGGTAGAAAGAGTGATAACAGAACGGGGTGGATCGTAAAGACACCGTGGGTCGGGTGACCGGCTGCTTTGCTGTTGATCTGCAGTGTCCCCTGCAAAGCCTCATGTAACTGGATGCAGTGGGGCGTCTATGTAACCACGTGCTATCGAGAGATGGAGTCGGCCTGGAAGGGGTGGATGCTTGGGGCTTGACCTGGTCCACCTGCTGAGTTGAGGGGGTTCCCAGGGCATAGCTCTCAGGTGTGTGTTGTTGACTTGTTAGCCAGGGAGTGAGAGACAGACATCCCCTCCCTAGCAGCTTTAGCTAAGTAAAGGAAGGCGGAAGAAGCATGGTTGTAGCTCTTTTCCTGGGGAGGCTTTGGCGTTGCTGGAGTCTTCATACACTGACTGCTCCTCATATGCAAGGGCGTGAGCATCTCTCTCACCTCTGCCACGTGTCTCCCCACGGCTGGCTGCCATGCATGGACTGTGTGGGATCTTCTGAAACTCTGAGCTAAATGAATCTTTTCTCCCTTATGTTGTGGATGCCAATAAACAAATGACTACGACACCACTCAATTGATCATCTGGTGCATTTTTGAGGGAATGGGGACACTGTGGATAATTATACGGGCAGAGCAACGTAACTTCAAATCATACAGGGCAAAGCTGGTCACACGGGCATCTATGTGAATGAATGTCTATAAGCTCTAGGGTCATCTTATATTATACACCTAAATGAGATGTATAAATACTTTATAAAAAAGTCAAGTCTCTTCTGATTTCAGCAGGACACCCAAGAACCTAGGGAGGAAACTCTGACTCCCACCTCATACTTTTCTGGTCCCCTGAGTGCCAAGCAATTAAGTGGAACATTGTAGGCTATACTTCACATTCTGTGTACAATCTTAGGGGAGGCTCTTCACTGTCTTCCTTCTCTTTGGTTTCAGTCTCCAATATGGCCTTTCAACCCACAACAAAAAATTCAATATTTTAACTGCAAGTGCCTCTGTGAGTTACCCTGTCACTCCCACTGAAATCTCCCTACAACCAGGAGTAAGCTTTTCTATCTGCACATAGAGAAGGAACAGATTTGTGAGCAACAGGAATGAAAGAAGAAAGTGGGGTTCACATCTGCACTGCTTTGAGAGTTTCACACATTTAATTGTGGTTCTAGGTTTATTTGTAGAGGCATCCAAAAGAGAATTGGGGTCGGATGGACAAGAAAAGAAAAACAGAGAGCAAAGAAATCCTTACGTAAGGATGTGTTCTGATTGGCTGATCTGGAGGTAGGATGGGCAGGCACTTTAATAGGCATGTTGGCATTCTCTCACTATTACATACAAGGAACGCAAACTTCCACTTTAACTGTCATGAGTATATGCTAGGATCCAATAAACATGACACACGAGACAAACGGAGGCAGAAAGGAATTTGTGGGGGTGCCTGGGAGGTCTAATCCCAAACTGTCCAGCCAGGGAACATGGAGAAACAGGAGCCTGTATTCCACTGCCTCAGATGAATGATCATCAGCCTTTTAATTCCATAGTTGGAAATGAAGGACCCCTTGATGTATGTTTGATTATTAATTATTGTATTATTGTTCACTATTTCTGAAAAGTAATAACATGTTTAATAAAAATCTGAGCTACAATAATGAAAATCATTTAGATAATTTCAGGCATTTCAACCTCCTGAGGACTTCAATTTGATTTCTAAAATACAGTAGGAACTTCCTAATTCAGACTAATGACAGAGAGCCCCATTGTGAATTACCAAATTTTGCAGATGAGTGAGTATGCAAACAGACAGCAAAAAATCAAGGAAAGTAAATCATACAATATGCTTCCCCCATTTATTTTGACAATGGTGGTTAGACTTAACAGTCTATGATAAAACTTCCCTGTATGTCAGGAAATGTATCGTAGCTTGTTTCATAAAGATAATGAAGTCTCGGTAATCAGAAATCTCACTCTAGGACTCAGGCATTAAATCTTTGCTCAGAGATGGCATTGGGACTGCAGGGGTTTCAAATAATTATCTGGCTTACAGAGTACTGGAGCGAGGACGAGAAAAGCTCTACTGTAAATGCAAAGCGAGGAACAGAGGCAAAAGGATATTTTAATCTATCTTATAGATGCCATTTAGCATGTATGATAAGGCTTTTTTTCTCTGAAATCACAGATCTCTCGAGGCAGAAACCTCCATGTCCACTATGCTGCTGTATTGATCAGTATTTTATAATTCTTCGTTCAAGAAATAGGGAAATGTTTATCCACAGTTCTCCCTTACTTGAGAGAAAGGGCTACCCATCTGGATGTGCTGACTGGAACCAGGCCTAGCATAACGCTGGGATTCAGAATCTAGAGCTCATAGACTTTTCTTCCCCATTATTTTATATTATCTTCTGCTCCTCTGCTGTCTATTAACAATGATGAATGGTCCCCAGCCCATTGCACAATAGAACCACCTGGGGACCTAGTTAAAATCATCCCTCATCACCAGACATTCTGCTTTAATTGAAGATTGAGAGCCTCTGGGAGACGACGGATTGTTGGAAGCCATGTGTTTAAGTGAGATCTTCAGAATATATAATAATGTATTCCGGATACTTAGGAAAGCCACAATGCAGGGGTGTATCTGAGTGCTGAGGTGGGGCCAAAGGACGGCCTCACAGGCCATGCTCCTTAGACAGAAGTAGAGGGGAAGCGGGAGCCTTGGGGTGGGACTGACTAGGTCTGGCTGATGGCCTCATATTTACTTAAAGTCTCCCCATCCAGATTTCTTCCCCTTAAAAAAAGACCCAATCAATAAAACCCCCTCTCTATAGCGGTGTAGTAGAATGAATCCACAAATACAAAACATTTAGAACTCTCCACAAATGGCAAGAACTGTAAGATGGCCAGTTGCTAGGCCACAGAATCCCTAGGACAGAAGAGGCAGAACTTACTGCTTCCCATCGCCTGCAGTCTGGAGAGATCAGACTGGGGCTGGTGGGAGACAGGAGACTCCTGAGAGCTGTCTGAAGGAGAAGGAAGGGATGAGTCTTTGGGGTAAACCCCAGAAGTGATTTTAAACAAAATCCTTCTTGGAGGATGACACACTAGATAAAGAAAGGGCCAGAGAAACAGGAATATTCTGTAATGAGATTCTGTCTGTCACCAAAAACTGGATCTGAAACGGTTTTAAGAGGGTGAGCTAATTCTGAAAGCACTTGCTTATTTGTGAAAGGAGCCACTCACTGGAAGTGTAATAGGTTCCTTGATAACACTGGCACAGCTACAGTGACTCTTTTGGCCTAAAGGGGGCGGGCACTTCAGCAACACTAAGTAGCCAAGGCTCTTGAAGGAAAAGGCATATAAAGACCAAACAAAAAGGACCTTTCTGTCAAGCAGTAAAAAAGTTAAGCACACCACCACCATACTCTTTCAAAAGTCACATTTACATTTTTTTTTTTGAAACTCTGCCAACTGTTCACTTGGTGGATATCCACTATGTCCCCGTTTTTTGGGAGGGGGGCAACATTGCCACCTGGGGCCCCTTGTTCCCTCTTCTGCATCTTTTTGTTTCAATCTGGGCAGGACTCCCAGACTGGAATACAAGTTTCATACTGGCCGAAGCGAAAACTAATTAGGGAAGCAAATCCACTGCTCCCCTCAAAAATCAAGCACTGCATACCAGAATCGAATCAAAATGACTTTTAGATTGTCTGTTATTTGGGAATATCTGTACTGCGGCTCCTTCAATTACCAAGTCTAATTTGGACTTGACTGCAAATTTAAGCACTTTTCGCAAGAGAAGTTCATGAGTCATTCAGACTAAATCTAATTCATTTGTACAGTATTTCTTGGGCAAAGGTGGGTAGCTAGGGATTCGTCTAAGTACAGGGAAGAAAAAAAACTGCAGCACGAGGGACTTTCAAAGGTTTCTAAGTGAGGTGGTGCAGAAATGGAAAATGGGATATACTTTTCCTTATCCTCACCCTGGAGAGCCTCTTGGTTGGTAAAAGTTGCCTGCTGGCAACTTGTGACGGCACCCTGCCCATGTCACTAATGCTGTCACTTTCCTGTCTTCTTTCTCCCTCGCTCTCCCTCTCCCTCTCCCTCTCTGCACAGGGTGGGAGGCAGGTTAAATAATGTTTATTATGTTCTGCACATTTCCACACTGTGTACGTCTTCTGAGAACCCGGAGCCCGTGGTATTTGGATTTAATTGAAAGGATGCATGCTAATTTGGACCCTGCGACAGCACTGTAACCAAAATTTACAGTCGCAAATGGTTGACAACTCGGCTCTTGGGTGATGAAAGGGTGGTGGGAATCTGATTTGACGGGATGACCCTACCTGACATGCGAACAAAGAAACCTGCGTATCTATTTTTAACCAGGCTCCAGAGATTTTCAGTAATTGACATTTGGAGCTGAGCCTCATACTTGTCCCAGTTCCTGGGGATATTCGCATCTTTTTCCCCAGTGTTTAGATTTTGTCTGTCTAATCCTTCTGAGCAGGTTGGGGAGGCCTTTCCTCTGCTTTCAGAAGGCACCTGCCTCTCTGACACTCCGATCCTCCCTGCGGTCAGCATGTGCTGTCTCTGGCTGGGCCTCCAATCTTGGAGTCCGGACTTTTCATTCCAGTTTAAATGCAAATACCACCTTTAGCTTCTAGTACTTCTAATCAGCCTAAGTCTAGGCTTTAGAGTTAGTATTTACTACTGAGACGAAGACAGACATTGAGTTGAGATACAGCAGAGGCAGTGATGAAGCCAGAATTTCCCACGTGTTGGGGGCAGGAGGGGCTTCACGCACACGTTTCCCAAATAGGGCAGTGGTGAAAATGAGCAGCAGGACCTGTGAGTCGCCCCTGGCCCTCCCCGTTCTCGTCTCCATTCTGCTGCCCACGTCATTTGATCAATCCTTCTTTATCTGCTTTCTCATTCTGTCTCTTCTGAATAAAACATCTTCCTATGAGACAATCTGGTGACTGATCTGTACTGAAGGGCAGAAGAAAGTAGGTTTATGAGCTACTTCTTAGAGTGCTTGGCAGCGATAAAGCCAGAAGCAAGGAGGCAAACCTTTTGTTTTGGGACCCGAGATATCTAGCGGGATTGACACACTCAGTTTTAGGCCTGTTCTGCAACTTCAGAAACGTCGGCATCTATGTACGTAGGCCTCTGCTGTCTGGATGTACACAAGACCAGTCTCCCCTAAAATGGAAGTGAAAGGTTATAAAATCTGAAAACCACATTTGAGGATACCCTCCTGTCCTTCACAACAGAGCACTAGAACCACTAATAAAAAAGACAAAGTTCTTCACTACAATTTAGAAGTCAGATGTTACTTAGCAGGGCTCTGCCTGGCCAATAAAGCCCTAGAACATTTTGGCCATTTTTTTGCATTTTATTTTATTTTTTCCCCATTTTATTGATATGTGTAAGTGCAAAATTTAAGGTTTAGAATGAAGTTGAGCGTTTTGTGCACCTACGTGTCTTGTCATTTTGTCTGACTTCTTGCCCTAGAGCCCCCCTCCCCCCCCCCCCCCCCCCCCCCCCCCCCCCCCCCCCCCCCACCTCACTGGCCTTCTTCCACCAACACACAAGTCCCTCTGCGGGAGGGTAACCATCTCCAGCAAGGCCAGGCAGACAGCAGGTCCTCTGCTTCCTCACCTCTGTCCCCATCCCATTCTCTCTATCTAGGGAACTGTAAGCCACCCTAAAGATTCTAGATCAAATGCCACTTCTTCATAAAATACTTGGATGACTGTGTTCTGGCTCTAATTTATTAGGGGGTGAGATAATTTGTATTTATCACTGATTTGTGCCATCGTTTGCCAGCTGTGATAAGCAGCATTCTGTCACAGAACACCTAGCGTGAATGACCTAAAGGAGGAAAGTTCACCTTGGTTCATGGTTTTGGAGGTTTGCATCCATCCTCACCTGGCTCCATCGCTTCTGGGCTCAAGGTGAGGCTGAGATACCACAGCGGAAGCTCAGGAAGAGGAAAGCTGCTGACTTCATGGCAGCCAGAAGGCAGAGGGAGCAAGAAAAGAGCCAGCTAAGGAAGGCCGGGGGACAAGACCCGCTTCCCAAGACCACGCTCCCATGATTCGCTCATCCATTCCCTTCAGCTAGGCCTCATCTCCTGCTTCATCTCCTTCAACACCATCAAATGACCATCTCACCATCAATAGATTCATCTGTGATGAAAGTAGAATCCTCACGAATCCATCAGCTTTCTAAGTCTATTCTCTGAGCACATCAGCTTTAACAGGGTATTTTTTATTCAAACTATAACGCTATCCATCTCTACAAGGACAGAGAATGCATATGAGTCACTCAGCATAACGTCTTCTCTGCCGCACTGCCTGGTACAGTGGGTACAAACAGACATCATTATAATACCTATCAGTTTATCCCTATGACCAACATGTTATATCAAGAGCCTGAGTGAATAATTACCATCAGAATGCTTATCTTGTGATCAGAGGAAAAGTAACTTACACGAAGCTGTCTTCAAAACCACGTATTAGTTCTTTTGCTAGATTTGATATATATTTCTATATACATGCACATATATAATTATTCAGCATAATTGGGATAATGCTTAATTTTCCAAAGGATCTTTTGAATCTTCTATTATTTCTGTTCATCAGAAAAACCAGAGAAGTAAAGGCATTTTTGCTGAGAGGAAATCAAAGTATATATAGTCCTAATTGTATATACATTAATTGATTATATGTTATAATTATATATCATACTACATACATATTATCACATGTGAATTGGTATTTTCTATGTCTTCAATTAAAGCCAACAGGAGGCTTATCACAAAGACAACATTTATTACTGAGTTTTATAATTAATAATTAAGATAGTGACAACTCTTAGTGTTGCTAAGAGGTGACTCTTGACAACCTTCCTTGTCACGTTGATTTGTGAAAATGTCACTTTAATTTTTGTAGCATCGTTTGCTGTTTGCTTATGGTTCTAGGTCAACGAATGCTATGAGAGGTCTTTTATCCCTGATTTCTCCATAGAATGAGAAAGAATAAAACCAAAGCTACGTAGGAAAAGGTCAAGTCCAATAGGTGTTTATCATACAAACACATGATCAGATAAAATTCCTACTTCATTTGGGTTTTATTGAGAAGGTTGTTCTACAGTTTAGATGGGTTATTTAAAAAATGGTATGTAGTTTTAGGAAAATTGAATTTCTCCCTCTTAAAGGAAATAGAATTGGGAAAAATAAAAGAGAGTTACACATGGATTGCACTTGCTTTGCATCAAAGACTTTGCTAAGCAGTTTCATACATTTTTTCTTCCTGTTTAATCCCTCCCCAAACTAAGAGATAGAAACATTACTTATTGTCTTAGATCAGGTGTGTCCAACTTGTAGCATGGAGGTTGGACACACCTGTTTCCTAATAACACATTTGAAAAGGAAGTTGAATTACTTACATACATTAATCATATTACATAATTTACACATGGCCTAAGACAATTCCTCTTTGTGCCATATGGCCTAGGATAGCCAAGCATGTTTAATTTATGAATCACAGACTCCAGGTGCCAAATCAAAGCACAAAGAAGTCACTGAGTTCACATAAAGTCACAAGAAGGGCTTGATTTGGGGAACTGGTCTATCATTCTGAGCTAATTAATCAATTCCATTGGTTTAACCTCTTCTGGAGCCATTTTTTTGGTCATATTGATTATTCTATGATAGATTTATTGTCCCGTTCTATTAGACAAGCTTCTAGCCTAGAGGAAATGAAATGGCTGTCGTCATATGCGGGCTTGATGTTACCACGCCAAGTGCAGTGGTCTGAATATTTGTATCTCCTCAACATTCACTTAAGATCTAATCCCTGGCGAGATAGTTTTGAGAGCTGGAGCTACATGCAACATGGAGTAACTTAGGCCCTAGGTTTTCCCTAAATCTTCTCTTGATGTAACATTGAGTCCCGCTGCTGTGGCCTTGAGGCTTTCTGCGATAAACACGTTTGCACTGATTTACCACGTTAGTCTTGAGACCCACGCGTTATGCAACTGCTGGGCAGAATGCCAAGTTTGCCTTTATTACTATATAGTCTTTGGTGCCTCTCCTGTGAGGCAGCACCTTATGGGGATGATTTGCAACAGCTTAAAGTGTGGGTTACGGCAATGACCTACGGAGGTGACTTAC
This sequence comes from Ctenodactylus gundi, assembly GCA_004027205.1. NCBI lineage: Eukaryota > Metazoa > Chordata > Mammalia > Rodentia > Ctenodactylidae > Ctenodactylus > Ctenodactylus gundi. The sequence goes on along the minus strand of PVKB01001020.1, from coordinate 320,243 downwards.
ATGACTGGAGGAGGCAACTTGTGCCTGCTGTACCTAAGTATGACTGGATTTGCTCAAGTGCCTAGCTTTCTTTTCAGGCTGACCAGATCCAAATTGTACCCTTGTGGCCCCCATAAGCTTTCCCTCACAGGCCCATTTGGTGCGTAGGGCTTTGCTCTTGTGATGGAATTAGTGCCTTTATAAACGAGGCCCCAGACAGCTAGCAAGTTCCCTTCCAATTGTGAGGATACAGCTAGAAATCAGCGACTTGGAAACTGGATGAGGGCTTAATGGAGTCTAACCATAGAGGTAGCTTGGTCTTGCTCCTTTGGTCTCTAAGACTATGATAAATAAATGTTTATTGTTTATAAGCCATTAGATTTACACTAGACTGGGTGGTCTAGTTTGTTTTTTTTTAATAGGAGCTCAAACTGACTGAGACATCAACTCTCATTGATGCCCAAAGAGCTGGATCTCTAAACAGCTGCTAGTACCTAGCACCCTGCTCCCGGTAATGCTTCAGTGCCCTCTTAGTGAAATAGGTTTTCTGCAGCCTTCCTATTTACAATGAACAGCTTGTCATTCAAGAGCTGTGTGGCAATTTATCATCACTCTTGTGCAAATATCCTACCAAAAGAGAAATAGCATGTTGGTCATTTTCAGGTCTTGTTAATGTTCCCACCTTGTTATTTATTACCCTGGGCGTCCATGCTTCATGCCTGACATCCCCAAACACAGGCTGGATGCTTGATCCAGGTGCACAGCTACTTCTTCTTTTTTTTTTTTTTTCTTATTTTAACAGTCTGTATCATAATGACAGCATGTGGGCTCATAAGTATATTTTACTATTTAATCAATAAAACCATCCTCATACGATGAGATAAAAACATTATCTGATAAGAAAACTGAAGCAAAAAATGTAGGTATCTCCTTAGATTAACGGGTTGAATAGGGATTCTGAATCCAGATGGTTTGTCTTCAATGTCTGTAGTATTGCCAGCCAGTGTATATAGTTGGGGTACCTAATGGAAGTGCTGTTCTATGAACGCAGATGCTAATTCCCCAGACTCTATGGTTCTAATGTGTTACAGAATTTGGAATTCATGTATATACAAAAAAATGTTAAGTTTTATGTTATGTGAATTTTTTTTACCAAAATAAAAAAAGAAAAATAGAGGTTCTACTGTTGCTTGAATCTCAGACAATGTAATGAACCTGTCAAAAGCACCAAGTTATGGTAACTTCCAGTGTGAGGTAAGAAAAATTTCTGGGAAGGAGGAAATCCCCACAGTCTTAAAAAGCAAAGAAAGGGGGAGCTCAGTACTTGGATCACTGACCACATAGAGAAACCACAGCACTGAACGGAGATTTTAGCTTCCAAACCTGCACACACATGTTACATCTAGACAGCCCAGATTCTACCCCTTTTCATGTCATTCCCAATTGAGTCTGCTCTGAACCCTGACCCTAGAGTCCCTGCACATAAATCTGGCTGGTGCTGCGAAGGTTCTCAATCTACACACATGGATTCAAGTGGCCTGGGACATATCTCTTTGGGATTTCATGTTTCATTTCCTGATGAAATTCAGTGGAAAAATATTATGTATACATACAGAATTTTGTTAGCATTTATGTATTTCAATGAATGTGTAGCATAATGCGGTACCAGATTTCACTTCTGTTTAAAGGTTTTGGTTTAATATAGGGCTGTCCTTGTAGAGACCAGCGTACAGACTCAGTTATTTGCTAATTGAAGTTTTCTTTTCAAAATCTATTCCCTGCCTTGGTGATTTGAATAATTTCTCTGGCTGTCTTTTAGAAGGAAATTCAATGGCATAAAACCATTCTTAAGAGCCTTTTGTTGATACCATCAAGCCTATGTGTTTAAAAAAACACCTCCAAGAAGTGTGAAGTATATTAAGAACTACTTTTAATTTTTCAGGTGATGATTTTATTAAGTATGTTTTTAACCTCATATTACAAAAGTGATAAGAACTATGGAGCTCAGAAAATGTACCGTTCATTTTCACATCAACTAGATCATCATGAATTCATCTTTAAGAGTCGATTTTGTTTTTCTGGGATGCTAAATGCTATAAATCTTGCAGTAACTGGGCCACGGATACGCAGCGAGTGTACTGAAATTCCGTGCTTCACCTAGGCATTTCTTGGTATTGGACATGCATCAAATATCCAGCTGAATCAGCAGAATGAAATTACCCATAAATCTGAGAGTCTAGTTAACTATAAACAGGAGGCGCGTGCGTAATGGGGTGGGCAGCAATGGAAAACAATAACGGTAGACTGCTTGCCGGTTATTTGCTCCAAGTGGCCACAACTGGCGTCTTGGAAAAGTGCCGCCACTGCTTCCTCATTCCGGATGTACAAAGGTGGTTCTCAACTGTTTGTAAGCAAATATTTTACCTTGTAGCTTCAAATGTTCTGCAGCTTGGGGTGTAGTGTAGTGCTTACAGTTATAGGACTGATAGTTCTTGACACCCTACAAGGGAACTTAGACTTTCCGCCATAATGTTGGAATGAAAAGAATTCAGGTAAATTCCTGAAAGCAAGAATGAAAACTTCAGGCTGTAACCCTAACTGCTGAGGGACTCACTTAAGTAGCAGCAGCAGCCATTCCTCTTGCTGGGAATATGGGTCTCAGAAAGAGCCACAGTGAAGGCTTTCTGTGCCTCTGTCAAGATTGCAGATAGAAGAAATGATATAGCTATCAGGCCCCTTTGTTCCTCTCAGCAGAAAGCCCCATTTTTCATTCCCCTGCTCCAGGTAGCAAATTGACAGTGGGCTGGGGAGTGGTAATGTTGGGGCAATAGAAATTATGTAAATGTTGCATTCTGGCAAGAAAACTTTCAACCCCTTGAGGTCTTTTAAACAACATTAATTCTAGAAATTAGATACAAAATTTAACTTTTTCATGCTAATAACGATTTCATAAAGGAAAACTCGTTAGTAAAGGTGACAAATATGAAGTTGTATTGAGCATTTAAATTCAGGAACCTCAGTGAGTGCCCCAGGGAGGTATTTACCCAGCCAATGACTCTCTGATGTTATTAAGAAGTAATTTATGCAAAAAGTCTCCATTCATGAGTTTACATAAGAACAATGTCTACTCTACAAAGGCTTCTATTCTCAGTATATCACACACCTAATTTACGACTTTTGCTTACAATTTTCATTAGGTTGATTCAATAGTATTTGATCATGTGAATTCAGTTTTATGAGATCCTAGGTTCCCATTTCTAAGAAGAGAAAATGCAAAGGAAATAAATTCTTAAAGAGCACATTCATCTTTCCAGTGAGCTCAGTGTGGCTAACCCACGGTAGAGGAAAGGCAACCTTCAGTATTTTAGTAACAGTCCTTTCAGGCAGAGAGACTATGGGCATCTATCACAAAACCACTCAGAGGCATGGTATCAGTGCTTTGCACATGTTGGTCTGTGCGGCTGTTCTCTAAGACATTTTTTTATGAAATACCAAACAGGAAAAGGGATGCAGAGTCTAAGTAGAGGGTATTTTTATGGGGGTAGGCACACAGAACTTAAATGGATGAGAAGTAGGCATTATAGATTCCTAAAAAAAGATTGAAGGAACACATGAAGACCAGAGGTCAGGAATGTTGGTAGGAAAACCATTATCTAAGACATCGTCAAGAAGATAGGCTCAGGGCCCCATTTGTCAGACCAGGAACCTAACCAGTTATCCCAGCATAGCAGTATGAGCCTATGTTAGGTGCAAAATCTCATTTCTTGCTCTAGAAGGAAACATCTCAGGGAAGGGATTGGCCCAATCATGCTGAGGTGACAGGGAATTCCCTTGCTTGGCTGAAGAAGGGATGAAAATAAAATTGTGAAAGTAAAACAACAACAACAAAAAATAATGATGTACAGAAAATTAAAGTTTTTCAGCCAGGAGGTTTTCTGCTAAAGGTACCTGCTCTAGATTTTCGTGGTGATAACTTGAAACTCTTTTTAGCTATTCTGCAAAGAACCCAGGGCCATGTTATGCGCAGCCTCCTTTTCACCTCATCAGCACACTGGAAGAACTCAATACTACTTGTCAAGAGTGGGATCCTCTTCTCACACTGCCATGTTCAATTGTGAAAATATTCCCAGATCGTATCTTATAGTGGAGTCCTGAAAAATTAGCTGTGGCTTCCACAAACATCTGTGATACCTGGAGGTCAAGAAGCCCACAGAGGTCCATCTCTTACTACTTAATCTTGGATCGCCACTCGCATTCTGAAGAGGCCTCTGCCCTCTGACTCCTCATGCAAGGGAAAGGGATTCTGAGCCCATTTGATTAGTATAGAAAAGTACACTAAATTCTCCGCTATCTAAACACCCCTTTGCATTTAGTGATAACTTTGTGTCATTCTCTTTATCTTGCCATAACGTGCCCTTGGTTTACATAGAAAATTGACTCTTTTATACCAATATACACCCACATCAAAGATGGATGAACTGTCTTTTTTTATAGAAGTTCTGGGACAGAGGGTCAGCTTCGATCAAAGGTGGTGCTCAAATGAACATCTTAATATTTAGGGGAGTGCAATGAAAAAGCTTTGAAATCAAAATGGAAAGCGTAGCACTTGTATTTGGGGTTTTATTATCTGTCAAGATTCATTCTGATCGGACTTAGAAGCGAGTCCACAGAAGAGATTGTATGTGATTGTCATTGTAAGTTAAAGTCCTATTTTATGGTACATAATGAAATGAAATGATAAAAGTGACATTAAACTTTAGATTTCAGTACTTAAATCACACGTTTTATTCATCATTTGGCAGCTGAATGTCTCTTAAATTCTATGGAAAGTTTTATGATTTAATGATTATCTAAAGAACTGAAGGAAATATGTAAAACTACATTACCAAGTACAGTTAGAATACACTTCACAAAGCCACCAGAAGGCAGAAATTGGTCCAGCTTCTTCTGGCTTCTGAGAAAACAATAACAGGACCAAAATACGAAGTGATCTGTATATCCCTAGATTCTTCATTCCTCACACTCATCAAAACCACACTGTGCACTGAGCTAAGAAAGAGTTCACTTTTTTTAAAATTACAGCATTTAACTTGTCCCAATAATTCTTCAAAGCTCTTCATTACTCTTAAAAAGTCGCTATTTTGGTCTCTGGTAATCATCTGTGCTTAGCTCCCTGTCTCTGTTGGCTTTGCTGTGACCCAAGAGCAAACATTACTATGTGGGGAATCTTAAATCTTCAGTGGTTAAAGGCAAAAAGAAATAGCTCCCAGTGTCAAGACACTAACGTGTTTGATGATTTTCCCAAAGACTTCACAGCCTAAACACCTTGCTTCTCAGATTTAGGAGATTCAAAATAGCATGTTCTATTTTCGTGATGGAAGCTGGCCTAATTTGACAAGGCTTCCATAGACTTATTTTTTTAAACTTGATTTCACTGAAACTTGTGCCAATGGGGATAGCTTTCCACACTCCCAAACACTCATCACCTATGTGCTAGGAAGGAACTGAGAACATAAAACCACAGTAACTAGAATTCAAATTCCTGTTCTTCCCTCTTGGGCTCTAATTAGATAATCATGCTCTCTTTTTACATTGGTGGACGAGCAACCTAATCGCTGGTGTGACCCATGATTTTAGGAATCTATGAAAGCCCTGTAACGCGCTAGCATGTTTGCATTATCTATGGAGTTTATGAAAGTATCCATGTGAGCTTTTATTATGGCTTTTGCCTTTTATCCCAAGGTGCGAATCCCAGGCAATCTGTGAAAGCTATAACATAGGTAATTCCCTAAGGCATTATTAATCCTTCCTCATAATGCAGATGGATTTTTTTTTTTAAATGAGGGAGTAAGAGGTCACGGAATTAGACATCTAGAAAGAGGAAAAGCTCAATAAACAGAAGACCCAGAGGTCCTGGACATATCTTTGCCTAATGACTTTTGCCTTTTAGCCTTGTTAACTAAACCCTAGGGGTTTAGAGTCTAACTTGCTTTCTGTCACCCTCTCAATTAAAGAAGCTAATTCTAATGGTAATGAACTCTCTTCAGTTACAAAATGTGTAAAATATCTTTCCTCTCATAAGCAAGCCAATCACATACGACTCAGATCACATCTACTGTCCAGGTAATGCATATGTATTTTAGGATTAAATAACTTCTTTCTTTCCGATCTGCACTCTAAATCTGTCCATATGTCACCTAACAAGGTATTTCCCATTATTCTTTTCTTCAGTTCACTGACTGCTGTTCCTCTTGTCCCCTGAAAATTAGCCTGTCTGTAATCAGAAATCACTTCCCCTCACAGTTGAGTGCACCTACTGTCAACGTGGCAAACGCCTGTTTATGGGGCTGGTAATTGGATTAAAACAAAGAAAAGAAACAGGAAAACAAAATGTCCTGGAAAAAAATTGAAAAACACAACCGTGAAACCCAACAAAGCCAAAGCGAATTAAAAAGTTCTAATGAACTAAACTGCTATTAATAGGAATCATTTATCAGTAACAATACACCAGAGTTTGCGATTCTCAGTAGTCAACTGCAAAGATGTCTAAAACCCAAAAGAAGGAGGAAAAAAGACTCGCAAATTGTTTCTGTGAGAATGGCTTGAAAATGGTTGACTAGTTTCTGTGTGTCTTCTGGGCAGCCCCGAAAGATTGGCTGTGCATAAATCTCCACTACATTTAGATACTGAAGTCCTAGTAGGAAAGGCTTCCTGTTAAATTATTTAAGAGAGAAAATCAGTTATTCTTTTGAATTTGGATGCTGTCTTGATACCTGAAACCACGCTTAAAGAGACAACAAGTATGATTTCTTTCACGGGTCTTACTGAGCACTGTGAATGTGTGAAATGTGGTATCCTGGGCCTGTTGTGGCAATTTGTGAAGTTGGAAGTGATGGAGTGTATACCTAACTGACAGTACCATCCTTAAACACATACCCAGAGAATTGATTTTCTGAATATTCTTCTAATAACCCTAATCAAAGTATGTTTTTTTACAAGAAGCTAGTGTTTTATGGAAACAAAACACCTTCCAATAAAACAGAACAGTAGTAGTCCAGGTATGTGAAATAGTACTCACACAGAAATGCTAATATCCAGAAACAGACACAGGCTTGTCATGTAAATATACCCCAAAGCACAATGGATCAGACTCAACAGTAAACAATCCAGAAGAGAAAACTCCAAAGAGAAGCAAAATAAATGCTAATGTCCCAGAAAGCATAAAAAGCAAAAAAGAACAGAGTATCAAAAACACACGTGTAACCATCAGTGCTACCTTTTCAGCAGGTACTGTAAGAAGTCCATTTCAGGTCTGTGTGAAAAGCCAGCTCTTACCTGATTGACGGGATCACCTTTTTTTCCTGTAGCTCTATAGACCTAAACACAAAAAATAAAAATAAAAAGGCCAAAAGTTATTCAATGCAAACCTATAATTTCATTGATTTTTTTTACATTTATTTATTTATAAACAAGGTCTTGCTCTGCAGTCCAGGCTGGTCTTGATCTACTATGTAGGCCAGGCTGACTTCAAACTCACTGTAATCTCCCTGACTCAGCCTCCGAAGTGTTGGGGTTACAGCCATGCACCACCAAACCTGGCTTATGTGGTGCTGGAGAATTGAACTCAGGGCCCTGAGCTTGCTAGGTAAGTGCTTCAACCATCAAGCCATGGCCTTTGGCCCTAATTTTTAAAAATTACTCTATATCTCAGGAAAAAAAAATTGAGTGAAGTTGTGTATAACAACTTAGCAAGTGACATTAAGTCTGTGTTATCTGCTCTTACAAATTTCTCATGTGCATACTGATGTATTGTGAAGGCAGAAAAATTCAGTTGTAGAACTCTTTCTGTCTTTATCAGAGAAAAAAACAATACAGCTGCATCAATGATCTCTGATTTCTACTACCTCAGTGATAGTAAGATGTGCAAGGCTTGTGCTAGTACTGGTCTAACTTACTTGGGGCCCTACTAAGTGGGGAAAGAAAGAAAGTGAATCCCCTCTTCTGCCACAGAACTTCCAGGAACTTATTTTTAGGAATATTATCAGAGTCTGCCTTGTTCTATCTATATGATAAACTTAGAACATTGGTCAAATTGTCAGTGGCATTACAATGAATTAGAAATAATGAATAATACCTTAGCATAAATGGGAAAACAAAAGTCAATTTTAAAATTGATGAACCCACTGGCATAAATCAGAAATTGGCAAACTAGCTCATGAGTGAACTCAAACCTGTTTCCATTTTGATACAACTCATCGACTAAGAATGGCTTCCTAACCTTTGGAATAGGCAAAAATCAATCAAAGGAATTTTTTTTTGTATGCAAACATTGCATGAAATTCCAACCTTGGAGTTCATAAAGTTTTATTGGAATACAGCTATGTACCTTTCCTTACATATCATTATAGCTTGTGACTATTTTCATGCTGTAGTGACTGAGATGAGTAGCCGGCATGGAGAAGGTATGGTTTACATATCTTACAAGATTCCCCACTGAACCTTCTGAGAAATTTTCTGACTCCGTATATGTTGTAATTGATTTCATCTGTTTCGGAGGAATGAGGAATGTGACGGGATTCTAAATATTGAGGCTGGTCAGGAAGATGAACGAGTGCTAGCTTTTCAATTACTAAAATAAAAATGGCTACCTTCTGGCTCATCTCTGTCACTAAAAGCCCTGCATTGGAACTGTCCGTGACTCCTTCCTTGGCTTGTTTTAGTATGAATGTTTTCACTGATGAATCATAACTGTGGGAAAATTTTCATGAGCTTTGAGATTCTGAGCGTGGATTTCAGGAGAACCTACTATAGGTATTAGAAGCAAGGGAGTTACTGCAAATGCCTGAACACTGAAACATATGTACCTGTTTTTTTTTTTAAATGGTATATATACACACACCTATGCATACATAAAAATATGCTTTGTGATTATGGGAGGGGTTCAGTGAGACATGTGGATTCTACGATGTTAATAATGTACTTTTTGATTATTGGCAGTGATTAAATGAGGATTATTTTTAAAGATATATGTTTATATATCTTACACATTCTTAAGAATTTATAATATGTCAATGTTAAAAAATTTCCCATAGAACAAGTTGTTATAAACATGCACACACACACACACAGACACACACACACACACAGAGTTCAGTGCAGCAACTAATGTATTCAGCTACATAAAAGATTACCTCTATGTCATAATCATTTTTATTCAAGGGCTATTGCCTATTTTTCATAAAGAAAGCAGCCACAAAGACCCATTCGATTTTTACATGTTCTCTCTGGCCCCACCTCCAACCATTCTCTTAATAAGAGTAGCTATCATTTTATAATCAAGTATTATTTTAGTTGTTTACAACAATTTGCTTACAGGGGGCCAGGAAGTGCAACAAAACCTCTCCTGAGAGTCTATCATTTTAGGTGTTTGAGTATCATAATTTTGATTTTCATCACCATGGGAGGGAATATTAGTTTTATTTGCAGTTTTCTGGAGTCTTGGAACTTCTCTTTCATCGCCTACATGTTCATCTGGGAGTGCATTGAGTGATTTATCTTGTTCTGACTTTGCGGTGGCAGAATGAACACAGCCTGGACAACGAGGAGGAAATGACATGAACATCCCATACATCCACGAGCGCCACAGAGGAGCCTGAACTGAACTGTTACTTCCTGCGTGGACAGGAATGAGGGTTCTCTCCTTATTTCAGAACCTTTTCCAGCCCTGGGAATAATGTGTGCCTAGGTAAACTGTAACTGACTGATCGCGAGGAGGCTGGGGGCCGTCCACGCTCGGCCTCCTGTGCCCACAGATGCATCCAAGCTCAGTTCCAGTCACTGCATGTCAACATGGCTCAGGCTTTACTGTCTCGTAGGAAGATCACCACTGCCTGCCACATGAAGAAAGAGAGCTTACAAATAGCTCTTGATGAATTCTGGTAGGCAGACTGACTTGTTCTGGGTACTAGTTCTTAGCGCCTGCTAAGTCTAATTGTAGGCTGGGACTACAGAGAGGTTGTCATTTGGGTCAATATAAAATATTTAACTTCCTAAGGTATTAGTTTATTGATATTTAAGCACTTAAGGTATTCATTTATTGATGTTTAAGATGCATATATATCTTCTACAAAACAAAGAGCACTGAAGAGAAAAATATTACAAAGATGTGTGGTAACTAAGCCCAATAGTCAAAGTATGCCACAAAAACAAAAACAGTTGTGTTACACACCTGTGCTGGTGGTCTGCTTAGATAATGGGATACAGTCACTTGCAGGGTCATATTATCAAGTGACTTTTCTTTAAGTCATCCCTATAGATCATCACAAGTCAATTCCTGGCAATTGCATTACCCGGCTCCATCTGAATCCATTGTTCATGTGGCCCTGAATAATCAGGCCACTGTCATTGATGAGTAGATTGTTCTGGCCAACTGAACAAGTCAATCAAATTGACCTGGTGACAACTTGTTTTATTGCTTAACAGATAGCAGTTAGGGTTCCTCCAAAGCTGGAGTCAGCCATGTTTAGAGCATATCAGGTACTAAACATATTGTTAGCAAAGAACATGGCTGAGCAAACCACTGGGTGGCACTACCACATGTTGTTTCTGGAAGAACTTAGCCGCACTAATGGAGGTTCTCCATCTTGTCCATTAATAGTCATCCCATGGCTTTTGCCAGAACTCTGATTTCAAGGTCCCGCTCCAGACGTGAAGCTTCAGTTCTCTGTATTGGGTTCTCTCTGTTGGGTCTCCAGGGACAGGCACTTTCAGCACGAGCTCAAGAGATGCCCACATTCAGAGAAGCACTAAGCTTCTTTTTTGTCCTGTACACCTAACCAGTCAGAACTGTTTCTGGGCTTCCAGAAAGGGCAGTTGGTTCCTACTACTACCATATGATTTCTGTACTCATGTATGGCCTTTCAGCAGTGACATTATTTTATACCCAGAGGAGAAGGCTATACCCAATGGCCCTACCATGAGCTCTAAGGCTCATCTGGCCAATATGCATGTGCTATTTGGTTTCTATGTAATCTTGAGGACATAAATGATGTGACTTTCCAAAGCCTTACATTAATATCATATAACTGTGTACATCAATGTCTGTGAGAATCTAGTCTTGGCAGATTTCTTGCCCTAGACCACATCCTGCTTCAGATATCATTACTTTACAGCTGTCAAATAAAACTTCGAGCAGCTGCTGTGGTCAAATGGTCTCCCCCCCCCCCACTTCCTTTACTACATTAAAAGAACTTATACTGTTAACAAATGGTAGCAATTAAAGGTTAAATATTTAGCTTGTACAGCCCTTAGCATAATGACCAATTATAAGGAAAGATTCAATTTAATTGTCAAAATTTAATATTGGTATTCTTAGTTATTAAAAAGTCTAAGAGCACCACTTATGTCCAGTTTGCCACGCAAAAAGCTTGAACATCACCACTCTATCTTCGCAAATGAAAAGCAGAATGAATTGACAAATCAGCAACCCGTCATAAACCCATAAGGGCAAGGAGGTCACAGGGCAGTCACTTGCTGCTGCCCACATTGGAGATGCAGGATGCGCACACACAGAAAATCGTCCTGGAACAGGGACCTTCGTGGGAACGAGCTAAGGAGCAGGGAAACAGAACCTGCAATTGATGAACTGCCAGAGGCTCAGTATGGACAAATCTAAGAATTATACACTCTGCAGGGAGCCAGACACTGGGGGTCTACTACATTTTCATGAATTTATTGCCAGGAACTTATCAAGTTCTCACCATAAATACTGGAGAAAAATCTTCTAGTCTAGCTCTTCTTTGGGGATGAGGCTTAAAGAGGGAAGAAACCATTTAGAATATACTAGAATACTTTCATTTTTTAAAAGGAGACTGAAACAGGAGGATTGCAATCATGAGCCCAGCCTGGACAACTTAGTGACTCAGAAAGCAAAAATAAAACCAAAGTGGAGGTATAGTTCAGTGTGAAAGCCCAAAGTTCAATTCCCATTACCACAAAGAAGGAAAGAAAGGAAGAAAGAATGAATGAGTGAATGAATGAAAGAAGAAAAAATGTGTTGGGGTCTTATTAAAGCCTAACTGAAAGAGCAGGGACAATGGAAGACCCAACTCTAACCAGCTACAGTGTTCTACTGAAAGAGGGACATACTCAGTTCCAGGCCAGGGAGGGTGTGTAGGATGGGGAGGCAGAGAGAGGTGGGTAAGGGGAGGGACAAAAGGAGAATGGGAAAGCCCTTGTCACCTTGACAAGATACGTATGTGCACAAAATGCTCAACTTCATTGGAAACCTTGAATTTTGCACTTATATCAATAAAATGGGGGGAAATAAATAAATACTTGCTTAATTATTGAAAAAAAAGAAAATGCCTTATTCTGGATGTCTGATATTAGAGAAACCATGTATTTAACCTGAGTCTGGCTCACTTTGCTAAACATGATGGTCTTAAGTTGCATCCATTTGCCTACAAAGGCCTCAAATGAGCTGCCTTTTATTCTTTTTAGCCTGGTACATCATGCCTGACTACCAATAAAAAAAAATTACAAGACAGACTGAAAGATGAAAAGCACAGTTTGAAGGAACAGAGGCAGCATCGGAAGGGACAAGGTGCGAAGTTGGAACTGTCACACAAGAGACTAAAACAGCTACGGTGAATGTGCTAAGGACTCTCATGGATAAAGTGGGCAACACGCGAGATGGGTAGAAAACACAAGCAGAGAGATGAGAGTTAAAAGAAAGAACCAAAAAAGAGGTGCTAGAGATCACAAGTACTGTAACAGACATGAAGATGCCCTCAGTGCACATCTCAGCAGATGAGGCACGACAGATCAAAGAACCATGAATTGGAAGACTGCACATTAAAAACTACAAAAACGGGAAAGTGAAGAAAACTGAGTGAAAAACAAAACAGACAAACCAAACATGCCAGAAAATTCAAGCGGTGTGGAATCGTGACAAAAGGTATGAATCGTGTGTGGTAGGAGAACTAGGAGGAGGTGAAAGAGGGAAGGAATGGAAGAAATACTTGGAATAATCATGACTGAGAATTTTCCCCAAAAAAGTCAGACACCAAATCACCCATCCCGGAAGCGCAGTGAATACCAAACAGCACAAATGCTAACGGTACTGCTCCTGGGCATGGCGCTTTCAAACCACAGAAGACGGAAGTTGAAGACGAAATCTTGAAAGAAGCTGGAGGACTGAACGCGGCTCTCCAGAGGAGGGCGAGGAACGTTCACATTCGAACTCTGCCTCAGAAAGGCCTAGTCTACACATGCAAGAAGACGGAAGTAGCCCCCACAGGGTGCAGAGGACAAAACAAAACAACTGAAACATCAGCCTAGAATTCTGTACCCTGTGAATTTGTCCTTCAAAAGCAAAGAAGAGAGACTTTCTTGGACAAAAACTGAGGTCCTCTTGCCAGTAGACTTGATTTGCAGGGAATATTTAAAAATTCTTCAGAGAAGGAAAATAATACAACTCAGAATTTAGATTCGCGCAGATACAGAAAGAGTACCAAAAGATTTTTTTTTTGAAAGGGTCTTCCTCTAGCTCAGGCTGGAGCTGAACTCACTGTGTAGCCCAGGCTGGCCTTGAACTCAGAGAAATCCTGCCTCATACTCTCCAAGTGTTAGGATTATAGGTATGTGTCACCATGCAAGGTTTCTCAAGGAGGATTAAGCAAACATAAAAAAATAATTTTTCTTATTCTTATTACAGATAAGAACAAATGGATAGAACCCTTCTGGAAATAATAGCAACATGAACATGTATTTCATTAGGTATGTATACAAAATATGCAATGCGTATTTAATAAAAAAATTATTCTAGTAAAAAAATTAATCGCCACTAATCTCTTCAAAACTCCCCTCTTGTTTGAACACACTTATACCATCGCTCCTCCGCTCTTGGAAGCATTTCCTGAAGTCCTCTTTTGGGAGTGTCTTGACAAGGTGTCTTCAAAAACACAGTGAATGCAGCGCTGACCACTGTCTAGCAGAAAGGCAAGCTTTCACAAACACTGTCATGTATCCTCGCCCCCCTAATTGACTGAGTCTGGCACAGTGTGACTTCTGGCTCTATGTCAAAGTGAAAATGACCATGAAAGGTAAATTTTCAAATCAATTCAGGATATGAAGGCAGCCACAACAGAGCACATACGGATACTTCCAAAAGAGGACTTCAGACACTACATAGAAACAGGGAAGGAAGGGTAAGTGTGTTCAAAGGGGTTTAGTGCCAATGTGTCTTCCGCTGGAGAGCATTCAACAAGTTTTAATATTTACATTTTCAATCAGACCTTATATGACAATAAACTATTATCCAAAATATATTAATATACAGAACTCTTAAAGCTCAACCACGTGGAAAACACAACAAAACCATCAAAATGAAAACTGACCATTTTGAAAAGATGGGCCACAGTTTTAACAGGCACCTCATCAAAGAAGATGTGTGGCGGCACACAAGCCTATGAAAAGAAATTCACATCATATATTACTGGGAAATGTAAATTAACTTGGCAGTGGGATAGCGCTGTAGCCACACCTTGAATGCTGGGAACACCGAATGCTGGAGAGGACACAGGGAATGGAACTGTCATTCACAGCAGGGGGGGATGCAAAATGGTACAGCCATCTTGGAAGATGCTTTGACAACTTCTTAAAAAAGTAAACATACCCATGTCATACAATGTACTTGTGCATTCCTTGGTATTCACCCACAGGAGTTGAAAATTGTATAGACATAAAACCTTGCACTATCGGTCGTAAGACAGCTGTTCACAGAGAAGGACAGAAGTATACAGGACAATTCTACTTTCCTCCCAATGTTTGATAAATCTAAAATTGCTTTAAGTAGTGAAATCTCATAAAAAGTCTAATTATCGAACTAGTAACTGCTTTTTTCTTTGTCAAGTTTTAGACTTTTTTCCCCATTGGTTAAGGCATCTCTCTTGTCTAGGGTTCAAAGTTGGGCTAGGCAATCAGTATAGATCTTACTTTTCTCTCTGAAAATTCAAATTAGGATCACAAGCCAGTTGAATTTAATTCATTAAATACTTGCTGAACTACATTTAAACCATCTCGGAGACTCTAGTCTCAGCCCACAAGAGGCACAGCATCTCTCATGACAAAAATGTGTGAGATCTCCAAGAATAATTAGGAGTAAGTCCTTCAGGGTGCAGAAAAAAAGGACAGTATTTTGTGAATTATATGAAGGCATCGTGAAAGATGTGGCAAAAAAAAGCAATCTGATTTGGGTGGCCTTTATATTTTATTTTGGGAGTGACTGCAAATGACAGACCTATAGGTTTTGTTCTCTCATGTGTCTGGGCCCTGGCTCACAAGAGGAGGAGATTATGACCAAGACTTGATCATTTCTTGAGAAACAATATAACACGTGTAGTTAGGAAATAATGGAGCAACATATAGCTTCTCGTGTTGCACTGTGGGGAAAGCCAAGCACATGATGCACATCCCACTCCTAGGTCTCTACTCACGTGATGATGTAACACTTCAGGTCTTTTCTTGTCTCAAAGGAGACAGCACATGGAAAACAATCATTTGATTAGGACTTTACTCTTTTTAAAATATCAACCTATTTTTTTTTAGATATTGTGGACTGACATTTCAATCTCTACTGTACAGGTCCAAAAAAATGAAGCTGATAAAAATCACATTGCCCCAGATCACACTGCTTTCAAAAAGACAGACATGACTCGTTCCCCTTCTGTCACCAAAGCACCAGTAAGAAGCTGGTCTTCACCCTGGGGAGTTCATAAGAGCGGCCAGAAACATTTCACAAGAAAGCACAGCTAAAATGCTCTTAGCTAGAACCCTAGTTACGCGCAAATTCAAGTAACTCGATTTTTTTTACATGTAACTTAAAAATCAGTAACAAACCCAAGAATGATGAAACAAGAACAAATACTACCTAGTATCAGAGACCATAAAATAAAAAGAGTTGGGTGAGCCAGATGTTCAGTGTCTTTGATGTCATGTAACATGAAACCACAAAGCTGTATTTAGCCAAAAGTGCTTAACATGAACCCAAAAGAAATTCATGTTGTGGAAAATATTCTCCACTTTATAGAAAATATAAGAGATGGACGAATCTGCCAACTGTCACCTGGGAAAGTGGCCAGTCCTACCTAGATGTGGGGCTTTCTGGCAGGACAAGTTGCTTGGGCTCTTTAACCCATCAAGTGTCATAAATTGTGGGACGGGAGTGAAGAATGCAAAGTGCTGCGGGGGAAGAGATTGCCCAGAGAATTTGGGGGTGACAGGTCAATTGTGGTGCCGATTTCATGGGTGACTACACGTAAGACAACTTCAACTGCACATTTTCAATATGTATGGTTTGCTGCATATCAACTATACTGCTATGAGGCTACTTAAAATGTTAATAGGGAAAGTGATTCATGGAATTATAGAAATTCTTATTCTACATCTCTGAAACATCGCTGTCTCTCTCTTCTGGCTAGCATTTTGCCTAATTGTCTATTTCTTCCTTTCAAACACCAGCGAAAACTAAGAAACTGGCAGCGCTGCTGTTTTGAATCTATGCCTTGCTGGAGCATATAATTTAGGCAATTAATACAGTCAAAAGTTGTGCCAGGATGGAGGGCGGGCGAAGAATCACTGGGTTTGTTTTAAGGGTAAGAAATTAAAATGCACTTCCATCCTGAGATGCTCGCACTACTCGTGGCTGGAAATTGGCATGGGTTCTGGCTCCTTAAGAGCAGACAGGTTCAATTTTATTGCAATCTGACCTTCCTGTGTTTCCAGGCTGTGCTTTTATCCACCACCTTCCAGCGGATTGGGGCTAATGCATGAGGATGCACAGAGACACCTTCGAAAGATCTAATTTGCATAAGCCCACATGCTGAAAAAGAGGAGAGTGTTTCAAAGACCCATCCATACATATGATATTGCTCCTGAAGATAAAACAAAAAGGCCCTTTGAAATTTGGAAAATTCATTCAACAGCCAAGTTTACATGCTCTTTAAGTTATAGGAAATATTTCAAGATACATACTTGCGACCAGCCAGGTAACTAACTCTTCTTACGGTCTTTTGTGCATAATAACAACCCCTCTTTATATGCGGACGTTGGAGACCAACCGCCATAGTCACCTGTGTATACTTTTTTTTTTTTTTGGAAGGAGCTGAACTCAGGATTACATTTTGATGAGGTTATTTTTTTTCCCAAGACAAATTGCTGGTTGATTTTTTCACACCATCCATCCATAAAGGTGGTCACTAACAGAGAAGGTTGACCACCAACATTTTCGTGATTCTATTGGGTAGATAAAAACCTTAACAGTTTGAGTCATACCAACCATAACTTCCCGTCACAGTACCAACGGGTCAATTCAATAATTCATGCACAGAGCCCGCTGCCTTTCAGCCTGACAGCTTAAAATGTCTTCACACGAATGAGAACCATTTTCATTACCCCTCATGCATATTCATTTTTCCATCTATTATGTACCCTATCATTTCCCATCTGATTTATTTTGAATTGTCTTTAGCTTACAAGGGATGTGTTTATTGTGTATGTGTGTGATTGTGTAAGACAAAAATTTTTACTAAAGCAAACCAGAAAAATAGGCTCAATGTTGAACTAACCTTTCTCTTCCGGCTGTAAAACTTTTCCCCTCGGATGGGAATACTATTTCCAAGGCAGGTTATTCAAGGGCTTTTTCTTTCTGACTTATTTTTATTTCTACATTAGCAACTTGAGGCTCATCTCTCTCTCTTTTTTTTTTTTCGAAGTGCACTCAAGAAGCAGAAATGGTGTGAATTACTTGAGATCATTTATAGGTGCCACTGAAGGGGGGTAAAGCTGCTGCCAGCTTTTGGCCACCTGCGCTGTGCTGGGCACTGACCAATCACCTGCCCCCTCTGACGTACTTCCTCTCGAGAGATGTGGAGCCAACATGGGCCCTGCAACCTTCAACAATTGAGTAGGCTAGTGGGGTGTGACAAATTGCACACCCTCAGCGGTTGCTGCTTGACTGAGATTTTCACTCAGAGAGGTTAACGTTGTTAGAGAAAGGTAGTTGCCAGGAACGAATGAATGAGTATTCTCAGGTTGAGTTGATTTGGAAGCCCAGGAAATAAGCATGAAGGGAAGAACGACCCAGCCTGGCCGCGTTTGCAGCAGAGCCAAGCCCTGGGTTTTTCTCCTCCTTACAAACAGGGAGAAGGAAGAAGCCCACGGAGAAGCCAGGCCATTAGCCTCACCTGGCCCTGGCAGGGCGGCAAATCCGATGACCGACTTCATGGACCTTGGCTGCTTTCCTGGCCCTTTGATTGTAGGTGGTTCAAAGGGGGGTCAAAGGGGGAAACTTGCACAGCAACTATCGTTAAATTTTTTTTTTTTCACTTCTCCTTAACATTTAAGAGTAATTTGCAGGATTTTGATGCATCCAAACCTACCTCTCCAAGAAATCCTAAGTTCTATTGTTTATTGATAAACAACTTGCAAAATTTCTGCGGCATCCTTCTTTAAAACTAACTTGTGATGCAATGAAATTGGGATTAAACAAATGAAGTCATATTTTCTTTGTTATATCAGTATTAATTTTATTTGCAACAACAGAATGCATGCTCATTTTGACACTGAAATTTTAATACCTGCCTGTAGGGGTCTATGTCCTGGTTAGACAACAAACCTCTGAGAGAGCTTGTTTTAGTCGGGGCTGGGGTACAGGTAATTAAAATAGATGATTCAAAGTGTTTAAATTATAAGAAAAATATATATTTTCTCACTTATCTACATATTTACATATACCCACAATATTTTTTAACAGATATTAGTTCTTTGAAATACAAAACCATTAAAAACTCAATTTGTGGATATATCGTTACTTCTACAGAGTTTGGGCATGAGCTCTGTATTTAATTTTGATTTCCATAGACTTTTCCATGTGCAGGCTTATTCTTTTGACCCCTAGGAACAAATTTTAACCTTTTTCAACTGCTTTATTCGGCTTGACATTAATTTTTGTTCTGTATTCTTAACAGGTTTTCATTGTACTTCGTGAACAATAAAGGGGCCCTGGAGGGCAAAGTAAACCTATAAAGTGCCCATGAATTTTAACCCAAGAAGGCAGCCCTACATGATTAAAAGCTTTAAATTCTCAGAGAGCAACATAATCAATCCAGCCCAGTGCCCAGTGGCTTCACACTGGCTTCATTTGTTGGCATTGTTACTTCCCTTCGTTGCATTTGGTTGGTGCTAATGCTTATGATTTTCGTTTGTTCAGTTAGTGCAAATAACTTGGCACAAGTGCAAAATGCCCCAACTATTTCAATCATTTCATGATCGGGGCATTCCCACCTTTGCAACAAAGAGCACGGGAGACAAGAAGTATTGACGAAGGTGGGGTTACCTAAACCTGACATCTAGGTCTAGGACTGAAGGCAAACTCAAAAGGCCTCTTCTGTTTCTTACCTGTTTGCCAGAAAAGAGGGGAGATGGTTCAAATTCTTTCATTTCCTGCTTTATTTTCTATCTATTTAGAAATGAAAATCTCTAGAATACCACACTCTTGCTCCATAGTCCATCCTGGTGTTAAAATAAAAAAGTACACGTGTAATTTCTAGTCAAAATCTACTTCTAGACTGTGTCTTTTTTTTTCAAACAGAGAGAAAATTCATTTTGTATTTTCATTTTAACACTGCTTCCAACACCCAAGTGTTGCTAAGGGGGTATATTTTCTTTATTTTTGCTTCCTTCTCTTAGGTTTAAAGACTTTTATTATCATTATCTTTCACCATAGTGTTTTGCATCACTTTGTGTTTACATTCCTCTATTTATATTTGAAAACTTGATCCCCAAACTGGCTGCAATAAAGAACTTTGCAATGAATATTGGAACCAAGTGGAGATTTTCCATTCTGCTGCTTCTTATATTATTCTGAAGAGATAAATGTTATCACTGTTATATTGATATGTCTATTATTTGTAGCTGCTGAAAGACCTATCTTCAGTTATATGTTAGCACAACTGAGGTTTTGTGCTTTTGTAACCTATTTTTTTTTGCCCAATTTTGAAAAGGTTCATAATTTTTTGACTCTGAGGATGTTACCACTCATCTATCTTCAGTGGTTTGTATTCTCAACTCAATTTGTTTTGGGAGTTCAGAGTTCTTAGACATGAGCTCTGGAAGGCTAAATACATCTTTTCAAAGTCAATTTCTCTTTCAAAATGTCACTTACAAGAAAACGGATTTCTTTTGTTCCAATAGGTTAACAACTCACAGTAAAGCAGAGAAGATGTGCTGATGAATCTATTGTGCCCTAATCATGTAACATGGGATTATTGTTGGGCTGGAAATACAATAATACTTCTGTCTCATGCTGTGATTCATTTGTGAGAGAAAGGAGAGGTATTCGGGGCCAGGGACATGAATTTCTGTTATCAGTAATAAGTAACTAAGTACCAAACACACACACACACACACACACGCACACACACACACACACACACACACACACACACACAAACATGACATGGTTTTCTGAGAGTCAGCCAACCAAATAAGGCCCCATGAAAACCATACAGTTCCCCTGATCCACAAATAACGTTCCTCTCTCTTCTGACCACTAGGCGTTTTGTAAGAAACAATAAACTTTCGGTATTTCTCCCCGTCTGTTTCTGTCTGGGTTGTGCTACTTACACAGATCATCTTTCGGCCTCCATTATCACATGGGTTTGGAACCTTGAGTAGCCGAAAATCAATATCACAGTCACTTGAGGAAGCCCTAAATTCAAGACTTATGTGTCCTTGAAGCTCACTCACCGTATTGATATATGAATAGCCTAGATTTTTGTTTTTCTTCTTTGAGGGAGAGTGGGAAACATTGTAACTTATCCCTTATATTCCCACTGAACAGCCCTAAATATTAACTTGTGGCCGCTTTGTATTGAACAAGCACAGGAAATAGCCAGAGATTAATAAATGCTGCTCGATTTCACGGGTGTTGTTCTCCGCAAGTCTCCCTCGCAGTATTTTGAGTGTACACAGCAGCCGCTGTACGCTTAAAATGAAAGGCTTTCCAAGTTCACCTCTTAGCCCTGTAATATCTCAGCTAAGCCTGCCTGAGGACTTCCTCTCTTTCTTTGACGGAAATAATAAAGTCTGATGAGTTTGCAATAACAGCTCTCATTTCTACCACCATCTTATTTCTGAGGAGTGGAACAATAGCTCCTTGTAGTGCAGTGAATCGGACCCTCCAGAACAGTGCGGTTCAGATGGAGAAGCCGGAATGGGGCTGTGTTCACACAGAGCGCCGCGGGGGTCATGGAAAGACATCTTGACACTGAGTTGCCATGGATGCATTTGACGCTGTAGTGACATTCCTCTTTATTTTTTTTAAGCAAGTGGTTAATGTGTGCTCCAATTAACACATCAGAAAGCAAAGCTACTGGGTCAAAAGATCATCTGGTGGTTCCCAAGTCTCCTGTCTACTGCTTCCGCTGAGATTGCTGGTTTGGGTGTAAGTGTCTGTCCATTTAAGATTGAAATCTTCCTCTGAGATATTGCTTGCCCCCAAAGCAGAGCCCTGGAGGAGGACGTTGGATTTTCAATGTGAGATGATAAGATCTTTCAGGAACACAAATGTCCTCCAGCCACAAGTCAAGTCCATGTCTACATATCCACTTGTTACATGGCAAGTGAGTCATGGGACACAGTCCACGTGGCTACCACCGGAAACCGGGTCTGTGCCAAAAGGTCTTGGCTTACAGCCACACTAACCCTGTGGCTCAAAGTTCCCAGGCAGAGGTTCAATGGTGGCAGCCACCTCTGCATGAGAGGCCATGCATTTTAGGCCTATCCTAAGCCTATGCACATCTCTAACTGTCCACTAGAGCCAATGGATATGGCCGCAGAGGGTGTTATTTGTACATGAAGGCTGACTGCATTTCTTGGTCTGGATGTTCCTGCCTAAACATATGCAGATAAGCTGTGCATGAAGAGAACTTGTATCTTGTAGTGCCTGGCTTGGTATAGTACATACTGTTGGAGCCCTGTCATAATTCCCTCTGTCAAGAGGGAGTTCCCATGAGCCCCTCCATCAGTCAGTGTTGTGTACTGGCCATCAATGGCTCCCAGCTGTTCCTCTTTTGGGTGGCTTGTCCGTGACCTCCTCAGGGACAGCCTTACCTCAGAGATGCCTGAGAGGTGACTTTCTACATGCGGGCTCCCCAAGCCCCAAAAGTGTCAGTCTCCAGCAAAATAAGTGGCTAGTGGATTATCAGGTGCAACAGGCCCAACACTCTTGCCAACATGGAGATGCTCCAAAGATTTCTGTGGGGTGAGGATGAGGTGAGACCTTGGGTGAAACTACCTGTTTGCCCTCACTGCTACCCGATCCCTCAGGCTTTCTCCTGCTGCACTCCCTCAGCACATCCTGTCCTTAAGGATGTCTCAGCCTCTGCTTCCAGGCAACATGGTCATGAACCTCTGGGAACCAAATTTACTACCTTAGCACACAGCACAGTTATGATCACTGATACATTTTCTGAACATTCAACATCTCAGATGTATATTATTCACATTTAAAATGCAGATACATGTTTACAACGTGAGCCAGCATTTCCGCTAAGTATTCACAAGTATCCAAGCAAAATGAAAACACATGTGCACACAAAGTCTTGGACAAGAATGTTCACTGCAGCCTTATTCATCAAAGTCTGAATCTGGGAAACCACACTGACGGCTATGGCAGAAGATTGAAACTATATAAACTGTGGTGTGTTCATGAAGTAGAATCCCAATCAGCAATAAAGAGAAGGGGATACACAGGAGGATCTATACAGGTTGAATGAAAGAAGCCCAAAACACAAAAATAAGATACCATGTGATCCAATTTAAATCAAAGTCCAGAACAGGCCAACTAACCTCTAGTGAAGAGATCACACCAGTGATTACTTAGGAAGACATGGAAATGACAGGAAAGGACCAGGAAAGAACTTCTGGGTTGATGGAAATGTTCTGTCTGATTTGCATTCATCAAAACTGATTAACATATTTAGGATCTGAGCAACTCACAGTCTGCAAATTGCTCTTCAAATCACAGGAGCAGATGGAAGAAAGCCATCTTTTTCTGAGTTTTATTTTCTTCTTAAAGTGGTGTTGAACAGGGACAATGTATAAGTTGTTTCAGTGTCCCAGGCTAGACCAATGGAACTAGTCGTAATGTTTAAACATCTCTATGAGCCTGTTCTAAAGAGTTTTTAAATTGGGGTTTTTATTTCAGGGTTAGTTTCAATGAGCGAATGAGAGCTGTTCATTGTCCAGATTGATTTGGAAATGAATGTAATGTATGCACTGCCTTTTGTGAGGACATTTCATTTGCAAAAATGTAAAATATTCACTCATCTTGTTTATCAAACATCTACTGCTTACCTACAATACGGCAAGAGCTGAACTGGATAATGAATATTAAGAAAACTAAGACAGTATCTCAGCTCAATGAAGGAAGAAATTGAACGTGAAGGAACCGACTGTGGCTATTATGGGAGTCCTGGGAGGGCTGTGGAAGCTATGGGATCCCAGTGGATGCTGAAAGGAGCAGGGCTGGAGAAATCCACCTAGGAAAAGCTTCAGACACACAGTGCGTTGGGAGCGATCAGGCCACATGCAGGAGGACTCTGTATTTAGGCCGATCATGTCTTTAACGTTCATTAGCCCTTTGGGTAATTTGCTGTCTGTTTTGAGCCCTCCTACTTAACCTCTAATTTGGCATAGTATTGATTACTTTGCAGTGTTGCTATCACATCATATCTAGCTCTTATTATTATCTTTAAAAGTGACATATTTAAATCATGACCATTCACGTTAGAAATTCAATTTAAAATCAAGCAACAAGTACTGGTGAATGTGATTTAGCGGAACCAAAAATGGATCACCTCTCGCTTCCCTTTGATTTCGTTTTCACACTTCCTTTTTATTTTTTCCCTATCACATCATTTCCTCTCCTCCTGACGCTGTGCTTCGCCAGTATCAGGACTCTTCTGATTACATCGAAGCTACTGCGACAATCCAGGAAACTTCCCCCTTCTCAAAATGCTTTAATCAACCCTGCCAAGTCCCTTTTAACTCACAAAATAATGTATCTCAAGTTCTGTGAACTGAATGTAGGCATCTCTCGGGAGAAAGCACAGTCCTACCTACCAGAGAAAAAAACACGAATTATTCTGAGGCCATTCTGGCAGCTCTGCAGGGGTAAGGAGCGCGGTTGTTAGGACACAGTGGAGCAGAATCTGCATAGAGCGGAAGGAAACATCTCGCGTGCCGTTCCCAGAAAGCTGGAACCGGAGGCACTGAAGAGTCTGCACACTAATAAACTGCGATAACAAACTGCTTATGGGAGTTAGCCCTGATTAGGAGAGTCGGAAGGGTCAGAGAACCGAAGGTGAGGGCAGAACCCTGGAAGCCATCGCCGTGGGCCAGGTGACTCATGCACTGGGAGGTTCAGCCTTCCTTGGACGCATTTCGACGCTGCCCAACCGGCCTCTCATTTACCATAATGAGACAGAAGATTTGGAAGAAGAACAGGGACAGAGGACAGAGGAGGGCAAAAGCATGGAGTTTTGAATTTTCAGAGGGTTTTGACAGAATAGGTCAGTGCCAAGAAAAGTAACTTCTCTGGGACATGTTCGTAATTACTCACTTTGAAGCTCCTTTAAATATTGCAAGACTGAGGGCATTTCAGACTTGGAAACATAAATATTTTATTAAAGCCCAAACAATTCACCGACTAACATGACTCGAAGTAGAGCCTCTTAATATGAAAACGGTGACAAATTATTTGTGTACAAGGCATGATTTTTTTTTTTTAATACGCTCCTGTTTCTTTACGAATTGAGGGATTATGGGGGACCAGAAGAATGAAAGAGCAAAAGCCACTGTTATCAAGCTCCGGAGGTCATTTGAGAGAAAATGATTTTAACGTTTTGATGACAAAAGTCTAGGTAGCCTATGTTTGTTTCTTTCTAACAACCAAAACTTTTTAAGCATTCTTCTGGCGAACGTTTATTATATGAAATTTCCCCAGAGTCGTGCAGATGGTTTGAGCTCCACTCTAGGCAAGATGCTACAAATTCTCCTCAAAATGAGAAAGCAAGCCCCTTCACCTCGCTTAAACATTCTTTAATTCTTAAAGAGACCTTGACACTTACTTGTACCATTCAGGCAAAATGTTCTCGATACTAACCAGCAACTCTATAGAGAGCAAATTCAATGATGCCACTTTTTAAAATATTAGATGCACGATTTGTAAGGAAGTGAAAAATTTATGTAGAATGTATGTTTTACTCTGAACGTATCTTTCTCTATACCAGAAAACTGGAAAACAAATACAGAAAACCAAGTTTAGATTAATTTGATGATAACGATGCTCATAAAAATTGGTAAGCACTCCAAGATTTGCGTTTCCTATTATGAAGATGCACAAAGTTGCTTAGGCTTTCTGTAAGAAATCTAGACTGATATTAACATAAGTGAAGTATATTTATTATATTGCTTAATACATAATAGGGGTCATAACATGTACATCGAATGTCACTGGGACAAATACCTCATTGTACATTTCCTCTTCATTTTACAGGGTGATTTTAAGGTTGTCACCAAACATCACAGAAGATGTGACTTTTCTTTGATTTCACAACTCAGAATAAAGGTGAATAAGAGTGTACAGCGAGGAACACAGAAGACCCATCTACTGACCTTTCTTGATGACGAATGGCTCTTTGGTAATTATGTCTTACAAAAATCCTTCAACAACAACAATGACAACAAAAACCATAGACGCTTGCTTTAAAAAATGCCTTGTGTCTCCAGCTGAACTTAGTGAAATATTACAAATACACTCTCAGTGCATAACGTCACATGTCCCTCATATGCTACACACATGTATTAATCCTTGACACATAGATAATACTACTCTGTGCACACTTAAACGTTATATAATTGGGTTCATATTACACTCCTTTTGCTTTTTTATGTAGTGGTATGTTGCAGGAATTAATCATATTGGTAATGTTTTTTATTTCCCCTTTTAACTTTTAAAAAGAGCAGTTTATTGAGATATAATTTATATGCAGTTCAGGTCACCCATGAAGGCATAGTGCGCAATTTTTTTGGCCTAATCGTAAGTTTGTAAAACTGTCCCTATAATCCAATTTTAGAAAAATTTTATTTGTTCTCTAAAACAACCCTGTACCCATCAGAAATCACTCTTTATTGTCCCTCCTCTCCCCACGCCCCAGACAAACACTAATCTGCTTCTCTTCCAGGTAGATGTGCATATTTTAGCTACTTCAAACAAAAGGCATTTTCTGTCATTTTGTGTCTGGCTTCTATCATGTAACCTAATATCCCAAGGGTTAGCCACCTTGCAGAGTGCATCATGCTTTATTCTTTTTACAGCTGAGCAATATTCCATTATTTGTGCATAGGGTACTCTATGCATTCATCAATTAATGGATTATTTGGGTGGTTTCTACCTTTTGGCTGTTCTGGATAATGCTTCTTTTAGGGTTCATGCGCAAATTTTCCTGTGAATATATATTTTCACTTCTCTTGAAAGTAGGCCTAGGAGCAAAATTGACTTGGTCAAATGGTAACTCCATGTTCACCATCTAGAGAAAGATCCAACTGGTTGGATGGACCATTTCCTACCAAAATCACGTGAGGTTCTAATTTTTTCACATCGCTACACACATTTTGTTTTGTTGATAGCCATCCTAGAGTAAAAAGTGTCATATCATTGTGGCGCTATTTCATTTTTTAGTGCTCTATATTTCTTTTTATGAAAAAATTCAATCTGGTCTTATCGGATATGCAGATTTTTCAAATTCTGTATTTATGCACATGCATACGGGCCTATTTACAATATGCATTTAAAATCAAAACTATTTTAAAATTTTCTTATAAATACATGAATTCCAAATTCTGTAACACATGGAGACATGGGAATGAATGAACTCCTATGCCATGCGCTTTTTAAATATTTATTCTATTCCTAACAGTCTATTGTCTCTCTACCTTGTCACTCTACTGGGGCCTTTTTTGTAAGTTAATACTCATAAAAGCCTTTAATTTTATAAAAATTATGGCAATTTGCTTTTTTTCTGGTAAAGAGTGTGAACAACATTAGCAGATTAAGACTTTAGAAGATGGAAAGCAAAAATGTAAATATGGTTAATAAAAATGAGGTTGACATTCTAGCTACGATGTCTGAGCCTTTCCGTGTTATCTGCCACGTCAATCCTTCGGCTGAATGAATGCTCGCGATGCTCTCCCTAGCCTTTTGCATCGCACTGTGTGTTTTTCTTTTGCTTATTTTCAACATCCTTGGATGGCTTCAAAGGGAGGCGCTAATAAATTATGATAAGGGACAAGGTTATACTTCGCTTTGCTCTTTAATATCCCCTGGTTGCAGGAACAGCGTCCACACAGCATCAAATAAACTGGAAGTTTTCTGTAGATTGTAATGCAATTTATACTCTTGCAGGTAAGCCCAAATCTAGCCACATAGAACGAGCAGAATAGAGGCAGCTACCTTGTTGGGCTGTGTCAGGAATGGGTCTCAATGGTCACCTAAGGCCGTGCCACGTGAAGACCCATGTGGTTATAGGATGAGGAGATGGTCCGCTTCCCTACAGAGGAATATGAATGCAGAGCTCCTAGCATCCTTGACGGCGAGTAGGCACAACTGAAGAGTTTCAGTTTATCCTCATTGTACGCTGTGTGCTTTTTACAGTACTACAAATTATACAGGGAAGAGTTCAAGTTTTGGGAGCTTCAGCCAAATCTGCGGTGACGGGCAACTGCTTGCCTCTTCTTGAAACATGAGGCAATCAACACACCTCCAGAATCTATTTCAAACACACAGCGATCACATTTGTGCATGTAAACTGTCACATGATGTAAGTTATGTTACTTCTGGGACTCTATCCCTTCCTATCGGATGTATCTGTATGAAAGATAAAAATGACCTTCAAGATTGTCTGACTCATTTTTCTTTCAGAGGAAATTGATGATATTGGCTTGATTATGGTCACATTAACCCAAGGAAATATCAGGCACATTCTGCTATCTCCAATCTCCTTCACAGAAAACCAGACCTACATTTTAGTACTCATATAAGATAGCAAAGATGAATATGGTTAGACAATATAGTTGCCTTTTATTCACAAGATCATTGTGAAAATGAAAGCCTCACCATCCTTGGCTTCGAAGAATGTTTGACTGTGGACAGAGTTATCTACAAGAATCCATATTTCACCAGAGAGGAAATATCAGAGGATAATGGCTTCTCTAGACATAATGTCTCATTCAAAGAGGAACAGATGGGAAATCAGTTATAGCCTAGCAGCTGAAAATCCACGATTGAAATTTTTAGCCTTGAGAAGTTATGGTATATCATAAAGAAAGGTGAGGTACATGTAACATTTCAATTTAGTGCTCTCAGAGGGAGACTCGTGCAGTGACAGGTAAGAGAATAGTCTCTAAGCTGTGTGTCCTTTTTTCAAAAAAATTCAGTTACTGAATCCAACAGAATGCAGCTATCATGCTACTTTTGAGAAGATCAAATCACTAATAAGATTGTTGCAATATTTGGGGATAAATAATCATGACGTTTAAGGTTATCTTCTTCTGGGCTATTGCGTGGCGGGGCCAATCATCTTGGATATTAAGACACAAGACTAAAGTATTTCTTAGCAAGCAAAATATACACTTAATCCATTTAAGCTATAGATAATTTCTTCCAGAATTCTATATAACACCACACATAATATAAGGAGAAATTTATTTTAGTAGGTAGTTATAAGAGTTTCTGTCCATGATCAACTTTTTTCCAAGGCAGAAAGATCATGACAGGAAGACATGGTGCAGAAAAGCTGTTTACTTCATGGCATTTGGGAGGAGACAGAGATGAAAAGCCCAGGGTCGGAACATGTCCTCTGAAGGCAACCCCCAGGGTCTCACCTCTTCCAGTGGGGACCTACTTGCTAACAGCACAATAAGTTAAGAGCTCATCAACGGATTGATTCAGTATCGCGACTCCATGATCCAACCACAGTCTAAAAGTCCCCCCTCTGAATACATGTGACTTCTGGAGAACATTTCAGATGAAATTCTAGCATCTATACTTATAGTCTATGACCCACTAAAGAAAGACAGATACATAATAGCAACAGGGATAACAAGTGTTCCCAATTTTGTAATAAATATATTTAACAGTAACAACGGACAGGTAGGAGGACTACTACGAGGTCCCCTGGGTTTCTAGATTGAATGCTGAATTTGGAAGGGACCAGAGCCAAGAGCTTGGTGTAGCTGGGTTTCAGGAGAGTGAATTCACGTGGGCATGGAACACCACTATTCCTGGGCACTCAATTGCTGGTAGGTAGTAGGGGTTAGATAAACAGATATGTACACTTTTGTTTACATGAGACCAGTGCAGTTAGAAAAACCTTGAAAGGTGCTGATGTTTACACTTCAGGTTTTGATTTAAAGCCACCTATTTTTGAATCCTAGCCCATTATATAATTCAATTTATGGAAGAGAATCAAGTTACCGATCAATTTTCTCTCATGTAACAACAAAGTGGTAATCAGTGCCTCATCTTTTTACTGAGGAGGGACAAGGATCAACGTGAATGGTACTGCAGTGTTTCCCACTGGTCAGGTGGATGCATGGAATCATTTTGAACTAGAAGCTGGACTTGATGGTGAGACAATCAAAACATGTTCAAATTGCAAACAAAGAAATGGTACATCACGGATGATAAAAATTCGCATTGTGTCTCAAAATAAAGACACATAAACTATTTTGTGATTGTCTCTTGGGGCTACATCTCCAGGCCCTAGGGTTAGACAATCATTGTTTTTGGGAGAAAATGGTTGAGATATGGTGCTGACGGAGTCTCTGGGCAACACGCAGAGCCTTGTCCGTATGGTGGCCCTAATGGTGCATAATCATTCAACTCTGACCACAAAACAATGCCTTTCCAATTTGCTGGTTAAATTCATGCCCACTAACGCTCGTATCTGCCAATTCTCTTCTATCTGTCAAAAATACATTGAAGACTTGAAATCAAACTTGAAACTGTATTTACCTAAAAAGTTAATATTATGCAAATATACACTTGGAGAAATGGATGGTTCAAAGGACCGGAAACCTCAGAGATTAGACTTTCCGGTGACAGATGAAACCACAGCAAAGCTCTGAGGAAGATCTAGAGTTTAGATGGAGAAACAATGAAGAACCGTTTAAGACTAAGAGAAGGCAATACAATGGAAACAAGGGTCTGGGCTGTGATGTGTGTTGAGAGAAGCCAGTTAAGTTAGATTCTGGCTCTTGAACTCAGAAACTGGGACGGGCAGGTTGTGCCAAGTGTTCAGCTCAATGACGGGCAGAGGAAATCATTAGCGTAAGGCCAGGCACTTATCTCAATTCTCTTCCACTCTTAGTGCAAAATTACGACACAGACTGCGCTAACGCAAAGCAAAGCTGAGGTATCAGAGAGAGGCTCTTGGCACACTGAGAGCCACCCAAGTCCCACACAGGCTTTGCCACCTCGATGGCACCTGTTTCTAGTCAGAACATTGTGGATCAATATTTTATCACAGCTTGTCATAAATATTCCATGAAACAAAACTCAGGAAGTAATACTAGATTTGGGTAATTTTTCTAGCCTCGGAAGTCAAGGCAGTGATTTTCATTTTCAAAGCTTCTAATCCATTTCTTAATTATGCATGAAGGTGGATGTGACGGAGACCGCATTTAACACTATCAAGTGTTGTAGCAATGAAAAGGGATGTGGTTAAACAGTACTGAGGGAACAAAGGAAGAGGCTGAATGAAAACGCAGAAGGAAACCAAGCAGCCTCCACGTGTGTGATGTGATACACGTGACATGGCTCACCAGTGTTCAGCGGGGGAATGTGCTCTGCCTTTGTTCTCATATGACAGGTCAGCCTTTGGATAAGAGCACATGGACAGCTTCCGATGCTTCATCTCAAAGAGAAGATGTTGAACACATGTCTAGAAACATGCTGGTGACCCCAGAGAGTAGCACTTGTTCAGAGGGAATAAGCAGTCAAACTCTGTGGGATCCCAACTCCAGAGATTCATATTAATGCACCCCGAATAGTCTTAGCATTCATTCCTCATCACTTGAGAACAAACTAAGGACCCAGGTCATTCCCAACCAGAAAGACTACCAGGACGCAGTTTCCCAAAGTCATGATTTCATAGGCTACTCAGTGTATCCCTTTCTTTACAGGGAAGAATTCTAGACAAGGATACTTCACTTGCATTCAATCATAAGTCCATTCAAGAATCAATTTGAAAAAAACTTTCTCTCCACCAGATGGCTGCCAGATACAGGAGCTACCTCGCGAGCAAGACAGACTTCCTATTCTGCAGAAGTTTATCATCCAAGACCAAGCAGATGCTTTCCAAAGCACCACTGTGACAAGTGCTTATAAGAAAATCGTGACAGGGGGCTCCCTCTTCCAAGAACGGCTGGTAAAGAGGTGTGAAGGGCAGACTTCTCAAGAACTCAACGTCCAGACCCTGCAAGTGAATTATCCTTCTCTAAAACATTCCCTTGCTAAGTGGGAAACCCAGAAGCATTCCACAAGAAGGAGTTCAATCCTGGCAGCCTCTAGCATCACCAAATAAGTGAGCTACACGTCACTCTACCATGCTGAGAGCATCACGGCACTTTCAACAGAGGCCAGTCTCCTCAAAAGATCATTCACAGCCCTAGCAGGATATTTTCATATTTGGTTTATTTTCACAGCTGCTGGTGGAGTAGAGCTTCTGCTAGACTATCGGCTAAATTTATTATGCAGTGCCCTGATGTCTGCTTGTCCCACTTTGTGAGGCTGTCACTAGGATTTTCAACATAATGTGGAAAAGTTGAATTCCATCTGACACATTCTAAATCACTGCTGATTTCCTGACATTCTCCTACTTTTCTGAGTGGTGACTGAACCATTCCGAAGTGCACTTGTCAGAAGAACCACCACGTGTGTGAGTGACCCCAGGACCAGGGGGGAGGCTTTGGAGGTCTGTGGAGCCAAAGGCTTTTGTCTGGATTTGGAAGCAACCCACCACAGAACAAAAATCCACACACATCTCTCATTTCTCAGATGTTGGCATCTGTTTCCCCTCCTTTACCCAGATTGATCCACATCAGACGAAATCTGTGGCCAGACGAGGATCATTTTCTTGGCTGCTTGTGGGGAAGTGACATGGGAATCCTTCAGCAAGATGTGCCTACTGGGCTCACCTTGGGTAAAAACCAAACCCAGCAGGGCTCAGAGGACACTGTGCTGCCTCAAAGCAGAGTCTCTTTAAGTGCAAATACATACCTATGCATGTGTGTTGCAGATGCACACACACTTGCATCCACACACACTATGCCATTTCCTAATTGTATCTCAACTGGAAGCGCTCTGCTGCTTAAAAGCACCTTGCTATCTTGATAAGAAAACCTAACGAGATGCCCTTTGCCGAGCTGGTCATGCAATCGCCCAAGTGACAAGGATCCCTATCAAGAAATAAAGCAGAAGACAAATGAGAATTTTTCTGATACCCATTTCACCCATTGTTCACCAGTGTTAGGAAGCACAGATTCTATTTATCATGGAGGAGCAGAGAGGGGTCGCGATCTGTAAAGAAATCATCAACTGTAGCTTCAGATTCTCAGTCACTGTTAACCCTCTTTTACTCCTGGTAGGAAACACAAGCAAGGTGGCAGGGGGTTGGGCGTGGGGAGAGGATGTTCCCAATTTTATGCTTTAATACTTTAGGGCTGAGACAATATCTGAGAAATTATCTTTTTCAAGGCAGAGGAGAAAGATATTATTTCTGACTATGGCACTAAATAAGGTGACGATTTCAGAGCCATTAAATTGCAACTGTGTCAAAGGCTCAAAATGCAAATGGAGGTTATGAAACTGCCACTTAAGACTGATGTAATTTTGAATTTTCAGAGGGTGCATTAAGACATAAGATAAACAGGGATGCTCACTTCCAAGTGCAGGAGAAGGCTGGGTCAATTTAACGGAAATGCGGCTTTTAGAGCACTAAGAGGGAGACCTCTGCGGGGTTACTTTTTAGATGCTGTTCCCTACATCCCTGAGTAACAAAAGACAACATCAGGCAAACAGACCTTGGGCCAACCAAGAAAAAAGTTAAAACTCCGTGTCCAAGTTTTCGAAAATTTACCTCTGTAAGGCTTTTGTTTTCTTTCCTTTTCTGATTACGTCATCCCACGGAGGCACCTTTTTGTTTTACTTTGAGGCAGGATCTCTCTAAATTATTAGATTGCTGGGCTGGGCTCAAATTTGTGATCCTCCTGCCTTAGTTTCCCATAGTGCTGAGATTACAGGTGACTGCTACCTTGCCCGGCTAGCAGGTTTTCACGTGGAATCTAAAAGCAGACATGGCCTCTCCTAGCCCGGGTCAGCACAACAGTGTTGCCCTGTGATAGTTAAAACATTCTGAAAGTGTTTCACATTTCAAGGGAGCTTTCTTATCTGCAGAACTCAGAGGGCTGTGCCAGCCCCAAGTCTCCCAGCAACTGCTGTTTACCAGGGATGCAGATGAGGCATGTCCTTGTTCTACGACAAGAGGCTGGCTGATGTGTGTCCGTGTGGAAGGACAGCAACAGGTCAGGAGGCAGACCAGGCTTGAAGATCGCAACGTGTGCCTCCACCAATGGCTTCCTGTGTACCCCAGGGACGGAGTGGGATCCACTTGTATTCCCTGCTGGCCACAGGGGAAAGAGAATGCTTCTGAAAGAACATTAATTTACTTCTGGGAACTTTTACTATTCTTATTGCTATTCTTTTTGGGGGGGAAAGAGGGGAAGAACGATTTAAGAACATGTATTTCCTCTCTAAAATTTTTACATATTATTTTCATGTTATTAGTGCCCTACGACTTTCCAGAGATAAGCGAGGAGGGGAGGCCTGTGCAACACAAGCGCTGCTATCGTCTTACAGATTTTCTATTTCAAAAGAACTAAAGAACATGAACAGAAGATTCATTTGCATTTCAATAAACATTTTTTCCTATGTCTATTTGTTTCATTTTTCCACTTGCTCCTTGTTAGAAAGACATCCTCAGCTTGCCAGTGACATCACTATTTAACGCAGACATCCAGCCAACAGAATGTCCTTCGGGGGACAGGAATTTTCAGTTTCATTTGGGATTTTGCTGTAAAAAATGAGTCCCAGGGTCAGATTTTGGATCCAACCTGTCCCTTTTGCCCTACCACTATAGTGCCAAACCTACTGGGCAATAACTGTGCGTCAGGGAGAAGAACTTGGCTTGGTTAATGAAGAGGAACCCCACCAGCCCTGGCGTGCTTAGGAACATCCTTGCAAAGGCTTGTCCGCTTGTCATTCTGTATCTAGCTCGCTTTCTGCCCTTTTTTTTTTTTTCCTCCCTTGGGATGGTACTGAGTGAACAAGTTATTTTATTGACCATACATCACATCTTTTCTAGGCACTCAGAATCACAACTAAAAACAGTTCCCTTCCTCATAAGGCATTCATGGCCTAGCTTGGAAACATATTAAAATAAACTGCATGAGTGATGGTATATACAGACAGAAAATGTGGGATGAGACCAGTGAAGAGAAGGGAGAGCCGGCACTGCCCCAGGGTTACCTCGTCGAACTCTGATGTTTATTTTAACTCACTTTTATCTAAAAATGATTATTGGGGCTTATAGTAAGGAATGTGTGAGAGCAAGCTGAAATAATCAATGAAGATCTGCCTTAAAGCTTCCTTAGCACGGCGCCCATAGGGAAGGAAAAAGCAAAGAGAACTTCATATATACTAAATGCTGTACCAAGTACGACACACATCATGGAGTTTAAGTAACTTGCCTGAAGTCACATTAAAAAGGAGAATTACAGAATACAAACCTTGGTCTCTCTGTACATGAAATCATAACACTTTCTACTACCACACATGACCGTCCAAATAAAAACACCATTATTGTTGATGAGCTTCAACTGTGAGAAATTGACCAAAGTGTGCATTTATACAGAACGGCCAATACAATATGAGGACAGCTGAGGTATCATACGATCTCAGCAGCATGCTTTCCATTCTATTCAGACATTAGAACATGTAACTGACCTGTAGACAGAGTGTCTTTGCTCCCTAAAGCTACTCGGATGGGACCAGGAAGCAGGCAGTTTGGATGAAGAGTAAGATGGCTGATAGATCCATCCCCTGCCGTAACAGGGCTACTGCGTTTGTGTTATGACAGCAGAGAGAGAAAGAAAACGAAATAGAGGACTTTATAATATGTAAAGTTGCTCAAATCAATCTCACTCTTTGCAAACACATGAATGACAGCAAGATACATTCATTTACATGTCAAAGTTGGTTTTAACATCCATCCATCCGTCTACTCAGAGTGTCTACTAAGCTGCTCTTACAAATTTAAAAGTACAAGAAATAATTCGGTCCATAAAAAAGTCGCAAGACTACAGGGCAAGATCTCCAGGTAAACAAGCTTTATAGAGTCATGCAAAGATTGAGGAAGACAGGGGTTGCTATGGCAATGCAGAGGAGGTACCGAAATCTCACCTGTAGTGGGTGGAGAGCTAATAGACAATGGGAGAAGGCTCACTATGAAGGTGTAGCGAATGAAGATGTCTTGACACATGAATAAGAAGAACTTTGGGTACAGAGAGGTACAGTGCCTGGAAGAAGACATCTCAGACAGAGGGAACAACAGCATGGGTAAAAACAGAGGAAAAAGAGTATAACGTTTTCACAGAGCTGCTAAATATACCATTGGCAAGCATTTATTGAGCAATCGCTATTTCAATATTCAAATTGAAATTTCAAGAGCTGGAGAGTACAATTTGTGGTATAATCCAGATTGGATAATAATTCCTTTAGCCATAATTAATAGCACTATAAACCATAAGCTGATAATAATACTAGCTATTAAAACACTCAAGACACTTAGGGCATCCAATTACAGAAAGAATTTCACCACATCACACCAATCACACCACCCATAAGCATTGCTAGGATACATTTTAGTTTGCTTTCTTGTAATCACGAAGTGGTGGTGTGTCTTATATCAGATCTCTTTAGGGTTTTATTTTTAAAGCAAAACTAAGAACAAAATTGAGTCTTAGGAGAGGAAATGTTAATTAAACGAATGTGTCAGTCCAAAGTCTAACGGTGATTAAATAAGAAATCTGAGCCGTGCAGGGCTGTAGCGATGGTAGGTCTTCTGATGCCTTGCTTCTGTTGACTTTCGTCATGGGATTTCTCCTTTGCTAGTCAGGGAAAGGTTGAAAATTTTAACATCAAAGTAGAATTTAATTTCCCTCCATGTAGGAACAACTCTTTCTGTTTTTTAAAGAGAAATCTACATTTGCAGAAAACATTTGGTGCAGGAAAAAAAAAAACCAGAGAATGTGTTTCTTTGCCTGTTGTCTTTGACTTACCTAGAGGCAAGCACCACAACGTGAATACCTGTTGCTAATTACTTGCTTTCCTTGAATGGTCCTAACATCACCCCTTCAGCTGGTGCTCAGGTCCAGCACAGCTAGCAATGGGCTCCCTCGGACACTGTTTGGGTAGCAGGATCATTAGCCTTATTGTAGTCTTTCTTTCAAAATGTTTCTTTGCTGTTGATATCTCATATAGAAAATCTGGAACTAATCTTACTCGTGACAGCCCTGACCTTCCTTAGGTATTGCATGGTTCAGTTCACAGTTCAAGCCACGCTGTACCTCAAGATGATCAATCTATCATTCTTAGAGAAGTGGATGGAAAGATGAGTGAATAGAAGTAGTCATGCCAAAATTCATTAGTGAATAAAGTATTTGACCGGAAGGCTAACTACAGGCATGAAGCGAAAGACGGTTCAGTAGAACTGTGGATACAGAAGCCAAAATGACCCATGCAGTTATATAAGCCTGAGACCTTCAGTAGTTAGGAGAATCAACATTGCTCAACCAAACGCAATAGCCAAGATGAAGGAAAGAAAGTGTGGTGGGCACAGTTTTATTCTTTGTGCCAAGACGACACTGAAAACATCACTTACAATCTTTAAAGATGTTCCCCTGGACCAATGTCAGTGCCCTTAATTAAACTGAATGTTTCTCAAGGTTCTTTTTCTGATTGAGCTGAAGGGGAAAACAAACCAAATAACCTGATGATTTTTTCCTTTTTACTTTTAGAGAAGCACACGTTTAGACTTTCATTGAACTTTGCAAATATGACGGTCATTTTTAAGGACTACGGACATTCTCTTTACCCCCCCCCCCCCCCCCTTTTGGATAGCTAATTGAAAGCAGCTGCCAACAATGCTCTATAAAGGGACAATGTAAGCAAAGCAAAGATTCTGGGACAATTCACATCATTTGACAGTAGCAAACGGAGAGGAGAGTCTGGAAGTTTTCGGGCGGCCGTCACAATCAGTGTTCCACAGTTACATTTATTGGACATTTCAGGCTTTGAAATATTGAAGCAATGGTACATCCGGTTCTGAAAGCATGCTATTCTCTTATTTTTTTGAGTGAGGGCTCTCAGACCTTGCTGATTGTCTACTATCAAAGCCAGCATGGATGTGAAATGTTTCCCCACTCTCAGCACAGCTCTAGCTCTAACACCGAGGTTGCAGAAGATTATTCTTTTTGTGGTGATCAGGGAGATGGCACAGCACACACAAAAAACCAGTTGCATTGACCTGGGACCTAGGGTGTGGGAAAGCTGGGGTGCAAGCCCTACTACTGAGTAAATGTACATATTTTATAGCAAGAATATATATAATAGCATTATACATTATGCCACAATACTGTACATAACACATATAATAAATGAAAATATATAATATATAGGGATACATGTGCCCATTTCCCAAGTTGAATATAATTATGTGTCGACAATATATACTAACAAAAAGAATAGTTTGGGGAAAAATACATATAATAATGCAAAATAAACACATTTATGAATTAAACGTATATATCATCTTCAGATGAATGTCTCTCTACTTGGGAGTTTGACACATGACAAGGTAAATCTGAGACCATACTCAAAGGTCAGTTATAGGGAAGTACCAAATCTTTACACGCTGAAGACTGCAAATGATTAAGGAATTTTACTCCAACCTTTGCAGATTTTCCTTAATTATTAAATAGGGTTGATAACTCAAGCAGTGTGATGGAAAATAAAAAGGGGTCTAGTTGGGCCGGAACGCTGGTTCTAAAGCAAGCCTGTGCAACCACAGGACCGCTCAATGTTCCCTTTCCTTCATTTGTACAATTCTCATGATCTATGAACACTTTCTACTTTGAAAATCTTTTGGCATGCTAGCTTTATTCATATATTCCCTCTATAATCATCCCTAGCAGGAGACACATCTCCAAACTTCTAATAGGAAAAGAACATGTGACTCCATTATCCTAATAACCTCATCGCTACTCTTGCAAACATCACACGACTCTTGGTTTCTACAGTTTGGTGACACAGTCTCCTTTATCAAGTCTTTCACAGAGTACCTTCACACAGAAGGCCTCTTTGACAGGAGAAATACTTAAGTCATACTTATTGAACTCATGATGTTAAAGAAAACACTCTAGAGCTTTGAAGATTTTCATACCCCTCCCTCCCCCAGAAATTAGAGAGAAATTGGCTATGGTGAGGCCGTGGAATGAATTATCACTAGTTGGTTTGCATAGAACTTCTATGTGTGCACTTGGGGGTGGCCGGGGAGATCGAAGAGGCCTTGGATTTCCATAACATTCTTCCCACTTAAATTGCCCACAGCAGTAAACATACAATTATTGTGATGTAGCTTACTAAATTCCTCTGAAATGATATATTCTTCTCTAGCATGGGGCTATTAACATAACAGAATTGGGAATCTGATTTTGTTGCTGAACTCAAGGCTACTTTAACGAGTAGAAAGAAAAATGTTAATATATGCAGCAGAAGGTATTTTAAATAAATAACTGTCATCTATAGTTAAGCTGGTGCTTCTCTGGTGTTAATTATGACACAATCAGGAGAGAGGGGAGTGGAAGGTATTTATTGCAGGTTGAAAAGCCAAATATTAGCTCTACTACTAAGTGAGGCGAGTGAAGCAGCAATTATGTATTGTTTTGATCATTCTGGGAGTTCACTAAAACAGATATTTTCTTGTGTATATACTATTGATCAGAAGGGAATAATTCAATTAATAGCCTAATTGGCTATTAAGATGGCATTTTGGAAGTGTTAAGAATTCATTCCTTCAGGTTCTTTGATATATTTCTCATGTGAAAAGGTTGCTGCCCAATAATCTTCCCTTTGGGGTGTTTATCATAGATATTTCTGTCTATATGGACACAAATGGGTTCAGCCAAAAACAAAAGATGTGTTTAAACAGGTAACAGGAACTCTTAAGGAAAAATGAACTGTCAGAAATTATATTATCATAGTCACCACAGCAAGTACCAAGGATAAGGCATCTGGGGATCACAGCGACAGTATCTGCTTAATAATTAAATGGTTACCATGGTTTTGGATGGAATTAGTAATAATGCCCAAACTCTTCTTGTAGGCAAATAGAAGCACTCTTTCCATAGGCCAAGAGTTTAAAACTTGATTTTTAAAATTTTTGCATAAACAGCTTGAATATACTTATATTTATTCTTTTTCCACACACACCTTTCCTTCCCCTCATATGTTTTAAACAAATATAACACATGATGCTTGAAGACGGTGTACCCGTATCATAAATATCACATTAATCTAAAATTAAAGGGATATTGGTGGTAGCCCACAGGTCCTGGGTGTGGATGTGAGGACAGTGGGTAGGGTCCAGGGACATGAAGCCCCAGAGAGTATTGAGCAATGTTTTTGGATATTCAGAATCAGCTGACACTTCTAGTCGACCTAACAGGGTGCTGCTTAACTATTTAGTTTCTCTTTTCCCTTTTCCTTTTTTATAGAAGTGGAGACTGAGGACAAGGCCTTCACACCAAGCCCTGTCCCCTGACCTTCTTTTAAATTATTTATCTTGAGACAGTCTTCCAAGGTGCTAATTTGCACAGGCTGATCTCCAACTTCTATTCTTTCTGCCTCTGTCTCCCAGAGGGCTGAGTGCTGGGGTTCTAGGTGTCTAACGTTTTTAGACCTACTGAAGAGCCTCAGACCATACTCAAGAAGACAAGGGAGGGGAGGAAGTGACGTCTTTATAAAGTTAACTTCCGTGCAGACCTGCCTTTGTAGACCTACAGACCATATTCGTGAACCTCACTTCTTACACTAGGATGCTCAGTTTGGCAGCAAAGTCACAATAGCCTTTTATTAGCAAAAATACTGTATTTATTGCAGGTTGAAAAGCCAACTAGAGGAGGCAGTGGGGTTACAGGCAGTCAGGGAGACAGGATCGCCCAGAAAAGGAGGATTTACTGGAAGGCAGCTGGCTGTAACTCCTGACAGCCTGTAGCTGATCACTCCCTAGAACTTAGTGAAAAGACAGAAGAGAGAAAGATATTTTTTAAGGGGGAAGTAGTTAAGGGTGGGCTTCAGCCCTGGGTTTAAGGGTGGAGAAACAAACAAACCAGCCCCTTATCCAGCTACCAAATAAAAACCTCTAGACAGTGAACCACCAGGCAACCTGCATTTCTGGGTCCCTCTTCTGTTTAGCAGAAGCATTACCCTCTCTTTCTTTTCTCTTCTGTAAGTTTCCCGGTAAAGACTTTTCTTCACAACCTGCCTCCCTTCTCCATGTCTTATTCTTCATGCCTGTGGACACGCAAACCCGGCGAGGACTCTTGTCGGAACCAAGGCCTGGCACCACAGCGACTAACAGTACCTAGCTGGCACGAATCATGTAGCTTCAACCGTCTGGCACAGGTCCCCAGGTTACCGTAGAAGGGCTAGAGCCTCAGTTCCCTGCTTCCCTTGGTGGGTGTCTGTCAACAAGGGAGAGAGGCTGGGTGGGGCCGCTACTGCTTGCCTAGTGTCCATAAGCCTCACCAGGTGCTAGAAGCCACATCTGTCATTACAAAACTTTGGCAAATCAACAGCTCTGTGCAACCACACTTACCTGGCTTAGTCACCAGGCTGTACCGGCTGACAGATGAACTCCGCTTCCGGTCCTGGCACACTCGGGGGTGAACACACGCCTTTGTCAACCAAAACGTTTCCCTCTTAAACTGCACTGCAGATTTTGGATCCAAGACACATACATTCCTTGGGATACCATAGGAACTCAGATGGGTTGTAGCTCCAACACAATGGAGAACAACCTACTCTGGAATTCAAAGCATTGCTTTTTCTTTTAGAAAATGACATACATTTATGTTAGCTTTGAAATGTTAGCTTTTAAAGCTCAAATTCACTAATTTGTTTAATTTACAAGGAAACAGTATAATGGCAGAAATCAGCTCTCAAGCTGGCTGTCTATCTGTCTCTTTTTTCCTGGCACTGAGGATTGAACCTATGGCCTTTGCAGGGAGCTACATCCTCTGCCCCTTTTATTTTCGTTTGAGACAGGATCTTATTATGTCATTACATTGTTCATGAATTTATCGTCCCCTGGCCTCAGCTTCCTACAGTACTGGGATTACCCTGACCACTGTGCCAGAGTTGCAACTTCTCTTAACAAAGAAATGATTTGTGAGATCCAAGTCGGATTGTAAAGGAGGAATGTGACGTTTCTATGCTGGGTATTGCTGTCAGCCCAGTGAAAAGGAAGCTCCTAATTCTAGTTACTGGCAGGGGCTTCTGGGAAAAGGTGGGTGACACTACCTATAGCAGTGTTGGGAGCAGAAACGGGACTATCCAGGTAAATCCAGCAGTGAGGTCCTTACTTGCAGTATGCAGACGCTGGTAGATGGATGAGTCCTGCTCTCAACCTCCAAGCTGCACTGACAAGTTATTCATCTACTTTACTAAGCCTTAAAACGTTTAAAATTGCATTTGATACCAACATTTTTCTAGTGTGGTGTCAAAAGAGACCCAGATCACAACTATATCATGGAACTTAAATGAAAAACAAAGTGAAACAGGAGGTTAGGGTCGGGAAGGAGGGTCGGGTGGGTAGGGGGAGGGACAAAAGGAAAGTGGGAAAGTCCTTGTCACCCTGGCAAGATACGTATGTGCACAAAATGCTCAACTTCATTGTAAACCTTAAATTTTGCACTTATACTTATCGACAAAATGGGGGAAAAAACCAGGAGAAAAACCCTCATCACATCCCAACACACTTTTGATAGGAACTTCTTCCTTTTTTTTAACAAGACAGAATTGGGTATAACAGATGAAATTAAACTTAGTAACCATGTAAAAATATAAAGTTAAAGAGATAAAACAATAAAGACAAATTCAAAGTGACAACCCTACTATGGGGTAGAACAGACACATGGATTGACCACTTGGAAGAAAACTGAAAAATTAGAGCCAGGGACTTTCCACAGTGTGTGGAAAGCGGCTTAGAATCATTTCCTAGGTATGTCTGAGAATTGAATTTCAATCCAGATTCTTTTTAGGAAGTTTTTAAAAGATTTTTTTGACTCATTCACATTTTTTTTAACTTGAAGGATAATGAATACAGTCACGAGCTAATTCATCAAAGCACAATTGGACAGATTATCAGCTGAGTCAAAGGACATTAAGGAAAGGCAGTACACTGCATGTCTGTACCAGGTCCACTCTGGGGAATGTAAGGGGACCACCCTCGCCCCTTAAATTTCAGAGTGGCTCTGTCCCTTGCTTTGAACAACGACACATGAGCAGAAGTACCACATTCCACTTTGGGTTTTAGTTGTTGGCTTGTCACCGTTTGTCATGTGTTCTGCTGCAGGGACTTTGGGGAGGCATGTGCTAATATGAAGGTGCTCTAAAGGTCTAATCTGCCAAACCAACACATGGGAAACTACTGTCCTGAGACTTACCAGAAACCACAGGGACCCTGGCTGATTAGAAATAAATTCTGTTGTGTTAAACCTGTAGGAATTTAGTGATGGTTAGAATTGTCCCATAACCTAGTTTATTCTGATGAATACAAACTAATAAGCAAATTACAAAGGAATATCTGCATTGTAGACTAAGAGCATATGAAAGTTTCATTTTCCCATTAATAATATATTAATTAAAAAAGAAGGAATATTTGCAGCTGGGGTGTTATTTACTTGCCAAATAAAATAGAATTAGCTGGAAAAACCCCACTACAATTAGTATGATAATTCAGTAAGATGTCTGGTGAAAAAATTTAATATACAAACTGAATAGTCTTCATATATCTAGCCAACAATAAACATTAAGGTATGCGCAAGCCTGTGATCCCAGTACTCTGAGAAGCTTGTACAAGAGGATCACAGGCTCAAGCCCAACCTGGGCGACCTAGTAATTTAATGAGACTCTGTGGTTGTAACTCAGTGTGAGGGTCCTGAGCTCAATCCCTGGTACCCTCACTACAGCCTACTTACAGTCAGACCCTTAAAATGAGAAAATGCCTAGCATAACAATACAACAGTATACAAAAACATACAGAAAAAACTGTACAGTATTACAGAAGAAAAAAAGCCCTTTGAACAAATATAAAAGTCTATCATTGCTTTGGATGAAAGTTAAGATGTTTTTGATTTGTATATTTCATGTGATTAGATTATATTATCAAGATAAAATTATTATAGGATGCATATTAGTCTTACTTTTTCATTGCTGCAACTCAGTACCCAACATCTACAACTTTAGGGAGGAAAGATTTATTGTAGCTTACGGTTTCATTAAGTCACAATCTCTTCACAGGTAGGTGGATAGAAGATGGTGGGATCACGTGACGGGGCTGCAGGGATAGTCAGAACCAGAGTTGGTGTTCTGAAGATGGAGATTCTCACAACATGGGAGAACAGAGACAAGTCTGGGAGGAAGGGCAGAACCAGCACACAATCCCCATGGCCAAGCCCCAAGGCCCGCCCCTTCCAGCTAGGCCCCACCTATCAAACCTATACAGTGTCCATAGGTACATGAGGCTTTTAGGGGACACTCCAGATCCAATATAAAAGCATAAAAAAGCAAGAATTCCAAGAAATTAAAGGAAAGAAGATTGCTGGCTGCCCTTACCACTTACTAATATATATCATAAAACTACAGTAAATGAGACCAGTTATTCTGGTAGTTGAGTGGGTAGAAAGATAGAACAGAGCAGAAATTTGGAAATAAACCCAACTTAGAATTTAACACATGGTATGAATGGCATCTTTAATCAGTGGGAAAATATGAGAAAACCAGGGTTAGAAGGGTATAATATTAATTAAGAGATGAATAAGTATAGTGAAAAATGCCACCTATTTACCACACTCCTTACAATTTACATAGTGTCTAATAATATAAATGACTGAAGGGTCAAAATTTTGAAGGTTAAACAAATGAAATCATTAAAATATAATAATCTCAGTAGAAAAGGGCTTCTTACTGGGACAGTCAAGTGATTCAAATGGCTATTACAGAAAGACTCACAAAATTTAAAGGTAAATAGCAGATGAGAAAAAGATTTTAATTTATGTGATAGTCATGTTATAATTTCAATATAAAAGATTTATAAATTCACATAAAAATATCCCGAAGAGAGGCTCCACCTGCTTGGAGGAAAAAAAGGAAGGAAGTCCAGGACTCAGACTTAAAACGCAGTAGCAGACCCACTACAGGGGCAGGTCTGCATAATCTCTGCTCCTAGGTCAGCAATTTTAGACTCAAATTTTAGTTCAACTTTATAAATCCCTATTACAGACACACTCACACAGACATGAGGTGAATGAGGTCCACACAGACCCCAAATGCCAGTTTCCAGAATAATGAGTGACGTAGTTGCTGTTGATTAATAACACCGAGGCCCACAAAGACAGAACTTGTCAGCCAAGTGTGAAATCTATACAATGGAGGACTATGCAGTCTTTATAAAGAATGAG
Source organism: Ctenodactylus gundi (assembly GCA_004027205.1). Taxonomy (NCBI): domain Eukaryota; kingdom Metazoa; phylum Chordata; class Mammalia; order Rodentia; family Ctenodactylidae; genus Ctenodactylus; species Ctenodactylus gundi. Next base: position 275,279 of record PVKB01001020.1, on the reverse strand, counting down.
GCACCTCTGTATATACTAATATAAGTTGATCTGTAAGCTATACTGTTAAGTGTGAAAGGCAGAGTTCAGGTGTAGCAGTAGATACCTTAAGCTGATGTTGGCATATGCTTATACTTGTGTGTGTATGTAGCTACTGCTTTGTAAAGGTATCCTAGCAGGTTGGTGATGATTCCCTCTTGGAACAGGACTTGCAATAGCACGTTCAGAGGTCAAAAGAATACGTAACTGCCTACCTTGTGAAGTTCATGTTATATGTTTTCTGTCACCTCAAATAATTTGCATACATTCTAAGAGAGAATAGTACACACAGAAGCACAGAGAGAGTAGGTACAGACTGCAGAGAGAGTACAGGTTCACTGCTCACTGACAAACCAATGGAATTATTAAAGAAACATGATACTTGAGGCCCCATGGTTCCCAACAATCTGACTGACGGCCTAACAGTTCTATCCCACTCCACCAGAACCTTTCTTGGTAAATCAAGATTATCTATGTTTCCGTAGAGTAGAAGCTCATAGAGATGAAACTGTACGTGCCCAACACACAATCGTGAAGTTTCTAGCAACAGTTGTGAACCCAAAATGAATCATGGGATGAGTCAAATCAGGAGATGACTATAAATAGCACCCCATCACTCGCTGCTCTCCCACCTCCCCTTCACGTTGCTACCTCTAAGAAGGAAGAATGTATGTCCCCTTTGGTCCACTGTGTAGAATTTTGGATTCCGATTTGTTTTGCAATGGACTCTGGGGTAATGGCTTTTCCTAGTTATTGTATAGCTATGAATCTATAGCCTATAATACTCTGGCTTTTGAAAATAAAGAAGGAGACAGCAGGGACAGAAGATGGGTTGATATATGGGAATAAAGGGGAGAGATGTTTATACTCACTGTGTGGCACATGTTGTGCTAAGTATTTATAGCTGTCTCACCTAACGCTTTCAACAACACTAAGATGTACAAGTTGTTAATATCTTTCCATGCTTGAAGAAGCTGAGATTCTGAAAAATACAGTCTTCTAGCAACTAAGAAGTCACGTTTCCAATCCACTTATGATTTGCCATGCACCAGGGCTTTGGTCATAATCTGGTATTTTTTCCTCAATGTTTTTCTCATGTTTTTTTATATCGCATCTTATAGAACCACATTTTTCCTGTCTGAGGAAACTTGCACTTATGCTAGGAAAAAATTCCATGCTAAAGATTTACAAGTAGAGCTAAAAGTCAAATACAGATGTCCTTTCAAAAACGAAAATATCCACTCATTCACATTCCAGAAATTTACAACTTCCCTGGCCTCTTCGCAAATAAAAGAAGATTTCTGTGCTTCCTATTTTTGAGCACCTTAAGCAATATTACTGTCAAGTTTTATGTCATTTCTCAGTAGATTGGTTGGTGCTGTGCGAAGGGTCTTTAGACTTTTTTGGGGGCGTGCTTCTAGAATTTTCTAAAATAATTGTTCTTCAGACTGTCATGACCTATAGAAACAGCTTTGAAACACGGTTTCTGGGTTGGGATGGAAGGTCAGTCGCAAACCCCTCAGGTTACTCATGTGACTGCACAAAAGACAACTTTCAAATAGAGATGCATGCTTTTGAACCAGTTTTTTTTTTTTTTTAAGTTCTGGTTTAGTTTGTTCAAACTCACATTGAGTTTGGCTTTGTTTTTAGGGAAGAGAGGTATTTTAGTCAACTTGAAAGTCTACCCTTTAGAACTAAAGTTCCAAATGTCAGGCTCAATACCTAAGTGGCTAGTTACAAGAATAAGTTAAGGACGCATCGGAGTGAATGCTCAAATTTATTCAAGGTTTTTTAATTAAAGAAATTTGGTGAGAAGATTTTTACTACTGTATCATAGCTGCAAATATTAAGGTGTATAACATCGGCAATTCCAAGTGAGAGCTCCCCTGGCAACTGTCACTCTGTGACATCACGTTTTACTAATGAGGCATAAAAATGGATACCTTGTGTACTTCCTATCTCTTTAGTTGTATGGGGAATGAGAGTTATGGGGCCAGTGGGAGCCACAGCTCTGAAATCTTGGCTATAACGTTTCATATATGCAGTTGACTTTATCTGCAGCTATATTTAGTGTAACTTTCATATTCAGTCATTTAATGGTATTGCACATGCTGTAACTGCTATGAAGATATTAGTTCACTCATTCTCTTATCCCATCTAGCACACTTCCACTAATTTCTCTTCTGATAATAAGATTTTCTGAAGCTATTCACAGGTTCTATGTTTATACTTGGCCAAATCGCATTCATTTTATGAGCTGCTGGTTCAAATAGTTACAAAATGTTTTATAGCATTTAGTGACAATCTTCACCCAAAAGATCTGCTTTTGATTCTTCGCTAGAGTTTTGTTGCTCTAATAAGGAGAGGTGCCTCATAGTTTCGGCTTCTATCTCCCTGCAGCTGGGGACCAGTCACTAGTGAGTAGATACGCAAGTGGTCTCTGACCCAGACGGTGGAGGTATTATCTCTTTGCACAGATGGCACACAATTTCTTGCCTAATAGTTAGTGCAGCCCCTATGGCCAAAGGACAGTCCTCACAACTGCTAACTCTGAGTTTCAGAAAGAAAACCATGCCCTTCCATTCAGAATGTGACTTGAACAAACATGAATTTTTCAATCTTTCCCCCAAGAAGGAACCGCACAGACGGGCTGACTAAAATCATAGGTTTGTACTAAAGGAACATTGTTGCATTAGAGGAAGCATGTGGGAAAAGTGGGCGAGGGGCTGGGAACAAAGTAACAAACAAAAACAGATGGAGAATCTTGCTTGGCAAGATAGTCCTCCATTATTCTTTTGTTATCCAACTTCTGAAATGAGAGGACATAGAATAATAGTAATTACAGATTTGTCAGTAATAAAATATCAAGTAAAACTCCTTCAGGGGTAAGGCAACTAGTAGGCTGTTGCTCAATAGCTTTACAAAAGCTCAATGCTTTTGGTCTTCAGTGGTATTTTACAACGATTGCTCACACCCCAAAAAACAAACAGCTACTGAATAATATCACATCATGTACGATGTGTCCAGTTACCTAAAACAAATTCCTGCTATTAGTTTTTCAAAATGGAGGACACAGTGCACTCTAGCAGTATCCGTGGAGAACAGTTCATTAGAAGAGTTCTCAAGATCTCACCTTGGAGCACACTGGTTCTTTATTCCTAACGATTCTGGGTTTAAGTAATCCACAAAGAACGTAGCTCAAGTAACAATCATGTGCAGTTTATGTTGTAGAAAGCACTATAGTTAACCATTTATCTAAGGTGATATAAAGGGAGCTTTAATTAAATCTAAGGAAGAAAATCTTTTATAAAGAGGTTAAAATCAGTTTGCAGATTTTCTAGGGAAGTAGAAACCCCTAATGATGGAAAGCAGGGTCTTCACATCACAATCTATTGGTGTAAGTGGACTTTAAAGACTTAGATCCCAGCACTGAGAGGATGAAGCAGGAAGATCACAAGTTCAAGCCCACCCTGGGCAACTTAATGACTTAGGAAGACCCCGCCTGAAAGTAAATAAGGGGCCAGGGGATATTACTCAGTATGAAGGTTCTGGGTTCAACCCACCAAAAAAAAAAAATGTGGATCTTTTTCTATCCACTTGGAGTCATGATCCTATCCTAGAGATTCTTTTCTATCTAGTCACCCATTGATGGGATAATGCTCTGGTAGAGCCACATGACGGTATGTCTTTTGGTCCAGTGAAAAGAGACAAGCTAATTTCTCCAAGATTTGATTTATTCATTTCCAAAAATTGAGCTTATTTTTCTGTCATATGCTTGGGGAGGGTCAGTGACATACACACAAAGAGGACCCCGTACGGTGCTTGTCATAGGGCAAGAGCTCCACAAATGAGCTGTCCTCCCTCCCTCCCTTCTGGTTTCTTTCCTGCAATGGGGAGAGTTCTGTCTATACAATAGTACAATATTTGGTTCTGCAGACAAAAGGATTCTGATTGTTTTGACCGTGTCTGACATGGTTTGCTGTTTTCAAGTTTGGTAAGAATGAGGCAGCCACAAGGTCCCAGATAATACATTAAACACTCGGGATAGAGTGACAAGCCAAACATGAGATATGACCAAAATTATATAATAAATGTTTAATTTAAAAATGTAAGCAAAAGACATATTGCCACTGGTCTCCCCCAAGAGACTGTCCTTCTCTTTGCACACACTCATCCATTCTGCTTTCTTGAGTAGCTCTGTAAGGCTCTTTCAGGTCTTTAGAAGGTGGGATAACAAATATGGCGGACGTTAGCACTCAGTGTCACTGAATGGAAAGGCCAGCTCATAGAAACAATTACGGTATGTTTTCATTCACTCTGTTCGCTGTGCTCCTTTGGGCTTTTCCCCAAACTCAATGACCACGAGAGGTAACTATTTTGAATCAGTTCAGGACATCTAGGCAGGCAAGGCAGGACTGCAGACATTACAACACAGGGTTTTTCACAACAGCTTCAGAATGTAGCTAAAGTGACGCGGTGTGTGTGTTCCAAGTGAGGGGGAGCTTTTTGTTTTGTTTTTCAGGACTGGGCATGGAACTTGGGAGTCCTCACACTATGGTTCATCCATTACCCATTTTCTGGTTTTGATTTTGGGACAGTGTTTTAGTAAAACACTAAGTTGCCTAGGCTGGGCTCAAAATTGCCATCTTCCTGTCTTAGCCTCCCAGTGTTGAGACTACTAGTCTGTTCTACCAGGACTGGCCGAGGAGGAGTGTTTTGAGATGGTTTAGTGGTAATGTGTCTTTTACTATGATAATGACAAAAATTAATATTTCCTATGTATCATACTTTCTATAGCCTAGTTCTACTGTCACGGAGCTTATATGGTATTAGAAAATGAAAAAGGATTCCACCTTTAAGAGGCTATGTTGAAATTTCAATTACAATTTTAGTACAAGTTGGAGTGTTCTGAGAGCTCAAAAGATGCAGGAGGGTCTAGTGGGCTCCAGTTTCTTCCCACCTCAACATGTGTGGCAGCATCTCCAACATGGTCTACCTACCCGCTGAGATCATCAATCGCCTGGTGGCTGAAGGTGAAGCTCAAATGAGAAAGCACCTGAGAGAGAACTTCGGAATGTCGGGGGGCTGGCAGAAATGAAGCAAGTATGTAGGTATTGGGGTATAACTACGGTTCTCAGTGCCCCGGAGAATTGTGATTTGAATTGGGATTCCCAGTCTTTCCACCTACCTTGCTTTCAGAGGTCAACTTAACAGGTCTAGTGAGGTCTCACAGGATGCAATTCTTGGACCACTCACTTATTTACTATTCACTGACAAGTAACTAAAAACACACATTGGAGCATCAATACATGAGTTCTAATCATCCTTGCAGAGCTTAAAACATTGAAGTTTTACACCTTTCCTCTGAAAGCATATGCATTTACTCAGTAATTTTATTGGAAAGTTCAAGGCCCTGAGGGGGGAAAATAAAGCCTTCATGGAGCTGACCCGACTTTATTCACTTTCTTTCAGGAATAAAATAAAGGGATTCTGGAAGGGTGCTGTGCTGTTTGCAAGGAACTTCTGCACATTTTTATAGGGTGGCCTGGGCCTTTGACACCCGTGAAAATTTCTAATTCAGTTATAACAACAGTTTATCAATGATTTGTTAATGCCAGAGAGACCAAAAGCTCGGAACTGGAAGGAGTTTCCAATCTGCTCTTAGTGTTCAAAGCTCAAGACCCTCCTGGGTGCAAGGGTTTAAGGAATACTAGACAAAAACATACTACTCTTCTGAGCCCTGGGACCCTTGACATGAGGTCGCTGGAGCTGACAGAGAAAAACATTCCGTGTCTTAAAATTCTATTTTCAACAGGTGATTAAGGATTGATTTTTCAGGTTTTGAGGGCTCCAAAATTGATGTACAGAAGAAAGCACATTTTAATAAGGTGTCAATAAAGTACACCGCATAGAAAATGTGCACAGATCTCTATCAGAGTCAGCCAGCTGAAGAATTGTTCCGTCTCAACTCAATAACCTAGGAGCCCTTAAAAGCATTAAATATCAAGCAGTACAACAAGAAAAGAAAGAAAGAAAAATCTATAGCAAAAAGACAAAACCCTAGAGGGAGAATTCAAGATCTGTTTATTTGCCATCTCTTTGTTTTCCTTCTCCCTTATGAAAGCTTTGTCAGTAGCTGATGGGTTTCACATGCCCGAAGGTGTTAATCATGTTTAGGCAATTTACATGCTGTTAACTGCCTATGAAACTCACTTAGGTGGAGCGGGTTGACTACCCTGGGTCACTCTTATCTCAATTATTAGATATCTATTGCTAATACAAATTCATTTTAACACTGATGCATAGAGTGGTCTCAACTTGAAAACAATCCTTTCCTTGCACACAAATCAGAACCCCAGAGCAATTCCCAGGCTGTTTGCAAAAGGTGGGGCTCTGCAGCTGCCAATCTGCAGCCCACTTAAATCAATAAAGCAGCGATTATAGTATTTCTCCCACACGAATGCAGGCATACAAGGACACCAGCCTAATGAAAGAAAGTTCAAGGTAAGGAAAAAGTCAACATGAGCTTTCCATTTTGGTTAGAGTTGGACCAAGTCCCCAGGTGCCACTGTCCTTGTAAACAGAAGCAGCGTCTCCTGACAGGTCACCCCTGGTAGGTGAGGCTGGAGTGCTGTTGTTATGGCTGTGTACTGCCTTTGACTTTTCTGAGCACACAACTTGCTATTTTTAGAGAAAATAAAGATAGAGTCACATAAAATAGAGGCAGCAACCAGTGTTTTCGAAGAGGCGAATTGAAGGGAAGGAAGAAAGTCTCCCTAGCTCAGAGAGACACGAACACTTGGATCCTTTCTGTCCCTTTGGGGCTCAGGACAGGTCTATGTGTGTCGAAGCCTTTGCATTTCTTCAATGAGGAGCACTCAGTTTAAGGATGGAGGGGCCAGGGCACAGGGAGGACAGGGGAGCTCAAGGGAATTGTCCCCACAGGGATACTTCTAAACTCAGCCCGAGTGACAAATGACCAAGACCGAGGTTTTCATTTCCACCCTGAGGCTGTTTCATTAAGGAGAAAACTTTGCCATTGAAGATTTTCCTTCAAGATACAAAGTTCTGAAACTTCCCTACATTTTCAGCTGATCTGGCAAAGCACAATGCTTCCGTTGTCCAAAAATGTATGGCATTTATTAACTGTGCCTCTGAGTTATGAAATGTTTCCTCATGGGGTTAATATCACTAGCCACTGAAGCACCTCACTAAAGACTGCGATGGATGTTAAATGCATTGAAAGACAATGGCAGTTGCCCTTGGCACAAGGTTGGCCAATGTTGGCTGCTGGTCTTGGGGTTACAACTGCCATATTTCCAGTCAGATTTCCCCTCAGTAATGGGAAGAAAAGACAAGTGATGAAAGGACAAGTGGATTAAAGGCCAAACTGGGGCTTTGTCTCTTCCATTAATACTCGACTCACATGTTTCGTGAGAATGCTCACCTTGTCTGTGTTTTGTGTCATACTTTGTTTTTGGTTAACCTGAAGAATTATCCTCATCCACTTAGACTTAAGCAGGGTGGACTGTGTCTATGTGACACCTGATCTTATTATTAACAACCAAAGTGGCCACAACAGGACCTTTCTGCCTGCCATTGCATGTGTGTGTCCCCAGGCAGCTGCACCATCTCTGGAGGGAGATTGTCCATAAATTATTTCAGCAATAAAGAATTTCTCTAAAAAAATCAGAGTCAAGGAAGATGGTCTTAATCATCAAATTCCAGGAAACATCTGAGTATAATATGGCATTTGCAGATTTCTAGATCTACTGGGATTTGGAACTCTATCCCTTGAGTTTTCTGCAATGAATGTACGTAACACACCAAGACTCGGCAGCTATACTGAAAACACGGCCCAGCACTCACTTTGGTCATTTTTATAACCCAATATGCATTGATTGGCCAAATTAGCAGAATGAGATATAGGTTGGTTAAGGCAGCCAGATTTATTAATTGCACGGAAACCTAACATCATCTTGTCTGGGGAGACACAGACCTTATTTCTGTGTGGGCACAGTACGTGTGGTACTGAGACCTCATCTTTAAAATAACTGATAAGTCGATGGAAACATTATCCTGTTTTGTTAATATGACTCACAGGCAATGAAACAAAGGTGAAAGGTTAAACATTCTTGGCGGCTGAGGATTGTGGAAACTGATACAGAGCAGTTTTCTAGTAGGGATTGTAGACATTTGTACATAAGCTCAGCTACAATCCACGTCAACTGTCACTAAAGCAGAGAAGATGACAGAAAAAAGGAGTAAAGGCCACAGAGACAGCTGTGCTTGTCAGCCCCGGGAGAGTTCTTCCCTGTGTACGCTCCTGGTACATCCCGCTACTTCTCACTCCAAGCCGCGGAGACAAGGAGAAAACGCTGGATAAACAGTCATTAGAAACGCAGAGACAAGAGCACAGGACTCAACCAGAGGGACCCGGCTGTGTCTAGTTCTATCAGAATCTTATCAGACAGGCTCGCCACCTCCTCTGGCGCAGGGTTAAGCATATCAGCTCTGTGGTCAGATTCCCTGAGTTCCAGGCCAGGCTTTCCGGTTTAACTCACTGTCTGACCCTGGCCACGAGAGTTGGATCCAACAGACCCAACTCTCAGAGAGTCGGGATAAGAAGGAAATGAGATAAAATTATGTAAAGCGCTAACTACAGTGAATGGCCTGTTGTAAATGCTCAACGAAAGGAAACACGTTGCTTAAAAAAAAAAATCCTCATTTCTGGAACTATTTTTGGATATTCACCTGTTCTGTCTTTGACTTGCCTTGAATTATCTTGTTCCTGAACGCCTAACCCAGGTATTGTTTCTGGCTTCCTCATAGAAGTACCAGAAACCCCTAGAGCTGGCACACTGTTTCCTAGGGTAGTTTCATTTGCAGGGTCCTCGGATGATCTCTGTGGCCAGAAAAAATGGAGCGATAGCCCACTCTGGCCAAGAAAAAGAGGCTTCGTGCCACAGAAACATGGCTGGCACAACACAATTTCCCACCGGTAAGAACAGCATCATTGCAGAATCAGAACAGAGTATTAGCAGAAATAACTCCCAGTAAATTAGATGATCCCTACTCAATCAACTCACAAGCTGCTCTTTTACTTTTAGTAAAATGTGGAGTTCTATTCTGATGCGTGTTTATTACACAGATAACCCACGTTTGCTGCCCTCTCAGCTGAAAGGTTTCAAATTCCAGAAAATAGTCAAAAAGGCCAACTTCACAGGCTGACATCATTTCAACCAACCACCCTATTTGTTAAAGCTGGGTCGCTTGTGGCTTGTGACCATCAAGAGGCCTGTGCACAACGTGCTTCCAAAACCAGGTTCTCACACACACATCCTGCCTTCAGTCCACTCCTTCACCCCAGTGCTCATCTTCATCCCAACTGTGAAGCACTCTAGGGCAATAACCTTGGCATTCTGCAAGAGCCATATCACTCCTCCAGGTCATTAATCCTTCATGAACTACATGAAACTTCTTACGCTAGTCAAATCTCAAAATCAAAATCATTACTTGAGATCTCCTCCTAAAACACCTAAACAGTGACTGAGTCATCCTTGTGCTAGGTTTTAATCCTGGCTGCGTTTTAGAAGCACCTATGACATAGGGTATTTGGGCCTTAGACTGTTGACTGTCAACAGTGTGTGCTAGGCTAAAACCTTTGAAAACTTTCACAGGTTTTATAATGTAATATCAGGCTATGAATCATTTTTTTTTTGTCTTCCCACCTTTAGTTTCCTGTTGGAATTTGGGCCTTAGAATAATTTTGTTTTTACTACTCAGCTTCCCTTCTCCCAAACACAGAGACCTAGGTAGTCAGTGCTCTTGACTTTTCCTTAGCCTGGCCTGAGGATGCTTAAATATAAGGCTCATCTACAGAACACACAGAAATGCTTGGGGCAAACTAGCTCCAGGGAATTAAGTAGGCTGTGTATTTATACCTCCCAGATAGGTCTTTATGATGTGGGAAGTTCTGTTGAGTCTTTGAAACAATGAAGGTTTTGTCCATGGGTCATTTTCTCAGTTAAGAGTTAGCAAAGTTTTTTGGATCTTTGTTAATCTATTGAAGTCTGATTTCATATTATGAATTCAGCCATAAAATAGGTAAACAAATTAGTGTGGCTGTATTCCAAATGGACTTTATTGGTAAAACCAGAGGGTGGGCCAGATTTGGCCTGTGGGACCACGATTGGCAACCTTGCCCCAGACAGGTGTGTTCAACCTGATATCCACCAATTTTTTGTCTTCCTCTTTTTTGAGAGAATAGGAATTGTCTTGAGCCACACATAAAAGATAGGATAGAATTGATGTACATATATAAGTACTAAAACTTCTTTTTAAAAATTTGCAATGTGAAATCTAAAAAAATCAACAACAACAAAACAGCAAGTTGCAGGTTGGACATGTGTAAACATTTGCCTGGTATCTGTGGGTTTTTTTCTTCTTTCTTCTGTTTATCGTATTTTTTCCACCTACATCCTATCTCTGGTACCACCAATACCACCAATGATCTCTTCTTCTTATATAAACCAACTGTCCTCTTTTTTGAAGAATCACGACACTAGGGAAGTTCTTAGGATCTTAACTTGTACCCCAAAACATTTAGAAAGATCTTTATTTTTCCCCAAACAAAGCAAGTTCTATACAAGGAATTCTGGCACTAACTTTGTGGATAACGTAACATTCCCTGTTTCATTTAACTTCCAATCACTTCATAATCCCATAAAACCAATTCCAGAGTTTAATATCCTTGGGATCAGTTTATTGAGGCCGCAGCAATCAGGGAAGATCGAGGGGAGCCCAAGAGAAATTTGCACTTGCAGACATGAGCATCTGTCTTCAGAAACAGTAGTGGGATAAAACAAACCTACAGATGGAAGTAGGTTAAAGGAACTCCCAGTGTGTGAGATGTCCAACAAAGATTAACACTTCTCTTCCTATACATTTCAAACCAAGACCCAAAGTCCAAGTGATTTTCCCACAACCAGTAAGCAGCAGGGCACTTTACAATACTGAAGTTCTACTCACTATATCCCTGCAGTCGGCCTTGGGACGCTGGGATATACAAGTACAGTTCCTGTTCTCAAGGAACTTGTCAGGGGTCAGAGACAAACGACAGGTCATTACAGTGCAATATGGTAAGAGCTGTAATGGAAATTGCTCGGCATGTTTTGTGGTCGCAGGGTCGTCAGGGCTTCAGAAACCTGATTGTAAGCATTAGGGTTGGCTTCCCATGTGGTACAATACTTCAGTACCTAAAAGAAAGGTGGAATTTCTTCAGGCAAATTTCATACTGGATCCAGAGGGTTGAGGGTCCAGGAAGTATAAAGACCCTGAGGCAGAAACGAATACGGCTCTTTCAAAAGTAGGGAGTGTTTAGATGCTACGGAAGACACATTAGTTTCCATAAGGCGGATCACAGCCTGCTTGCCCTTAGGAAGATCGGATAGCACTTTATCATTATTCTTGGGGATCATCTGAGACAACGAAACCACCAATGAAAACGTAACACTGCAGAAGATGTTGCTCTAAGTAGTCCACAAACAGAACACTTGTTTACAGAATGAGAGTTGAAATACGAAGGCAGGATGAGAATGCATATGTGGACTGACTTAGTTTTGGGCCTGTTTTCCGTGCTCTGTGTACAGTCTATAAGGGCTGCAAAAGCACTGTGAGTACTGATGCTTCAGAAAAAAATTTAGGGAGAGGAATGAACAGGTAGAGAATTCACAAATAATGAGGATTCGCTGTACTTTCACATATGGCGCGTGACTCCAATAACTGGACTATGTTCTGTCTCTACCGCACAGCTTTAAAAATTAAAATAGAGTATAATGAAGAGTTTACACAATCATATTATCAGGGACTAGAGCTTAGTGAACTTCATTTATTGGTGGGAAGACAATTGCCAGGAACTGGGTAAAAGGAAACAGGGTTGAACAAACTGAACCTTTATTCAATTGAGCCTATATGTACAGGCAAACATTTCCAAATTTGCCTCTCTATCAGTTCCTGGGATTTGATCACCACCCACCATCTTATAGTGAAGACACCGTGTGTAGACAAGATTTGTACGGCCACACAGGCACTCTGGATTGTTCTTTATATTTGTTTCCTGAAGAGAGAATTTTTTTTCCCTTGCCAACTCACCTTTATCTGGGCTCTGGCCAATACCTGCAGAGAGACAGTCCTGAATTCAGTATCTGACTTCCAATCAGTGGCTTACAAACCTGGGTAACCACTTTTATCTTAATAGGTGATGGCAAATGGCAAGTACAATAACACAAAGATAAGGCTGCCCCCATCTCTCTCCCTGTCAACAGGCCCGGCACCTAGTTCATTTTTATTCCTGACTAAGTGACTCAATCAATTCTCCCTCGCTGAGCTCCTCCTGGCAGCCTGTGTGCAGTTGTAGGGAATGTTAATCACTCACTATCAAGTCTGGAGACAGTGGAGTTTTATAACTTTTTCTTTGGTTTGGTTTAAGTGGAGCTATTTGCCATAAGATAGATTTAGCTTTAAAGTCAGAAGAACACCTTCTAGAGAGGGCTGCCTCAGAGAAGCCGCAGCGTGTGAGAGGCCCAGTGGTACATTTCACTGGGTTTCTTTATAGCACAGAGCCTTGTGCTAGGGACTGGGAGGATCAGTTATTTGGAGAGAACTGAGTGGGAGAAGATGGGCATATTTCTACTATTCCAGCAGGAGAGACAGGCTACCAGGCATCTACATGACCTTTAATCCCAGAACATAAAAACTGTTAAAGTTGCCAAGGGAAAAATGGAGCAGAAAGGAGACATCTGGTCAACCTAATCAACCTTAGAGATTGGGGAACCCTCATTCTCAAATCCAAATTACTCTAAAAACGCAAGCCCATTCCCTTCCCACCAGCATTACTTCAGGTTAGAGCTACTCTCATGAATTCTGTACCGGCTGGTGAGAAGGCTAAGGCTCTTGCTTAGCCCTTGCTCTGACTACCACATACCTGCTGGTCCTAATCATGCTATTTAAAAATTATCGACATCGAATGTAATAAAAAAAATTCAGCTCTTGTCTCCAAAAGTGCTCATCACCTTACAGGAAGGAGCAATAAATCTGGGGGACATCTGCACGATGAATTATCATTTTGGGGATGTTATATTACTCCAAAGCATCGTTTCTATTTTGCACTGTGATTATCTCACTATAATCATACCCCTGTGTTACATTATTGCTCATAATAAAAGTCCACATATTGGAGAGGAGAAGCTTTCTATTTTAAAGCATTTCAGGGAGGATTAGAAATTATTTTCAATACAAGCAGTAGGAAGCCTAACAGGAGACTAACATACATTTCTGCATTCAACAGTTTGAGTGCGAGCTAATAGTAATTAAGGGGGAAAAGTCAGGAATCTGCTATGTTCTTCTATCTCCATAATTAAACAATAAAACTACTATATCATTTCACACAGACATTGTAAATACTAAATTAAGAAGCGCCGATAAAATGTCAGAAGCATTTTCTTATGAGTTTATATCGGCCATGTGATTACCATATTGATTCTGAATGCCAACAAGATAGCATTTCACTGTGTTTATTTTTCTCTCAATTGCCTTCTGGAAAGTAATAAAATTAAATCCAATATGATATTAAATGTAAATATGCATGGATATTATATGTAAATACCCATTTTAGATTCTCTTTGCTTTTTGATATTTTCTGAGCATAACGTTGTCAAGCAACAGTCATATTCTTAGTCCCCTACCTGCCCTATCCTCCTTCCCAGCACCAAGAGAAATTATACCCTTTATAATTCCACCTGACATTTGTTTCATGATCTATGGAAAAGAAAGTGCTAAAAAAAAAAAAAACCTTTCGTCACAAGGCACTGACCTAAGAGTTTCTACGCTAAGAAAGTCTGATTTTTCATGCTATCTTCTTGAGTGGCAGCTCACTGTAGCTTTTACGGCACTGTTTACTTCCCGTGATGTTAGCTTTACTTTCTCTGAAGTTTGTCACCTCATGCTAATTGAAAAGCTAAAACAACTGCGCGTATCTAACTTTGGACTGAAATGTCCAACAAGGATTCGATCTTTACAATTCAGACATCAGAAAGAGATGTCTTAATATAAGTGATGTATTTATTTGCAAAGAAATAGACTATTGATAGAAGTGATCGATCATTTCAACTAAGTCAAGAGGACCTGATGCAAGACTCTGGCTCTCAAGGTACATGGAAATTGGTCACAGGTGGTGAACCTTAAGAGACAGCATGGTGGCCCAAGTACTGTAAGAAAGATATCACAAAGGTGGGGGAAGGCGGAAGGAAAGGCAACCGACACAAGCCCATTCCTTTATACATATTGGGACGGGAGGCCTACAGCAACCAAGTGGCTAATTATTCACCATGACTCAGCCTTCCCTCTTCCTGTTAGCATCCTCTGTGCTCCAGCGCACGATGTTCCCTCCATTCAGAAACTCTAAATCACTCACTTCTATGAGTCTTTTGTCTCTATTCAGCTGAATGATTTATTTGCTCCTTTCTCTTGTATAGTTGTCCTTGAATCAAGTGGAGTTCTTGGCGCTGGAATTTGTAATTGTTTGGTGAAAAGATGCTTAAGGTCATGGCTAATTAGTTCTGAGATTAAAAGTCACATTTACTTGAAGCTGTTTTTTCCCCATTACCTGATGCTTTCTCTTCTTTCCCATAATTACTAAGAAAGCTTTGCATTTCACTCTTTCATAAGAAAAAGGACCAAAATGAAGACAAAACTGACAATTGAACTGAAGTATATTCACTTATTAAGCATATTCACTTTTTTGTCAATAGGGTTTTTTAAGAAATAAATTTTTAAGATTGGAAACTGACTGCAGCTTGCTTAAAATCCAGTCACATTTCTACAGATGGGTCTACCTAATACTTCTGGTAATATAAAAATTATAAAAATCTGACAATAATCCCAATAATCTAAAAATCAATAGATTTGAAGGGAAAATTTCCATTTGCCAACTGATTGTTTCTGTTACATCACAAGATAACAAGTGGATAGAGTGGTTCTCTTTCTTCTTAAATAAAACACGCCAGATGTTAGACATCCTCATTTTTATGTATAATGTTTAGATGATACAATAGGTGAATACAGAATTCATTCACATTTCCTCTTTATCCCTGGTCATAATGAGATGTACAAAATTGGGCTTGTCTACCTTTGAGCAAATAGCTTGCTTAGCTGGTTATAAAACAGAAAGACACAAAGATGTTTTCTATATCTACATCTGTCTATTCATGTCCCTTAAGGAGTGTGTATGTGTATTTGAATGTCTATAATTAATGATCCTTATGTGTTTCTGGCTTCACGTCATTAGTCTGTAACCAAACCAGAAAACCACGCTAGACAAGAGCACAGATAGCACTGACTTTTCAGGGAAGAGGCTTTGAATGTTAGCATTGTTAGTAATAATTCAATTTAGATTTGCTACACATGTGGCCTCTTATGACTGCACCATCATTTCAAGAGTATGTGACTTATGGGTTTCAAAAGGATTATTGATGCAACATGGTGCCACTTTTTCTAGTGCATTGCCCAGGTATATTTATCAGAGATGCCATCTCTGTAGTTTAAAAATGAAGAAGTCAAATGAAATGGTGCAGAGGTATGCAGTTTTCCAAAGGTAACGGCATGGGAAAGGAGCTGGAAGAGAAAAGGTACTTGGTGTGGTGTTTCTCCATCTAGTTCTGTATCCAGCTGTAGGCCAGCCCTCTAGAGAGGTCCACCTGCCGCAGAAGGCTTCTCCACCTTGGTGCATGCAGTTAAAGTGGGGTGCACAAGCCTCCGACTTTCTCGAGGTTATGGCCATGCCTGTATGATGTCAGCAGACATCTCATCATCATCCACACAATTCAGGAGACACAGAAAGGCACACACCTGACCATGGCAGGGCATTTCTCCAACCTCTCCTTTCTAACACATGTTGAAGTTGGATCATAGTAGAATCCATAAAATATTTCTTCCAAACTCCTCACCCCTAATACTATTCTTTTTTTCTGTAGCATTAGGGCTCAAGCCCAGCGTTTTGACACTGAGCTACATCCTACATCCCCAGTCCATTTCTTTATTTTTGATTTTGAGACAAATTCTTACTAAGTCACTAAGCTGCCCAGGATGGGTTAGAACTTGTGATCCTCCTGCCTCAACCACCTAAGAGCACAGGGGGCACAGGCCTCTCCCACTGGGTCCAGCTCTTTCATTTGGCTCTTTCCATCTTTTAGGAAACATGGAAAGCAGCCCAGTCCCCAGGCTCTGTGTGGTCATTTTGCCTCCAGATTTACCAGGTCAATCCTGACTTGAAAAAACATGTATTTATTTTTGACCCTACCATTCCTTCCTTCTTTGTCTTTTGAGAGTTCCCTACTTTTTCCCTTCAACCACTAGAACTGGTCTAAAAGTGAGAAATTGAGCCAATTAAATTGTTTTTATACCTGCCAAGTACGAATCTTCTTTTGATGACCTTTCTGAACACATAGTTTGTTCTCGGGCATTACACAGACGTGCACATTTGTTAGCATGAACGAGCAGTCCCGTGCAAACGAAGTGGAAATGAATGACAGTAAATGTATTAATACTTCCTCCAAACCTCAAGCTTCCATCTCAAAGAACAAACTCGTCTCAAGATAAATTTAAAATTTAAAGTTCTTTCACATTAGCGAAACAACTTGAGGCAATCACCATTTTAAATGAGCCATCAAAAATGTCACATCTATAAAAGAATGCCATCCTCAAACTGTGACTTCTACAGACTTTCTGAACACACTCATGGAATAAAATGATATTCACACATGGTCTAAAATTTAGAATGAAAAATTTAGTTTTTCTGGATTGGCATTGCTCTAAGGAAGCAGGGAGGGAAAGAAAGATGTGAAGGTGTATCATCGCTTGTGTAGGAAGAATAGTATTTTTGAAACCAGGACTATCTTAAAGTCTTAAAGACACAGCTCTCATTAGTAATGCTGGACACTGAGGTACATTCAATCAAGCTAGGGGCATATTCATTTTGATAGAGCTTATTTAACCGACTGAAGAAAAGCAAGATGCACCGAGTTGTTGCCTTTTAGTTTTGATCAAAGTATCAAAAGGTCATTCAACTCGAGCTAGTTATCTTAATTGATAGGATACATGGCAAAATATATTGATCCAAACAAATTGGTTCCAGATCAATTGTCCTTTTGAAAATAATATTTACATTTAGAAAGGTCTGAAGATATTCACTGAATACACAGGTTACAATTAATTTCCTCTTAGCCACCATGATTAGTGGATTTCTCACGCCCCCGGTGGTTTTAAATCAATGTAAAATCTCTTAGGGGCTTTTATGTTCTGCAAAGCAAACCTTTGAGGCAAGTATGCACAAAGAATGGTGGAATGGTGCAGCCATTATTTTAGCACCCTGGCAGATGGAGAGAACTGAGTCACAAGCCAGTTGGATGATTTGGCTGAAACCATAGCATATAATGTGACTACTGCGATCTCAGAATAGAGTGTTCAACTCCTACCGCCCATCTGTTCTTTAAAGAGACTTCGGGAGCCAATTATCTGTTCCTTTGTAAGAAGCATCTATTGATTCCCTTGGAAAGGTTGGAGCTGGCCCCAGAGAAATTTCCCAGACTACCCCCCACCACACTTCTGACTTTCTAAACTATACTTCATCCTCTTTTACCCCTGTACTGCTTCCAGGTAGGACATTCGGTCTGCTGTTCCAAGCTATTGCTGGGATCCCCGTGGGGAAGGGTGCACACACAGCGGTCGACAGTGACCACAGGTGGAAAAAACACTTCACAGCCGTTTTCCACATTCCAAGCTCCGCTTCAGGTACTTTGCAGCGTTTTGTCATTCCAGCCTCACCGCGACTTGCAGGAATGAGACGCTGTTTCCTCCTCACAGCATACATGCCTCATAAGCAAATTAACGATGGTAGCACAGGTCACGGCCAAGTAGAACGTCTTCTGAATCAGATATAAACACTAGCCTTGTGGCAATATGGGCCACGGTATCAGCTGTGGCCCGCACACCTGTGTGACCTTGGTTAATACATATTGATTCTGTTAGTTTTTGCATCAGGAATACATAAGAGAACACAAAGCCTGTGCAGATAGTAACAAGTGGGGACAATGGGACCGCAACTGCTCAGCGAGGCAGGCAGGGGCAGTAGCTCTTTCAGAGGATACACATGCAGGCTGCGCGCCCTCGGGGCCACTGAGGCCAGTGGTTCCAGCCCGAGGGTCCCTCACTTCCCATCCCCGGAGTGTTCAAAGTGTGGAATGCTATGATGTATTTCTAAAAAAGATTCTTTCTTATGGGTGTTTCTAGTTACAGGCAATTTTACTTAAAAATTGGTGCTGTTTGCTGACAATAGGGAAACGTGTTTGGCCACGTACGAGCTCTGGGCCCTCCTTACATACGTCATTTATTTGGTCTCAGTGTGCGGCTGAACTTACCCATGAGGCAAGAGGTTGGCTTGAGGAGAGACGGGGACCGTCGGAAAGTGTTGATTAGAGGACAAGAGGGGTGCTGTCCCCAAGATCAGGGACTCGATTGCTTTCATTTCACGAGGCTCTTTCCCCCTTGCCTCTAATTCACCCTGGACAGAGTATTAAATCTTTCCTTGAAGAACACCCATTAGAGATGACAGAGCAGTCTGGCTTTCAGATTCATCTAACCCCGCAAGGTACCAGATGAAACGACAGAGGCATCCACAGCGTCTAATTTTGTCTTCAGAGCTAATTAAGTATCCTATGGGATGGATAAGTCCAGGGTGTTACTTTGCCTAAAGCAATGAACGGTCACTAAGGATGAATGATGCCGAGTCCCCAGGCCAGGATTAATCTGATTGTCTTAAGTTAAACACATCTGGTGTTCAAAACTGCTCTCTCTCTCATCTAAATCATGCAGCTACTTATACCGGAAATCCCAAACCAAGTGTCTTCCCTGTAATTCCATAAACGTAACCAAGGCTGTCAGCCTTGTTGCTAGCGTCCAGAAGGCCACAATCTCATGTTGCCTTAAATGGCCAGTCTCTTGTTTTTGGTTACTCTGGAAAGCCACCGAGCCTAGTTCAAAACGATTCACTCACTAGTTTTGAATTGTTCCATCATTTTGGCATTTTCCATAAAATCTTATATCCACGGGAGAAGACTTGACTAATGGTCTGGTTCTAAGAAACAGAGAAAAAAAAATTCGAGGTAATGTTTTTCTTGCAATTTTTCCCTTGGATAACTTTTTCTTGAAGGAAATCAGGATGAATGAAAAACACCTGCTGGTTTTCAGAATGGGATTTTACACAGGCGTGGCTTTGAGATCTATCAAAGAGTAAATCTGTAATTTCAATACTTGTAGCCTGAACCTATAAGTTACAAATGGAAGTCACAATTCCTACAGCAGGCATTTTGTTAGGCTGTCAGGTAGCTCATTTTGATGCCGTTTTCTATTTTTTTAAACACTCTCTTTACATAAATAAAATGTAGCACTGTGAAAAATGAAACGCAAGAACAGAATCACACTGTGTGGGGCACCGAGGAGGCCTGCCATTATTCATTTCAAGTTAGGGGTTGATGCAGAGTCTTCGTTGAATATTTCAGTGTTTAGAAGTATGACTAAGGTTATGCACTGAATAAGGAAATAAAATTGCCTTTGGTCAAGGATCAACATCCAGCATTAAATAGCTTTTGAATATTTATGGGCAGCTTGTAATACTATAATGGTGTTTAAAGAAGATCTTTATACTATTTTTCCTTGATCTCTTCTTCGACTAAAACAGCTAAGAAATTTAAGATTTAGAAAGAACTTCAGAAAAATGGTGAGAGTGGTCTTACCCTAGGTTATACCTCTGTTCGGGGTATGGGGAATTGAGAGCTTGTTTGGAAATTCAGGCAGGGGAGTACAGCTACTCCTATACCCTTGACCACAGACCCACCCTCCTCTATTGGGAAGGTTGTCCTCTTTGACCAAGGGTGTGGCTTCAGGAGGGACACGCATGGAATGGTGAAGGAGGAAGGGGATATTCACCCAGCCAGACAGATCAGCCAAACCATCCCTGGCGATCAATGGGGTGATGATGTCACAGCCCGATTGCCCTCACCTCTGGGGTACTACAGAGAATTAATTGAACACAGGACCTTCACACTGAGCTACATCTCCAATTCCTTTTACGTTTTTACTTTGAAACAGGGTCTTGTTAAATCGCTAAATTGCCCAAGCTGGGCTTGAATCTAACAATCCTCCTGCTTCAGCCTCACAGAGATTATCAGCCTATTCCACCAGAGCCTGCTATAGAGAGTGTTAATAGTTGTCACTTAAACCCTAGGCAGCTCTCTCAGTCTTTATATCTCTCTATAGATAATCTATAGATAATGCTTTTCTGGATGAGTGATGAGGCAGATGTTTCCAGACTTTTCAAGAAATTACTGTATCATTGGTGGCCTACCCAACTGTATCCAACCAGGACATTACTCTTATAAGGCTCTAATGTTACTCTAGCGATTCCAGGGAGCTTTAAGGTTCAAAACATAACCAATAATTTATTTCGCAAAAGCTCACTTGGTCATAACACAGTAGGAAGGACCAACTTTGTGATCTGAACACCATACAACGCTACTGCATTGTCTGTTTCAGCTACTGGTAACTGGTGACTATGCAGGTCAGTGGCCCTCGGTACTCGCTTCTCTGCAAAATGATCACTGGCCAATCAGCACCAATTCAAAGCTCGTCTCCCGTGAACCACGGTCAACAGCACAGATTGATTTATAAAGGACACTGATGCTCAAAATAATTATGTAACTGCTTTTAGTTTCAGGTGCAGGACTAAATTTCGGTCTTTTACTCTTTGTTTGGTGAATTTACCATTGTAATCTAAGTCCCAAGCGCTCCCACAGGTATAAAACGGGCCAAGTCTCCCCAGTCTCAGTTTTCTAAGTAAAACACAGATACCTTAGTGCAGCAGATACTCCGTTAAATAAATGTGTCCCAACCTTGCGGCCCAACATAGCTACTAGAAGGCGCTCTGTTTATGCCTGAAGATTGAGGCTGGATTTAAAGGAGGCAGAAGGTTTGGACGGAAAGAAATGGGAGGAAGCACAGAACACAACAAAACAACAGTGCTTTCCAACCTTCTGAGTCACAACCAGGGTTGTAAAATGACTTATAGCCCTGAAAATATTGGCTGAACACTGAGCATAGATCATGCATTTCAGGCACATGATGCAAATGCTTTTTGGCTCAGGATTACAGGCTGGTAATTTCTAAGGTTCTATTGTAGTTCCAAATAATTCATTGTATTCTCTCTCTCCCAACTAAGTAACTCAGATTGATTCAAAAGAAGGCACCCAAAAACATGTCTTCCAGTTGGAATATAACTTTGCCATTAATCACAAACAGTGTATGCGATCCTATGTTCTTGTGTAAAGTACAAACTCACATGATCTTAATTTCCTGGATTCTTTTCAGCTGAAGTGGATTTTAAGACTCGTCAAATGGGCCAGGGCAGGGCTCAGCCAACGCCTGCTGCTGATTTCATGTTCGACTGTGTGGTAAACCACAGGATTAACCACATACTCTCATTTGACCAGTGAGTTGGCCAAAAAAGGAACAATATTAGTGGTGATTCAGCTGTAAAGGCAAGAGGTGGGTTTTTTTTTTGGGGGGTCTATGTAAAGTGTATAGCATTATCCTATAGTTGGAGCTGTTTTTACATGCAGCAATATTCTTAGGAAGAGAGAAATGAAAGTGTAAAAAATATTCAAAGAATATTTTAATTGTTTTACAGGACAGTAACATTACACATTAGTAATTAATCAAATGTTTGTATTAATAATGAAGAAGTCAGATGCTTATTAACGGTTCTTCTCTTCACTCTCAGATCAAGACTTCCGAGCTATTACAGGACTGGATATCGGCAAGAACAGACAGAAAATTCTAGCAAGATTTACCAGAAGAAAGAGTCGAGAAAATCCAGTGCATGCCTTTTTCCTCAGCACTCATGTTTGCTTCTTGGCTTACTCACCATACTTATGTAAGGACTCTGTGAATTACTGTTATTATTACCACTACTTTTATTACTACTCCTACAATGACGCTTAGAGGGCAGTTTACTCTGTCTCCAGCAGCTAAGCCCACAGAATCAAACAATTTCAACACATTTATCCTTTCGGTCAACCCTCTGTAGCTATCAAACTTCTTTTTGATCCGAACCATTGACTCATTGATTTCCTAGTAGACTGTAACAAAAATATTACATATATATATATATATATATATATATATATATATATAATCTCACACTTGTTTTGTTTTCTCTTATTAGAGTCATCTGTGATTTATAAGTCATCTAAATACCATGGTATCTCATTCTGAAGCCTGCATTATGTACATGATGAAAATACTCATTTTGTAAGAGTTTCTTTTTTAAATTTTTATTTATATTTGCTGTACTGAAGAGTGAACCTTATCCCTGTCGCTCACTGCTTTATTTTTCATGTTGAGACAAGGTCTTGATAAGGTGGTCATGTGGGACCTGCATTTGTGACCTTCCTGCCTTCACCTCTCTAAGTACTAGATTACAGGCATGCACCAGCATGCACAGCTAAGTTAAAGATTTTTAAAGGATGTGTGTGTGTGTGTGTGTGTGTAAATATCCTCAATATTGCTTCCTTTCTCAGTGTGTGTTTAGGCAGTAAAAAAACTAGCTGCTTTCTGCAGTCACACTAAAGATCCAAAGGTTAATTAGCAGACTATCAGGAAAGGCTGTCAATTCTTACTCAGAAAAAGAATAGATATTTTTTAAAGAAGTAAAATATTCCAAGTTTTTGTTTAAGTCAGTGGCGGCGCTCCGGTGATGACATTAGCTATTAAGTCTGCATTTGTGATAATTAGCCCCTTCTATTCTTCCAAAAGGAGAAGAGGTTTTAGATTAAAATGCATCCCACAAGGATGAAGACAGCGGCCCTGAGAAAAAGCAATTTGAGCCTTCACCTCCGTGGCTCCCTCAGCATTTCACTCATCTGGGGGGCTTGAAGGGAGAAGATATTGCTTAGACTTGCACAATATATGGAAAATAAGTCTACCTCCAGCTCCCTGTCCTCTCGGCTGCTTCGCTCTTTTTGAAGCTGCAAGGAACTACATTAGGCCTTCCCAGTCCACTTAACATAGCTTTTAAACAGATTTCAGTCTCCTTACAACACTAAGTTTCTAATTCTCCATCCAATGGAGCAGGATGCTCTTAGAGCCCTATCGGATGTTTCAACATGCACACATTTATCTGACTTTCCTCTTAGTAATAACAGAAGATGAAACTGAAGATTTACAGTTACAGCATAGCTTGATGAAACACTGGCAAAGAATAGTTTCCTTACTGCTTTGCAAAAATATGATGAAATCCAAAATATTTTAAAGAGAAATATATAGCTTCTCTTGGGGTCTTAAGAAACCCTTGATATGTACTGTCCTGTGTTTTAGAAATCACTCCAAATCCCTCAAAGAATATCAGTTAGGAAAAGAAAGAAAAAGGTCTCTGAATTATTCACTATTGGTTTTGTGACTCCTTTGTGAAAAGTTCTTGAAAACAAAAGCCCAGTTCTTCTTGTTATCAGATATACTTGTGTGGTACCTATTTCCTGTTTCTAAACCGTAAGTATATGCAAGGCCGTCATGAGTTGATCAATTTTTAAAAATTAGTTGTTAATTATGTTAGCAAATAAAGTGTTCCCTCAGCTCCCTTTAGCTTGCTGGGGTGCTCATTGACAAAACTGTAAGATTTTTAAGAAATTTGTTGAAACTTTATCACAAAGTCTAAAACTTGGTATACAGTCTGATTAGTAAGTGTGAAATGCAGGGGAATTTACCAAGATAAAGATTTTCAAGACACAATTTTGCTGCGTGTGGCTTGACTAGACTGGAATCCTACCCTAAGCCATTCAGTTCCATTCTACTTTAAAGTGATTGAGCTCCTACTGTGTACAGGAATTGGAATCATCTAATGGCAAGAGATGTGAACAGGGATGAATCCCTCCATTTTAGGAATGCAAACTCAAAGGTTGGAGCACTAGCCTTGTAAAACTGTACAAGATCAGACAGAGAAGGCTTCAGGAATTCAAGCTCAGATACACAGGTACACAGCCCACTTCTGTGAGTGTAGCTCCCAAATAGAGAAAGCAAGAATCAAACGCTTGCACCAAACGGTCATAGAGAAAACACATCGCTAGGAGCCAAGTTGGTTTTTTGTTTCTAAGAGGGAAGAAAGCACAGATGGGTCATTGTTTGCCCTTACAATGTAGTAGATTACAAACTTAAAAGGTCAGAAAGAGGATGCTTTGAAGAGAAATGAACTGCAGTTTAAATTCTCATGTAATTTTAGTATGGGAATCCTCAGCCCAAAGTTAAATAGTGCCAATTTTCCACTTAAACATTTTTTAAAAGTTCTATGTCGGTTTTAGATAGAAATAGCCTTTCCTTTTTTTTCTTGATTAAATTCTATCACCCACAACTGGAGATACACTCCAATTTTTATCACTCCAGAACAATCTTCCCGTAATCCCCTACTGGAGCCATTTCCTGTCCCTTCTTTCTGTCAATGCAGCAATGACTTTAAGTGGCTTGATCTCAGTTTCCCTTCATTCCTCCCTTGGAACGTTTTTTTGTTTTTTTGTTTTTTTTTTGATGATTTGGGCTGAAGACATATGAAAAGGCTGGGATTATCTTTCACAGGATTTCAACAGGATAATTACAACTCCATTTGGTTCTGGAGACTGGAGAAGAAAAGGGTTCTAAAAGCTAAGATGTTGGCTGATCTTTTGGGAGCAAATAGGTCATTTTATTGGTGAAAGAAGTGTGGTTTCCCCCCTTTTTAAAAATTTGCCTGGCTCCTGCTTTGGCCTCTAGAGGACCCAGAGAATGTTTTCCTTGCCCTAGAATCAGGATTCCTAGATCTTAACATTGGGTCTACCTCTTAGTGGCTGTGTGACTTTGCGAAGGTCATTTTAACCGATCTGTGCCTCAGATTATCTATCTGTAAAATAGAAGCCTTAAAGAGTATCCATTTCATAGCGTAGCACAGCCTTGATCAAAGAACGGTACGTCAAATTCTTAAAGTGGCATTATTTAGTATGTTTTACTAGTCCACTCTTGCTAGTTATGCTTTGAACTTGAGAGTATCCTCAGAGCGGAAAGATCCGTCTTAGAAAGCACGGGCAAGGCTCTACTCAGCCATCACACTCTCCCCTGATTTCTGGGCCAAATTGTTTTCTCTGTCCTGCAGACTAAGGATTTCCCCCTCCTGTATCCTCAGTTGAATGAAAGCTTTTTGAGAAGTTCTACGCCCGGATCTCCTGCTTCCTCTCCATGTTGAGCTTTTATTTGTTTCCATGGCGACAAATATCACCACCAGGCAGGTAATTTCAATGGCTCTGTTTTTATCCAAATTATATGTTTTTTTAAATATTATAAGCAAAATCACTTTAATTCTTCCAATTAAAAGAATGAGAAGTAGGATGGCAAGAGCTAATGGGTACAAGCTGTCCTGTGGTCCTGAAGGGACGGAGGGAGGGAGGGAGAGAGGGAGGGAGGGACGGAGGGGGGGAGGGAGGGAGAGAGAGAGAGAACACATGAAGAACTTTTCATATAGATTTTGGTTAATACGAAAGTAACTTCGATAATACTTTGCTGCGCAAAATCCCGTGGAGTCCAATCCTAAGCCCCCTCTTTTCTCTTGGCCTCCCTTTCAGGAATGCATAAATCCCTTAGTGTTTTTCCTGGTGGCTGTGTCACAAGCACTCATCAGCTGCCGTAATAACTCTTCAGGAGGTAGTGCATTTGTGCACAAGGTCAATACCAAGTCAGACAAGAAAGGGCACAGAGCTGGAACAACAGAGGCATAAGGGAAAAATAAAAAGGATGCCACAGATGGTTTGGAAGCAAAAGGCAACATGATAATCTTTTCATCCTTTTAAGGCACAGTCTGCCATTCTCTCTCTCTCTCTCTCTCTCTCTGTAAACAACTAATGTTTCTCTATCAACTCTTCATACTGTTATAGTCTTGGTGGGCACACTGGAGATCAATGGGAACACACAAACAGGAGAACATACTTTAACAGGACTGTCTATTGCTAGTAAACATAAAGATCGCTAGTAATTAGTCACTATTTTGAACTCAGCATTGTGCAGATCTCTTTGAACATCCCATCTCACTTAAGTGTTCTCAGTAAGCCCAGAAGGATACACTGTGGTCTATGGTTATCTCCATTGTACAGATAAGGAACTCACTTGAACCTCAGGGAAGTTAAGTGGAAGGGTCTGATCAGAGTGTGTAAGAGGCAGAACCAAAATCTCAATTCAAGCCTTATCAGGAGTCATTTTTCTTGACGCCTTCTCCATAGGACTCTTCCAGTTTCTATTAGTTAATCATTCCCACTAATATACCAGCAGCAATCTTACAAATCAGTACTGAAAAATGAGCACATGAGAAGTGAAACACTGAATTATTTGCAGGTTAGAAAATGACTTCCTGATGTGTCAAAAGTTGATGAGCTCCAAGTTGTTCAATGTATCTGAGTTCCTTAGTTTCAATTATCAAATGGAGACAGTATGCTCCAAGTGTGTGCACACATTCACAATAATACACATAGCTTCACAAGTATTTATGGGGATTCTGTAACCGCAACCAGATGTTGCAACATCAGTATGCCACAAAACAGGAACCCAGGCTTCCTCAACAAGGCAAAGTACATACGGGCATTGCTCTGACTTGATGCTGTGATGCTGACTGTCACGGTGACCTAACACGACTCACAACCACTTCATATGGCCATTTGAAAGTGCCTAAAAAACTGTGGGAAAAGTTAAGGAGAGCTCATCTGAACAAAAGATTAGAGACGCAAATCTATTAAGGCTCTTTCCCAACAAAGGGCTAAGATGATATCAATCTATCTATCTATCTATGCTCAAGGTTTAGTCATGTTCAACTAAAATTCTAGAACATAAGCTTTGGTCATATAAGTATGCACATCCTAAATATTCAGGTAAAATATTTTTTAAAACCCCTTGAAATTAAATATTTGAGGATGCTCTGTTTCTTTAGAATTCTATACTCTTTTTATCATCAAATTAAGGAAAAATATTATTTGAAGTGCTTTTTCAATCCAGGCACCAGCAATTTCTTTTTACCTAGAAAACACTCTCAGCCAGTGATGTCCCCTTTACACAGAAAAAAAACACTCTTTTCTTCCGGGATGCACTGGGGAATATTTAAGAGAAGATATTTAATTGAACAAATCTTTTGCTTTATCTGCAGTCAAGGGTGAGGGTCATTAGAACAAGCACTTGTGAAAGATTGTAAAACAACGAGGCCCGGGATCGGGGCACTTGAAAGGGGATGTCAGTTAACACTGTTACACTTCATGGCATTCATAGGTCCAATATTACGATTAACTTAGAAAGAAGCTATAAGGATGTTTAAGAGGACCATGCATCACACTGGCCCTTAATTATATTAGAGTTTTTTTTTCTATGTAACATGGGTGCTTGCCTGGTAAGGAGTTGGAAGAGTTGGCTTATCATTATTCAAGAAAAACGTCACATTGAAGTCTCTATCCATGGTACGCTAAGTTTATTCTCTAGGAGGTTTTGATATGTGAGACCAACCGAAAAGGAAGTAAGGCTTTATAAAAAATACTCCCATTTTTAGAATAGTATTTCTGATGTACTATCATTCAGAGTTCAATGCAATTGGTCAAACTTACTTGATTTGCGCAAGTCTACTGCCTAGCTTATTGGGTCTTTCATGCTCATAGATCGAATAACCCCTATTTTTTCAAAATTTAAGTTTCTAAAGACATGTCTGTTTTTGTTTCTAATACAGTTAGAAGGCTAAGAGGTGGCTGGAAGAAAGAAGGAAGTATTTTTATTTATGACACTCCTAATCTGAATGTAGGGTGCTGTGGAATCGCCAAACAGGGGAGGGGAACGTGAGAGGAGGGGCCGTACCTTTGCTGCTTTGGTAGTGGTTGACATATGAGGAGAGCTGGCATCTTCAGGGAACTACGAAGAGTCACCCTCATTCACAAGCAAACACATCCATGGGAGAAGTTGGAATACTGCCCAGGAAGGACTGTGTCTCTATTCACAGTGAGGCCAGATTCCTTCAATTCCCCCCTATCCCTACATTCTACGGCTGCATTTTAATACAAAGAGAAGAAAACGTGGGAAACGTGCAAGAGGATGACGACAGGTTACCAGAATTCATGCTTTGCTTCCTCCTGAGAAACGGGTAAGAAAAAATGACAGATGTGTAGATGCGGAGGGGCGTCCGGAAGTCTCCGACTTCTTCAAATGGGAAACTGTCAAGTGGCCTGCAAAGACCCAGGCTCCACCCACTGTGTTCCTATCTGCTCTATAAACTGCTTGCTATTATGGGAACACCTGCGCTGTTTGCTGTAGCAACTGGGTATCCTCCTGTACAGATTGCTACCCACCCATCATAGCAGACAGACTCAAGCCTCGTGCACACAGTGTTCTCTGAAAGGACACTAAGACACTTGTGCAATTCTGAAACAAATCAGAGAGGGTCCACTGCCTGGCAGCAAGACTCCAAATCAGAGAAGTGAAATTTTAGTTTCTTAACTCTTTCTTTCAAAGCACATGCTATAACGAAGGCTTGAGCTTGGTGTTGCTGATATTGCTTTATTCTTCATAACAGTAACTGTTGGGGTTGCTTCTCAAATTCCAGCCGCCTTCCTAAGCCACCAAGCTCAGTCCCATCAGCATTAGCATCCACGTCATCAAATGAGAAGGATGGTTCTGAATCACGTGTAGTATGAAACAGTATCACACCTCTCCCTTATTCCAGCCAACATCATGGTTAAAATGAGGGCACCTTATGCATTCTTGCTTGGGCTAGTATCAGCAAAACTCTTTGGAAAATTTAATTACCTGGTGACTTTTATATTTCTTCCTACTGTCTTTCTCTGCCAGGTTCTTGATCTTGGGTCTTTACCCCTTTAGAATCTCTATTGATTGCTTTATTTTTTAAAAATTAAACTGATGGATTATTTCACTTTGGCAGGCCTCAGAATTAAAACCAGGACCAAATGCTCTACCACTGGGCTATTTTCCAGATTTCATGGATAGATTTTTTTAGGGGGCTGTGCATATCCTGAAATCATATGAATGATTACATATAACATGCATTTTCATAAAAAGATGATTCCTAATTTGCACTGCTCTTAACAATGGTCCAACAGGTCCCTACTGCAAGATACTTAAAGTTTGCTTATCACAATTTCAGGCTATACTGAAGAGTTTTGCGCGCCTTATGACATGTAATGCTCACTGTTAACACCACGGAACAAGTGTTTGGCATTATTGTGCTCACTTCAGAGATGGGAAAACTGAATCTTGCAGAGTTTCAGGAATTCGCTCAATATTTTTTTATTTTTTTGGAATGTGGTGAGACCAATCAGAGGCATGTCTATCTGTGAACTCCTCTCCCT
This sequence comes from Ctenodactylus gundi, assembly GCA_004027205.1. NCBI lineage: Eukaryota > Metazoa > Chordata > Mammalia > Rodentia > Ctenodactylidae > Ctenodactylus > Ctenodactylus gundi. The sequence continues at coordinate 245,751 of PVKB01001020.1, read as the reverse complement.
CCTCCCCAAGCTTTTATTTCAGGATGAATGATTTCCTTGAAATCACAATTGCTTGGGTGAGGCCATTTAAAATACAAGTTATTTCTGTTTAAAGGCTTTGATTTCCTCTCTTTTGGGAGTTTAGAGGGAATTGAGCTCAGGGCCTTCACGCTGAACTACATCCCCAGCAAATGTTTTTTATTTTGAGCCACAGTCTCCTTATGTTACTAAGTTGCCCAGGCTGGACTTGAACTTTTCCTGTTTTCTCACTGGATTACCAAGGGCCCTCTTTTGTCAATGTGGCCAAAATCCAAAACACCTCCTTGCACCCATTCCTTCCATGGTCTTTTCCATTGACTTTGGGTTTGGCTATGTAACTTGCTTTGACCAGTGAAATCACTGGGACCTATCATGCAAATGAAGGCTTGAAAACTCAGGGACCTGAGAACTTAACACTCACCTGCAACTGTCTGTCCCCCCTTAGGCCCGTCCTTACGGGCCATCTTTTCCATTGCTCATGCTGAGTCTTCTGCTGGGAATGCCCTTTCTCCCTCAGGTTCATCTTAATTAATGACTTTTTCACTTTGTTTTGTTTTTGCTTTTTTTGTTTCTTCTTCGAAGCTTCTCTTTTAACCCTTCCATGTGGTCCTTCTTGCTTGGTACGTAGGTCCTTCTAAACATTCTCAAAAGTCCCTCTCACTGAACAGTTTGAATGGCCCAGTCAAGGAGTTTACCCACTATTAAAATCTGGGGGTTTTGGGACCTCAGTACTCCTGTTCTTTCCTCTCCAGTCTTTAGTACAGAGGTTGTAACAAGTGTAAGTCAATAAAACTTGTTCAGTGAAAGCGTGCACAAATGAATGTATGAATGCAATAGGACTGAGGCCATCTGGAGGGAGCCACAGCCTCGTGGCTTGTCTGGACATTTCTGGATTCAACTCTCATATGTCTATGTCTTACTTCTAAGATATATTTTGCAAGAACAACGCATGCAGATGGACTGTAGGCAAAAGAAAATCATGAGCAGCCTCCAGAGCAGGTGTCCTAGAGACTCCAGGTACTGGGTTTGGACAACGGTGCAGAGAAATGCAGGATGGCTGTATGAAGCCCACAGAAAAGCAGATGTGTGGCAGATTACCCCACTTGTTCAGGTGTTCAAAATAGAAACTGAATCTATTTTCTAACAAGTTTCCTACAACTGGGTAGAAAGGAGGAAAAGTGATTTTTCTTTTCCCTCTTTTCATCCTAAACCTATTGCCTTTGTAAACTTCACCCTGAGACAGGTGACAAACAGTCAGATAGTATCACCTATCAGCCAGGGCTTCGCTTCCATCCCGGCTCTTGGGAACGGCCTATGAACAGATGGTTCCTGCCAGAGTATCTCATCATTTTAAGCAAATTGAATTTCTCATTGACTATGTTGAAAGGTTGTACGCTGGTTGTAATTACCAGTGTTACTTCATTTCCTTTTATAAATAGGTCGGTACTCTGCACTTGAAAGTAGTATGTTGATTACTGATTTTTTTCTTCTTCTTTTGGCCTCAGGGACTGTTTAGTGTAGAAACTGCTGACTGAGGGAATTGATGAAACAAATACGTACCCAATTACAGGCGGAGGTGTGTGAGAACAAACACGAGCTCACAGGTAGCGAGTACACACCAAGCCAGGACTGAGTGCCACACAGGAGGGGAAGGAAAGACTTCTGGCCCTACATGTGCATTCAGAGAGGACCCTGGTGAACCAGGCAGCTCCTAGAAGCGAGACCCACTGAAGTTCTCTTTTCTATTGTTATTGCCTCAGATTTCTTTGTTCCAAAGAAAACCATGTTCCTATAATGGGGCAAAAAGGAGTCTGCAAAGGGGACTGATTAAATTGCAATTAATACAGTGGTTTTTAGTAAGAAAAAATATATCTCTTGTTTACACTGACGACAAAAGTAATGAATTTCTTGGGCAGAACCTTAACAAAATGAGACTGAAGGAAGAAAACATATAACACGTCCTATAATCCCATTACATAGATGTTCACTCAGTAGCAATATTTTCTTTAAGTATATTTATATGCATTTACACATGCCTATGTGCACTCTCTATATGCACAAGTTTGTATTTTAAGTAATATTTAAGGCATATCCTCATGTCATCTACTACTCAAATATAACTCCTAGCAATTAATATCACTCAATTGTGTGTGGAGAGTGCTGTACTTTAACCATCCCATTATCACAAAATGTTTCATTTTATTAAATGTTTGATTTTGGCTATCATTTTTGATATTATAAATAATGCAATATTGAATGTTCCCATAATTAATCTTTCTACCGATATTTTACTTTTGCCTTTAGGTAAATTTATTGAAATGAAATTTCTGCATCAAGGGGTTTGAGCTCTTTTAGCTATTAGTATAGACGGTAAAGTTGCTGATTTAGAAATTTTATATCTGCTCGTCCTCAATGGTATAGAAGACTGTAGGTTTTACCACACTCTGGTGAACACTAGGACTTAAATATTTAAAATATTGTCAATGTGATAAGTGAAAAGGTCTATCTCATTGTTTTAATTTGCATTTTTTGTGCATATTAAGGGTAAATGATTTTGTCTACCACACTGTACACAGACATTTCACCTAAAGGGGAATAAGGCCTGAAAAGATGGTAAATTGTGGGCAAATTAGGTTTTGAGGGATGAAGGCAAGAAAAGAAATCAAACCCTTCAGCTTAGATTTTAGCAGATAGAAGCCAGCCTTGGTATTTTCAAGAAGCTAAGACAGGTGGGACAGAGGTTTGTCTGTAAGGCAGGCCTATTGGTCATGCTGTGCCGGGCTATCAAGAGAGGTTGAAGGCAGACCACAGAGGCCTTGGCCTCCTGCAGGTCAGGTGGTACCGACAGCACAGAAAAGTTACAAAAAGGGACTCAGAGATGAAAATGGCCTCACGCAATGCCACCTTTCATTATGTGACTCAGTCGGGACTTGGTGCTAAAAATTCTGCGTTTGGTTACACAACTTACTCTCCAGTTGGGGCTGATAATTCGCTTGGTAGACTATTCTAGTTTCAGGTTTTTGTTGCATCAAGGTGAGTTTCAGACACTTCCTTGATGAGAGGTGCCTCTGTGAAACGTTTAAAAAAATACCTAAAATGGCAGGATGGGGGTTATTTTTGAGTATCAAACAATCAACGGTTTTCTTGACCCCGATGCTGCTGAAAGGAACAAACTTCAAGAAAAATTTTCTTGTAATCCATCCCACATGGATTACAGAAGGGGCACTTTGTGTGTGTGTGCGTGCGCACGTGTGTGTGTACACACATGTGTGTGCATACCTGGTGTATCACACTGCAAGGCAAGGCATGTCTGTATACTCCTGGCATTGAACAACTTGGAAAACAGTGGCCTCATGTCTGTGAAGCTATGAAGGGTTCCTGATTTGCCCAGGAGGAAAGTGCCCAAAAACTGACCAGTGGATGTGAGCATTTCACATTCACTCCTTTTGGGATCCAAACGATACCACTGTCAGTATTTGATGGAGGTCAAGACCTTTGCCAGTGTTCTAGACGTAGTAGAGCAGGCATGGCCAAACTCAGGCCCACTGTTTTTTTTCCCTTTGTTTTTTCTGTAGCAAGTTTTATAGTATATACATTTACTTTATTATATATTTTATGTGTGGCCCAAAAGAATTCATCCTTACTCCAAAAAAAAAAACCAACAAAAAAAGAGACCAAAAGCAAAAATTGGGCAACCGCAAGTTGGACATGCCTGATATGGAGGAAAGAAACTCTAAGCCATGGAAAGGCTGAGTGATTTATAAAAAATCAACTAATTTCTCTGGATGTTAGTGCTTACCTACCGGAGCAAAGAAGACAGTGGCTCCTGTCTTCCAATGTGAGGGAAAGATACATTCTGGTCCGCAGTGTGGCCAGGTGCTAGTTGGGTGACCTGGAGTGAATCCCTGGGACCCTGTCTCATGTTCCATCAAGCAAGATTGACAACATTAATCACAGCTACCTTACACAGAGGGTGGATAGTGCAGTGTGCCGGGAACCAACGGGGCAGTGTGAAACCAGGAATTTGAAAGCACTAGGGAGAATTTACATTTCAATATGAGTATGGTGCTCAGTGAAGGTGAATGTTCAGCTCAGAATGGAGCAAGGGCTCTGTTTCAAAATCAGGGAATCATTATCTGGAGTGTTTTGAGAAGAGATACAAGTAAGTAAGTGTGTGTGTGTGTGTGTGTGTGTGTGTGTGTGTGTGTGTGTCTGTGTGTGTGTGTGTCTGTGTGTGTATGAGAGGGAGGTCACTATTTCACTAGTAGTAATAGTGAGGTCATATTGCTTAGTCTTAACTCATGTTATTTTTTGATAAAAATATTATCTCATATTTCCTTAACAATATTTGTAATATCAAAGTACATTAACTATCAGGACCAACTGAAATCACCTACTACCCCTCAAAATGGAGCCCACTGCTGGTCTCGCCCACTCCTATTCTATAGAGAGCAGGGCAACTCCATGAACTCTACACCAGCAGCCTCAGTTTCCCTCCAATGCTCCCTGGAAATCCCTGGATGCGGAAGTTAAGGTGTCTGTTACTGTTCCTGTGGGCCAAGCTCCTATGGCACAGAATGCCACTACTGTAGCTGAAGTTCACTGAAATTTTGGGAGGAATAAATGACGGTCAAACTCTTTTTGGCCAGTTAGGGACAAGGTTGAAGTGAGAGTCATTTGTCTCACTGACGTGCTTTCTCCTTTTGGGGTAAAGTTTTCTTCAAGGTTGAAGCAATTTCTTTCCTTCCTGTGGTTCTAAGTGCCAAATATCAGTCCTCTGAAGATAGCAGGGTGTCTCCAGCCACCCGGGGATTTGGGGAAACAGGCCAAGGGCCATCAGTGCATGATGAGATGCCAGTTGCAAAATACACACAACTTTAAGCCTGCTGGCTCAGTTGGTGGAAACATTTATTCTTTAACATATAATCTACTAGAAGGGGTCACACCTTCATCTTCAAGATAGTTAAAATATTAGGTTAGGTAAAAACAAAAAATGGAATCTTTGCTTTTTCTCTGAGCTTCTCTATCTCAATGAATAGGAGCCAGTTAGAATGCAGTTGGTTGGGGATACACTGGCAACTTTTTCCAAGATCGTAAGTATCTACTTACAACATTCCAAAGGACCTTTCAAATGAAGTCTGGGAAACTACAGCTAGTTTTTCATGTCATCCATGCCCACACTTACTGAATTTTAACTGAGCATATCAATTCCATAGCAAAATCACGAAGATTTTTTTTTTAAAGGAAGAAGAAAATAAAGCACTGAGCTGGAATTTTTAGAGTGCAACGCTAAAATTTTTAGAGCCCAACTTCGACAGCCCTGATACTTTGAGTCCTAGGATCTCAATTTGAAGAGAGGCAATACAAATGATTAAGACATACTATGCACACCTCTCACATCTAATGTAATTACTATGCATCAAAAATATATACCAACCAAAAGAACAGTTTGGGGGAAAAAATAAAGTTAACTCAGAACTAAAAAAAGGAGGCAAGGAAGAACAAGTTCCCACGATTTTTTTGTTTTAATATTTACTTTTTGTCTTGGTTTTCCATGACAGATAAGCGAAAATAATATGTAAAATTTTTGATGCCTTGACATCAAGTAGGCAGGAATCCTATCACTCACTTTCAGGGTTCATTCAGACTCATGTCTACTACCTCACCAAAGCAATTTGTCATTATTCGATAGAACGGCAAGACAACTGCAGCTAGAATACCCATGTTCTACCTACATTAGTCAGGCTGGTGTTTAGCACAGGCCCAGGCAGGCCACGTAGGATGTGGATTTTGTCCGTCGCTTTCACACTCTACTTGAAGAATCAAGCTCCTTGTCTTTCTTGTTCCTTTCCTCCCACCACCGAGGCATAGCAAAGCAGGTAAGAAAAGAAAACTCGGTCCCTGGTCACCAGTGCTTAACTGCCTGTCTCAGTTCTGTGAGTCTCACTTTCAGCATTTGTAAAGAGCCAGGCAGGAAAAATAACTACGACTCTGGATAATGCCAGGTCATCAAAAAGTATCATGCATGAGTTTATTATTAATTCATTTGCCATTGGTAAAAATTCAATCACCTCTCGGGTTAAAGTTACTTTAGCAGTGTAACCGAGAGATTTGACAACAGATCACATTGAATACTTTGCTTGAGGGAAGTAAAGGAATGAAGAACTAATTTTTTATTGCTACCTTTTAAGTGCTAGACCCCAAGCGATAAGCTTTTTAAAACATTACCTGATCTACTGTACACACTAATTCACAAGTAGCCTTATTTCTGTTATTTAATAAATAAAGAGAGAGGATCATATTGCTTCGAGATGACAAGGCCATGAATCATGGTAGGGCTTTGATTTGAATCTAAATCTGCCTGTGGAACCTGTGAGCTTTTAGCTCTTACCGGGTCTGAAGCAGCACATATGCTTATGTAGCTACTACTGAGTGAGCTGACATCCTGGCGCCATCAGTTGGCCCAGGACTTGGCCGCTGTCCTTCTCAACACAGAGTTCCAGGCTCTACCATCAGATAGTCATGGTAGGCTTGGGAGGCAAAAGCTATTTCTCACTCTGGGAATTTTCTAGGCTGCTTTAAGGGAATCTTGTGGCAACTCTTACAGCCACTTTCGTTGTATAGATAAAACTAAAATACCCTAAGTGAATGGAAAAGGCCACAGCCGATCTGTGGTTCTACCTACATTTTGTATTTTATTTACATAATCCACATTGGCAACTATTTTCTTCCAGAGGTCTTCCTTCTGCCCTCCATATCCATCCTTCAGCATATTTAGACCACAGGCTCAAAAAAAGATGAAAGATTGATACGATCTAAAGAGAAGCCAGAGTATACGCCAGAGGCTTTTAGAAGAGAGATAAATTAGTACAGGCCATCAAATATACTATCTACCACAAGCAATCCACTTAGTATCTTCTGTGGATTTCTGGATCTTATGTCTTAGAAATTCTGATGTAGTAATGTTGGAGAGAAATCTAATATATAGATTTTTTTACAAAACAAATTCTAATGTAGAGTCAGGCTTGGCATTTAGTGATCAAGTCGTCTTTGTTAATTTCAGAGAAAAATGTGATATGACCAAAGTTACCTAGTTTGTGTCAGTTAGAACTCAACACCACTGAAATGAATGAATGATTCGTCCCACCATGCACCTAGTTTCTCTGGAACCTTCCAAAGTGACGAACTTCAAAGACAACACCGCCGAGATCTGGGAAACTAACATCTTAACTTATGAATGACTCTGAAGTGTAGATTTAATGCTCAGATTTAAACAGAGGGGTACTGGTTAAAAATCAATGCCCGTGGGATACCCAAATACAAACATCCTAATTGTACCTGAGTCACTCACATACATAAATTTCACTTGGCCTAAACTGGAACAATCTCCCAGAAGGTCAACTGCCTGAACTTTTATTTATCTCATGGTATTTCTGAGACAAAAAAATTAATGATTTAAAAAGTAGATAGTAACCAGATTTTAAAATAGAAAATCTGTTTTTTTCTGCTGCAAGGATATGGTCTCATGGGAGAAATGGAATCAGTGTAAAGTAGGCTTATTTCAGGAAAAGATTAAACAAAGACGGGCTCTGCCTCAGAGTTGTTAGAGAGCAGAAACATTCGCAGTGAAGAAGCTTAAAAGCGTACCCTATTTTTTTTATTAGCATCCACTTCTCTCCTGAAAGGCTAATTGTAAAATTTATGGAGCTAATTATCTCTCTAGATTAATATTTATGAATATACAATAGCAAATAGGAGTTCCAAGTGTTGTATTAAGCAGTGGCTTTTCTCTCTTCACACATACAAGCAAACAACAGATATCTCAAGGTGATGTTAATATTCTCTCTGCACTGTATGTAAACAGTCATGCTAAATTTTTCTTCCCAATAGCTGCAAATTGGTATTTACCCAGCAACTGAGAATTATTTTTTAACAGTTAGTAATTCTGAAATGTATCGGGACCTTGGGCAAAATGATTCAGATCTTGGAGAATCAATGGGCTAAGCCTCCCCTAATCTAGGACCAAGCACCAGGCTTCCCTTATCAACTCATTTCAACCACATTTTATTCTTCTAAGACAAAGGGAAGATAAGCACAAGTGCTTCATTGTTCTTTCTGCACTGACAATGTGCTAACCCTCACTTCGTTTCCAAAAAGAGGAGGATGAGATTAAGTATTACAAAAGCACTGTACTGTCTCACAACCCTAGTGCAACCTTGCCAACACACCAAGCTGAAATCCCTATCTTTATACACAAATTTGAGTTAGTTCTACTAACCAAGGGCATCATGGTATTTGCATGACACAAGGTAAAGAAAAATGGAGAAGACGAAAAGAAGAGATAATAACAGCCAAGTTTGTGAATCAACCCATGGCTCTGGGCCACTTCTGAAACTTGACGTTTTAGTCCTATGTCTGTAGAGATGTTTTACCATATCAGGGATTCGCAATCAGGGAATTGTGGTTTGGAAAAGGGACAAGAGATGAACTTTCAAGGTTCTCTAACCCTCCTGTTCCAAAATCTCCTACGAATTTATCCTATGAATTATTACAGGCATATCACTAAGAGTCATAGCTATCAACAATCCTCAAAGGGTTTCAGAATCTCAGAAAGGTTAAGAACTATTGTCGTACATGATCTCTCCAGTCCTTTCTTACTGTAATTCTCTTTAAGTCTTGCTACATCCTTGCTCCAGGACAATGTTTTTGCTTCTCTGGCCAACCTTCCTCTTATGGATCTCAAATGTCTTAGTTTCCTTTGTCTTAAACTTTGCAAAGTACTTGTTCGACATGGAGGCTTCCTGCTGCATGTGACTATTTAAATTTAAAATGAAAAAAAATCAGCTCCTTAGCTATATTAGCTACACTTGACATGTTCACGAGGCCCCTGGGGCTTGCGGCCACTGCGATGGACAGTATATGGATAAAGATACTGTTACCACAGAGCATTCTGTTAGATAGCATTGCTTTCAACATTTTCATTCTGAGTCTCCTGCTCTAGGAATCTAAATTTTAATAAATTCCTCAAGTAGTTTTGATACAGAAGTGTTTACATCTCATATTTAGAAAAGCAGGATTTAGTCTACACGTGGGAAAATGAACTAAAGACATCATGACCCCTGTTTCACCCTCATTTCTTGGTCTATAGTGATGACTGTACTATATTAAATACTATGGCTGGGTGAGTCACCATCACTGATATCTTAGCTCCCTTCTATAGAATTTCTACAAAAGTCTTGAAGTAGGATGGAGTCTTTGAAGTGATCTAAACCACAGGGACTCAAATCTAGGTCAGAGTCTGGGAAAGAATTGAGTAAATCTCCACCTCCTTTCAACAAGCTTGTATTAGGTGCTGATGACACTGTTGATCAAACAGGAGATGGAACTTTGCTCCCCTGGTCCTTGGGAGAAGCTTCTTTAAATAAACTGGTTCCAGTGTCAGAAAGGCTACGAAACACTGATGTAAACAAAACACTTGTCTGTTGCATCAATCCTTTCTAGATAACTTTCCTATGAAGGACTATCGAATATAAACTTGAACAAAAACAGTGACAAGGAAGGTTGTCTCTAATGGTAGCACATGTGTTTCATAAAAGCCTTAAATCAAAGCATTTCTGTGGAACGTCCACTCATGGGTTCTGGTTTTCCTCTGGTTAGAGTTTAATTCTGACGCAGTGTGGGAGGCTGGTCCCAGCCCTTTTCTGTCTTTTCTAGCTGTCATATTCTATAAACATGTTTTAGAAAGAAAGAGTCTTTTAGGAAAGAACTTTTTTTTCATCTGCTGCCACAGGGGGAGTAGATACATAAAGGTCTCTGACTCTGGCCCAGCAAACAGGTCTTAGACTTTGTCGGGAAAGGGGCCTGTCTGTCCATTTAGAACAAAATGTAAGAAGCACTTTTGCCTGGCAGGCATAAATACCCATAGGCTTTTGAATTTAAAATAGCCTAGAAGCTTTAGGGAACCAGGACATTACTTCTATGCTAAAGAAATAGTGTTTTTATCTGCAGTGGTAAGGAGCCCCTCTCTTCATGGTGCTTATATCCATTTGAAGTATGAACACTTAAAGAAAGTCACTAAAGGATAATTCATGAATTCCTAGAAAACACCCTAAAAACATGTACATACCAACAGGGATGAATCAAACGTATACAGGTCATGAGGGGACGGTAACACCTGCGTGGTGGTGGGACCTGATTTACACCCTCAGGTGGGCGGTTTCAGAATCAACCGCAAGTGCAGCTACCCTAACCTTCTTCCACACTGTCACACTATAAAAGTCTCAAGTGATTGAAGAGACCTCCATTTTCTCCTTTACCTCTTTATCCTTTCTGCTTTGGGATAACGTCGACACTGTTTTTCAGTCTCCATGCTATATGGCCTTGAAATTATCCTGCAAACATATTCTACCGTGTCAAATTTCTCTTTATATCAAGAAGCCAAGGACTGAATATTTTGTCCCAGATTTGAGTTGATCATGAATAAAATTATCACTTTCTTTCACTCAATTCTGTGTCTCTGTTGGAACACATCTAGGATTTTATCACTGCTCAGTGAAGGCAGGGCCTGGCAAAATATAGACGCTTATGGTCCCTTGTCCATACTTGACGTTACCTGATTTTACCATATTTTCTCATGTTTTAAAGGGAAATAGTGTAAGGAGTATTATGGCATTCTTGAGATCAGCTAGTTTAACAGAGAATAGGAGGGATTCTCAACAAGTGTGATTGAGTCTTGAAAATATAAGAAAAATTTGAGGCTTTTGTAGTTAAATAGATGTGACTTGAGAGCATCAGGCTTAGCAAAGTGAGTCAAACTCAGAAGGTAAAATATCACATGGTTTCTCTAATATGAGAAATCCAAAATACAGGCATTTTTCAGAAGCAAACGGATGTGAAGTGGGAGTTAGAGGGGGTGAGGGGGCACCAATAAAGGGGAAGAGATGTCGTGCTACGTATGTACACAAAATACTCACGTTCAATGTAACCACTGTATATCACACATATATACTAAGAAATATTGGAGAAAAATAAAATCTTAAGAAAAATTATCAAAATGAGAGAATTATAGAATAAATACAATGGTGTGCATTTACTTTCTGGGAAGCATAACGAGACCTAGTTTTTTAAGTTGGTAACGAAGAGTTTGTTCAAGAGTCCTAGACTCAACAGTCACTAAGTTTCCTGTTTTCTTTTTATTTGATTTGTGACCCTTACTTTTATCAGAAGTTCTACATTATTTGTTAATTTATGTTATATATTTCTATGAACAGAATATATTCTCAAAAAATCATCTTAGACACTGACCAAATCCTACCAGCTTTTCTGACATTCTGATTACTGGGAATGTTTGGAAGTTTAATGAAAGACTCCTAACCAAACAACATCTGATAATAGGTCTCATTAAGCTAATAATCTTTGGACAAAAAAAATAAGCATTTTGCAAAGAACTTGGTGCAGAAACGGTCCCATACTCTAGTTAAAATACAGTTAGTACTCAATCTGGAATTCACAAAGGCAGGGCCGTGTGTAAGAAAATCAGGTCAAATGGAAATTAAATACGATAGGAAAAGGATCTCAAGGTGGTATATAGTCAGGCAAATGTGTGTAGTGATGAGGAAATTTTGCCTTGACTCACTGGATTGTGGGATTTTTAATCCTTCGTGTAAGGACAGGAGAATGGCTTAATGTGTATAATTCATCAGACTGGTTATTTTCTTGACTTCCAAAGGATCTGGAGATGGCTTTGCAGGAGTAGTCCCTGTTTTTAACCTCAATCCCTCATCATGGTGAGTCTCAAGTGGCTCATTTGGCTGAATGTGGGAGGGACAGAGTGGTCCTTTGCTGTGACATGTGTCAGAACGTCAGCGTTTCGTGAGTACTTCTGATGCAATTTCCACCCCTGCCAAAGTCTTCTCATTTTTCATTTTGACTTTCATCTCTCATTTGCAGTGGTCAATCCAATCTCTTGTGCTCTGAACTTCCCCGTAAAGACCCTCTGGACAATAAGTGAATCAAAACTGACATTATTTTCAACTTTGTTTTCCCAGGTTACGTATTAACGCCAACAATCGGCTGCTTCTAAAACTATTCTAAGTATACAAATTATACTTAAAAATCACACTTAAACTGGTATCTGGGGAGCAACTATTAGCAAGTGGAACAACTGAGTCTCAGCCTTTCTGCCATCGTGACTGCTACCCACATGTTACCTTGTGGACACCACACATCGTGCACAATTATTCTTTGCAAATACCGACATCTTATCCTTGTGAGATGATCCAAAATAGGTCCAATTCCCTGACATCTAAAAAGTAAGAACACATTATCTCTGGTATACCCGCAATCACAACCCTAGTAAGCTGACAGGATCAACAAAGAAGTAGAACTATGGAAGTATAATTCTGATCTGAATAAATCAATTTCCTCAAAACTGTAATCTTTTCATGGACAAGGAAGAGAAATTTACACAGGGAAATCATTCTTACCACTCACACTATCTTTTCAGGAAATTCTATTGGTTTCTTTAGGGTTTATATAGTCATTATGTGATCAATTTGCCCACTGACTCAATCATACAGCAAATATTTACCAGGTCAATGCAACATAGTTTGTTAAGCCATGTTCATTGCCTCTTCTCTGGAGACAGAAATGCCAACAGGAGGAAGCTTGAAACAGAAATACAATGATCCAGGTTCTCTTTTGTTCATGTCTCTTTTGACCTATGCCGTCTATCAATTTATTAAAATCAAAGAATTGCTAGGGACTTTAAAAACTGTAAGCTGCAATCACATTATTTTTACTATGTAGAAACCAAGGCCTAGCCAAGTTCAGAGTTTGTCAAAAGAGTTGCCCAGATAGTGACAGGATCAGAATCACACCCTGGATTCTTGACAAAATATGCTACCATTTAAATGAATGAAATAAAAAAAAATTACTTGAGAACTTCGAAAATTAGAAGATTCTATAGGAATTTTTTCCTGGGTGAATCCACAAAAAAATACAAAGGACTTATGTTTTATTTTTTTCACTGACCAGTTGCAAATATCAGCATGGTTAATAGATTCTATAGCAAAGCTTAATAAATGGATTCTTACCATATGCATGAATAAATCTAGAAAAAGGATAGACCCCTCCCCCATACCTTTCTTTTGCCTAAATTTGTCCTTGTATTGACTAATTCAAGAACAATTATAAGCTTCTCAATGGCCTGACCTTGACAAAGCATTCCCTGATTTTTAAGTTCATATGGAAACCTGTTTTATGAAACATTACATTAAGGGAAAGCTTATTTAAATATGCTTTCCTTGTGTAGCAACTATTATTGCTGTGTAGAAGAAAAACATAATTTATGATAACCTTTTCTGACGTGTTTTCAATCTCCACATGTCAGTTCATTTCTCCCATTTTCTGTTATCTGTTTCTGTAACTCAAATCTCTTTTTTTCCCCATCAGCATTCTATTTATAAATCATTCCATCAACACTTCATTGTGTTTTGGGCATTTTTTTCCCCTCTCCAGCTCCCACTCAAAAACAATTTTATTTCTTTCTCATGTATTTGGAAGTTTTAAGTATTCTATACTATCAGATAGTTAAAGCCTCCCAGAGGAGATTAAAAATTCCGTTAGTGTATTTCTGAAGGGAATAACATGGTACCGAAAGATGCATTTTGTTACTGTTCTGGGCCAGGAAAGCCTCCTAGATACTGCCTGTTTATGGAGGAGTAAAGCATTAATCCAAGGATATCAATTTGTCTTTAATGTTGTCACTTAAACTGTGCAACAGAGGTTCTAAGGCCAACAGCAAGTATAACTTAACCTATAATGGTTCATGAGGACTCACCCAGGCCCAGCCAAAAAGAGGCACCGGATGTTTTTGACTCCGGAGACTTTACCCCATGGAAGAGAGAGTGAATGCCCCAAAGATCATTAAAAAACAATAAAAGGCTCTTACATGTACACTTTTTAATGACTTTAAAGCATGCGCTGCTTAGCCTTGGAAAAACCTCAGACCTAAAATGCATAGTTCTCCTATAAAACATTTTGTGAATTTTCTTCAACTTCCAATAGGAAATTCCAAGGAATCAGAACCAAACAACATTGCTATGCTGGATAGCATTTATTTGTTCTTCCATATACTTTCTGAATAATCGCTTTTTTAAATGATGTGTGTGTCCTACTCAGAGTAGAGAACTATCAGGCATTTCAGAGTCTCTGAAAGTAGCAAATGCAGTTCTTATGACCTAGATCTGGAGAACAGCCTGTGGTTGAAGAATCGAGTATACAGGAGGTCATGAACTAAGGGCTGGAGGCATCGCTCAGTATTTAAAGTCTTGCCTCTTATGAACAAGGCCCCAGGTTCAGTTCCCTACTAACATATACAGATTACTTGGGCATGGTGGGATGCACTTGTAAACACAGCACTTGAAGGCAGAAGCAGGATGGCCCTGAGTTCAAGGCCAGCCTGGGCTACATGATGAGTCAAGGGCCAGCTTGGAATACAGAGTGAAACTATCTCAAAAACACAAAATAAAACAAAAGATAAATGACATATTAATATAGACGCTAGTATATCCTAATGAAACACTAAGCACTGGTATAAACAGGGTAGAATAGTATTAGTTTTAACTATATTAAGAATAATTAAGTTTCAAAAGCATAAAAAGTCTTTGGATCCACAGAGACTAAAAGGACACATAAAATCCTAGCAACTAAGTCAACCTATCGAAAAGCTCCTCTGTAATGAACTCAGAATATCCACAGAAAAGTATATTTGATTAAGATAATTATGTTTTGGGTTTGGAGTGTGCTGGCGTAGTACTTTGCCCACTATAAAAATCAATCTTCCAACTTAAATAGTCTTGTAGGACAAACCCTGGACATGTACTTACATTAGATGATTTCTCAGATGTATGAAAACTGAGGACTTCATGAATATTGATAAAGAGATTTGTTAAGAACATCTAAGCCCAAATTCCATGAGGACCTACAGTTTTTCGTTCCTCCCAGAAGCAAGGAAATTGCTGATCAAGCGCCTTTGCACCCTTCAGGTCTATTCTATCCAATGTTAAACAACTGTGATGACGTAGGGTCATCGACAGCTTTTGTCCACTGTGGATACGCTGTATCATTTCTCTGGGCTGAAGGCAGTTTGCCTCTTGCTCTAGAGTCCACATTTCAGTCTTTGCTCAGGCACTTGGTCAAAATACCGCGTTTATTCCGCCTGAGTTTCTCAGCTATGAAATGAGACCTCTTCTTGGAAGGCTGTGCTCTACTGTATGATGTTTTCCTTCTTGCTATGAAGATGGGAAAGGGTTTCCAAACCATCTGGGGATTATCACTGCCTCTTCTTTGGTATTTGAGATGGAAACAGATCACTCACACATCCATCAGTAGCACTGTATTCCCACTATAACACAAACATCCCACTGGTAAGAGTAACTCCAATGTTTATTTACCTTACGTATCTAGCTCATCCGGAAAATGTACTGTAGACTGCACAAGTACACGGTAGATGGATGAAAAATGAGAGAAAAACTTGGCTAGAAATGAGGGAGGCAGAGAAAAGTTTCACAAAGGAGGTAAGTTTGCCAAGATTTTTGATTTGGTTGCAAGATGGTTAATGGAGTCGGTGATGGCAAGAATAAAGACATGATTTTGTGAACACACCAAGGCATCCCAGAAAAATTAAGGCAATTACACAAATATCACGGTGACTCTACTAAGCTTTCGTTGGGCTCCCCAAGTCACCACAATATAGCAGTTAACCTGTCGCAATAAATGCATTATGTATATTAGCACTTTGCCAACATTTTGGTGTCAATATCATTTACACAGGAGTTGAAACAGTTTGCTCTAGTTCACACATTTATAAGTAGCATACTTAAGATTAAAAACCCAGGTATCAGTAAATGGAAAAAAATTGAAATCGTTCCCTCTCAAATCATGAGCAAGACAAGGCTGCCTACTTTCACCAGGTAGTGTGACTTTAGAAAGTCCAGGAATCACTGTCTTTTACCTACACAAAGAAAAGTCTATTCATTCAAATGTGTTCATATCAGAAACCTCGGGGGGGGGGGCTGATTTTCTCTTCGATGAGCACATCAAATGGCAGGATACCATGCTGAGGAAGCTAATGACAACAGTCATCACTCTGTTATCTCGCTAAAAGAAAGAATCCAACAAGTAATCTGGGTGGTCCCTTGTTCTATGTGAACTACTACTGGCTCTACACATGGCCAGTGAGGAGTAAAATGTTTAGTGAGCTATACTCAGTCTTCTGACCCTTGCAAGTTCTTTAACTTCTCTTATAAATAGTCCTTTACTTGGCTTCTATCTCTCTACAGGATGAGGACTCTTTTTGGAACTTTGTCCATGTGCAAAGGAGAAAAACTCTAGAGCTAAAGACCCAGATGTGTGAAGAGGTGGCTAGACACCTGAAATTTGACGACTGTGCAGTTTTCACAAAGGATTCTAAGTGCAAACCGTTTTATTTAGTCCCCAAAACGGATAAAGGATCAAATTTGATTTGATTTAAAATCCACTTTGATGGGATTTACTTTTCCAAATCTGGAGCTATTGCCCGTCCGTGATTCTTGACCTTGGCAGGGATCAAAGGACTCTGATGATATTATCTTTATAGAATGTTTTCTGGAGTGTTCAATTTTACTTAACAATGTCCACTACTTTGACAGAAACCAGTAGTAACTTTTCATTTTTCCCCCTAATTTAACTGTAACTTAAGAAGATATCTTGTCCTGTGAAAGGCTTCCACTGTTCGTTGTCAATTCTGCACTGAACCTGTTTTAATTGGAAGTGTTGACCTAAATAATTAAACCCATGACCTTACTAGCCAGAGGAAAGATAGTCTTAATTCCTAAAACATACTGTACCGATCTGATGTAAGTCGGACAAAGAAAGCACATTGTGACTGAGTATTGTATTTATATGGTGGTAGAACGAACTCTACGTTGGGAAATAAATCCTGACATTCTATAAAACACATGCAAGAAAAAAAAAATGCTTCAATCAGGTATTTTACAAAGAGAAACTTCAAATTCTCATGAGAATAAGCCTTTGAATAAATCTTGTCAGTACTTTGTATGATTAAACCATGGCCGACAACTTTTGGATCTTATTCTACATTGAGTTTTCTTATCTATATTTTCTGTTTTGTTTTGTTTTTGAGACAGGGTCATGCTTTGTAGCCCAGGCCGGTCATGAACTCACTTTGTAGCTCAGGCTGGCCTCAAACTCACAGTAAGCCTCCTGCCTCGGCCTCCCAAGTGCTGAGACTACAGATATGGGCCATCATGTCCAGTTTAAACAATTCTAGGAAATTGACACCAGGGTCTTGGGCTTGCTAGGCAAGCACTCTAAGTGCTGAGCTAGTACGTACCTCTAGTCCTTTCAACTTTCCTTAAGAACACAGAATTTGTCTGAGGTCCTGTGAACATATTAGACCACCGGAAAAAAAGAAAAAAATTTAAAACAATGAGTACTATTTTTCTTTGACATTTAATGGGTCTTGGTGTTTTAATCACTTTTTTCTTGGTAGGACACAATACCCCAAATCCACAACTAAAAGGAGGAAAAGTTTACTGCAGCCTGTGTTTCAGAGCTCTCGGCCCATTCATGGTTGGCTGGCAATGCTGGCATGGCGAAAGGACTGGCAGAGCAGGTGCTCAGGTGGTCTTAAGAGAAAGGAGCAAGCAAGAGGAGGAGACCAAGGCAAGAATATATCCTTCCAAGCCTTACACTTAGTGATGTCCCCCTTCCAACCAGGCCCCATCTCCCAACAGCTTACAACATCCACAGATAATCCACAACACCCAAAACCGGGAGGCCTTAGGGCATCACTCCAGATCCAAACCACAAAAACTGGTATATGTAAAATGGCACATATATTAAATAACACTGCATGAGGTGTGGTGTCACATACCTGTAGGTGCATGCACTAGGAGGATGAGGCAGGAGGATCACAAGTTTGAATCTACCTTGAGCAAATGAATGATTTTTGGGAGAGCCTGGGTGAAAATTTTAAAAAAGTGAAAACAAAAAAAGATCTGGAGAGACTGCTCAGAGCTAAGGTCCTGTACACACATTCAAAAATTCAGGGGCTATGTGGTGGACTTCTTTATAGTATCTGACACCCTGAATGTTCAAAGAACTCAACAGATGTTTTTTTCTCAACTATTTTCAACCATATAAAAATCTAAAAAAATTGGATCAGGATATTTTTCCTTAATCTAAGAGTTATTTACAGATTAAAATTAGTATCACACACAGATCTTATCTATTGCAGAGTACTTAAATGTTTTATTTATTTAATTAATGTATCTGAGCTCACAAGGATGTATTTCTTGGGTTTATTTCACTGGACAGAAGATTCATGAGGAAGCAAATTCTGTGTCTCTCGGTCAGATTACTACTCCAAAGACTGCAGTTCACAGCCCCCTTGGACACAGGGGGATGCGAAGCCACCCAGACGAGGTGTCAGAACTCTTTTAAGAATCCTATTTTGTTACAGAGACATCCAGAAAGAATAAGGGACCTCAACAGGCATTAAACCGCCCTTACTGACAAAAAGTAATTTTTTTTTAGATTTCTCTTACTAATTAAAGCCTTACGAGTATATCAGTCTAGGCACGTCTTCTCAAGGCTTCCACACTACACTCTTTGCCACTGAGTAGGCATAAAGCGAACCACCCTCTCCAGAGCCACTCTCCACAGTCACATCCCAGTTCTTTCCGAACAGCACCCCCCACTGAGGTGCGTGTCACTAGGTCACCCCACCCCTTCTTACCACTGTTCTTCATGCACCAAGATCTCTCTTCACTCATGGAATTCTGAATTCCTACTCCATGCCATTCTGAGCATTAAAGCAACCTCATGGGGTCCCAGCTTGTACCTCCAAATTTTTATCCTCCGGCTTACCTCATGACTAACACCCACTATCTCCCCATCAGAGCAAGCCCCTGAAAAACCTACAAGGACCTACAATCGGATACAGGCTAATTCCACCAGATCCTGACAGAGGCATTTCTTTGACCTTATTAACCCCAAGGATGCCGCCACATAATTTCTCTGCCAGCCATCTTTGCGTTACACACCATTCCCCAGCTGCCTTCATTTTCTTTCTAACTCTACTCACCACCCGTGTCCACCATTAGTTTTATTCTCTGGGAATTCATAGAGTCAAATCCCTCTCACTTGTAACCAGCACTTTGCTACTAACACCGAGTTTACAATGTCTACATATTGGAGAAAAATGATACTACTTGGGTGTGTGGATTCAATTTACGATTTTGGCACTCTTAACAGTTAACGTTTGCCAGTATTTTAACCAGTCTTATCTATACCGTTTTTTCTTTTATCCCATGCCAGCTGATTATGTTCAGTTTTTATTTTCCCTAAGTACATTCTTTAATAATAGTCTCAGACAATGCCCGTGGGTGGTAAATACTGGTTTTGAGTGTGTGAACATTTTGTTTTTCTATTCTTTTAAAAAAATCTGAGTGAGTCTAAGCGGAGAATTGTTGCTCCATCACTTCTTTGGCTCCCCTGGCCCCTTGGTCTTCTGACATTAGGACGGATGTCCCTTGTTTTCGAAGGTGCTGTATTATGGGCAATGACGTAGCTGGGACTGACTCTAACACTTCCAAAACTTAACTATCTCCAACTGGCCCAAAGGTGCATTGGGAATTTTTTTTGATAACTCAATATTACTGACCTATAGCTATATAGTAAAATCCCTGATGAGTTATAGTATTCCCAGTTTGATTGTGATTAATTAGGGATAAAATTAGCTTTAATAAACTGAGTCTTCAATGGGAAAAACATGCACTGTTATTTCTTATGAAGAGTCTGATGGCATTGGGATTGTCTGTTTATTTTGGTTATCTTGCTCTGTAGAAGCACTTAAGGCTTTAGTATTATTTTTGATAAGCTTTTATTTAATTGCAACTCATCTCAGTATGGGTTTATCTTGACCTGTGTAGCATTTAGAGTGTACTTCTAATGCAACAAAAAAGCTGTATTTTTTTGTAGAAATCTCAGTTGTGTGTGCAAAATTTTTTCATTACTGCCTTTATTCTATGATTCTAAAACTATTTACATACATGTTGAAGCATCTTATGTTATCTTCCTTATCTTTTAACTTGTACTTTTAACTTGTCTCACAGAGTTCCAGGGGAATTTCTCTGAGCTACCTTGCAATCTGCTAATCCTTTCCTTAGGTATACTAATTTTGCATTCTGGCATCTACCCCAATTTTTAAAAATTAATAACGGTTGTTATTTCAGAGACTTCTAAGTGGATCTCTCTTCACGTACAGCTGTTTTTCTTCATTGAAAACTGATATTATTCTTTCACTTACCTCTCAATATCCTAAACACATATATAAATTTAGTATCTCCCAGAGCGAACTTGTTTTCTGCTTACTGATTTAGATGCCAACTCTCTAAGTAAATTCAGGTACTTAGGTTTACTGTGACTTGATGTTTTCTGTTTTCTGTTCGCTCTGGCTTGCACTGTCTTTACTAGTTTTAACCTAGCACTCCAATGCCCCAGCACCACATGAAGCTGAGCGGGGCGGGACACGCCTATAATCCCAGCAATCTGAAGGCTGAGGCAGGAGCATCACCATGAGGCCAACGTTCCCCTGGGCTCCATAGTGAGTTCACTACCAGCCTGGGCTACAGAGTGAGGCCCTGTCTCAAGAAACAAAACAAAAACAGACAAAAAAACTAACATTTGCTTCCAGCCTGTGTCCTGAAAATGGATTTACAA
This sequence comes from Ctenodactylus gundi, assembly GCA_004027205.1. Lineage (NCBI taxonomy): Eukaryota > Metazoa > Chordata > Mammalia > Rodentia > Ctenodactylidae > Ctenodactylus > Ctenodactylus gundi. The sequence continues at coordinate 224,946 of PVKB01001020.1, read as the reverse complement.
ATAAATCTTGCAAAAAGTATCAGGTCTTGTCAGGCCACTCCCTGACCCAGGAGGTGATTTGGCACAGTTTCTGGTGCCGAGACTTTTCTCATTGCCTTCCCCTTGCTATCTTAACAGCCCTGCCTCTATCTAACTCAAAGCTCAGGATTCTGGTGACCATATTGTAATGCCTCATTGCCCAAGATATGACATGGGTTTCTTATCAGCCACTTCCTCTTGATTTTATTTGGAGAGGTTTGGAAGGAGTAACTTTTCCAGATAAGATTTAGATTTTTCCCTGTGAGGTCCACCCATGGCAGACTTACAAAGCACCAGCAGGTAGAAGCAATCTCCTTTGAGCAATCTCCTCTCTAGGTGTTAGTGGCATCAACCAATGGACTTGTAGCCTGGAAAGAAGTGAAAGGGAAGGAAGGAGGAAATGCCTGTTTTCTTCTGAAAGAGCGTCCATCTCTAGCACAGCCTCTTACCAGCTCTTCTACCACGAGCGTCTACACCTTTCACCTCAGCGTTGTGCCCTTGATTTCTTGTTCTGGGGCCTCCATCTTGGACTGAAGGTGTATCTGTGGTCCCCGTACTCCGAGGCACCCCTCATCTCATCTGGGTTACTGGATCCTCCAACTGTCCCATGTGCAGAATTCTATTGTGGACTTGCAAAAAGCTCTTATGGACTCTCCTGTCCAATCCTGTAAGTCTACCTAACAAATCTATTAACATAATTTTGCATACATATATTCGGTGATTTCTGTTTTTCCTAAGGAACCGTAAGCAACACAACATCCAATCCCAGTTTTAAGCCTGAGCTTGTAATGAAACAGCCCTCACTCTGAGGAGCTGAGGTTCCCAGGCATCAATACTTGAATCTGGACTAGGTACTAGCAGCCCTCTAGCTTTAACTGTGTTGATTTTTGCTGTATTGTTCTCTTAAGCAGCATCTTTTTTTCCCTATTTTTCATTTACATATACTTTCTACTGCCACAGGATGGAAGAGAAAAAAATAGGGTCAAAGTATGAATCTATTATAACATCTTAACTTTGAGGTCTCTCTTTAGCTCAGTTTCACTTCAGATCTATGGCTGCTACTCAACACTACCTTTCTGTTTTACTACACTTTTCTAGAAAATCAGCTGTTATTTTCTGCAAATCAAGAACTCCAAGACTTCCGACCACTCCTCTCAAACTCCTATTAGTCACTGAGAAAATCCAAGCCATCAAAATGAAATTCTCTCCTTTACTCATCGTTAAACACCCATACCTGCCTTCCTCTACACAGATCTTTCTGTCTTTCTTCCTATGGTGCAATCCTTTCATTGTTTCTACCTGTTCCCCTCAGCTCTGCACACGGTCCCATTCCATCCTACCTTCTCGATACCAGATGTCAACATTCTGTTTTGTTTTGAAAAGGTACACACACTATTTTAAGCACTTTGTCTTAACTACTCAAGCCTACTGTCCTGGTTTGATAATAACGGCTATAGATCACAAGTAACAAAGTGACTGTGGCTATGTTCCATTAAAGCTTCACTTAGCTGAAACACTGAACCTTCTGGAAGGGAAACTAGGCAAAAATCTAAAAGATACAGGTATAGGCAAGGACTTTCTTAACAAGACACCAAATGCAAAAGAAATAGCACCAAGAATCACCAAATAGGATTATATCAGATTAAAAAGTTTCTGCCTGGCAAAGGAAATAATCAACAGAGTGAAGAGAGAGAAGTGACTGAACGGGGAAAATATTTTTCACCATCTACACCTCAGATAGGAGGAATATAACTAGAATATGTAAGGAACTCAGTAAGAACAGACCCCTCAAATTCAAAGGCCCAATTTAAAAAAAAAGTGCAATGGAAATGAATAGACAGTTCTCAAATGAAGAAGTTCAAACGGTCAGTAAATGCATGAAAAGATGTTCAACACCCTTAGCCATCAGAGAAATGCACATTAAAACATCACGAAGATATCATCTAACCCCAAAGAAATGGCGTATATCAAGAACTCAAACAACAATCAATGCTGGCAGGGCTGCAGGGAAAAATGAATCCTCTTACACTGCTTGTAGGATTGTAAACTGGTACACTATGGAGGGCAGTACGAAAATTCTTCAAGAGGATGAAAATACATTTCCCCTTTGATCTAGTGATACCTCTTGTGGGAATCTTTCCAAAAGAGTAAAAAGTATTATATAAAAGAGCCATTTGTGTACCTATGTTCATAGCAGCACAACTAACAATAGTTAAAATGTGGAGGACACCAGAATGCACATCAAAACACCAACGGATACAAAAATTGTGGTACAGTACACAATAGAGTACTGCTCGTCTATCAAGATGGATAATTTTGAGGGTAAATGGACGCAACCTGAGACCATCACGCTTAGTGAAGTGAGTCAGAGAGAGCAAAATAGTGAATGATTTCTTTAATATGAGAAACCCAGAATACAGGCATTTCATTGAATTAAAGGGGGGAGGGAGGAGGATAAGAGGAGTTAGAGGGGAGGGGGAGGATGTGGGAGGGTCAAAAAGAGGAAGTGATTGTAATTTTGAGGTGATACATATGTGCAGAGAATACCCGAGTTCCATGTAAACATTATGTATCACACATATACGTATTAATAAAACGAGGCCACAGTTTTCACCCAGGAAAGGCATGTTCTGTTGGCTTGCAGGCACTGTTGGTCTCCAGTTTGAGTTCTTCTTCTCCTGTTCTTCATCTTGGCCTTCCTTTCCACTTATTTGCTTTGAAACAATCTTTAGAAAGTGTCATTGCCTCATTTGGGTCACATCCACAGCTCCCATCCCATTTCTCTACTTCCCAGTGAGTATTTTCCCATGAATTGTTGGCTTTTATCCACTCTGCACCAGCGTTTTCCATTCATTTTTTAATCATATTCGAGAAGGTTCTGTTTAAAGGGGCCGCTCCTCCAATCAATGCCTGTCTTATCACTTTGCCCCCATGGTACTCACACTCTTGTTATTTCATTTTTCTGCAAACCACCTTGGCCAAAGAACGAGAGTCCCATGAGGGCAAGGGTCTTGTGGGCTCTGTTCGCTTCCTAACTTCGTATCTGTTGAAGAATTGAAGGAGTAAGCACAAGATGCCGTGGTGTGCTGTTCAGATCCCGCTGTGCAGCACTTAATTCCTAGATGCCAGCGGATGGCAGCCACCCAGAGGGGCCTCTGCCCAGAGTAACCACATTGCCCCAAGTCACGGTCCTTCCTGGAGAAGACTTTATCCCATGAATGATCGACATAGAGCCATCCAGATGTGGCCCTTACCTCCCTCAGGACAATTCTGAGGGATCATCTCAGCTGCAGAGCTCCTGAAAGGCCTCTGAAGCCTCCATCAAGAGTTCATTGAAGCTCAGGTTTACACTCTGCCCAATTATTTCCCTCCCCTCTTCCCTTCTTTTCTCTAATGTGGATTCCAGAACCTTCCCACATAAACCTCCATGTAACAGTCTTAGAGTTAGCTTCCCGTAGGGAAACTGACCTGTGGCATTTGTATGAGTGTAATTAATCTACCAAAGGCAATTTAGGATTTAAACCAATTTCTATTGAATTTGAAAGCCAATGCAGCTTCCTTCTGTTTGTTGAAAAACAATAAGGCAATTCTCATTTTAAAATGAGTTCCCCTCCCTCTTTCATTCTTCAATTCTCTTCATTATTGAAGCTGACTCAGCAATAGCCTGAATGTTTCAGTTACACACCGAATGTATTTGCATCTATTAGTTGCTTCAGAATAAATCTATCCAGAATTTTTTCATTTCTGTATTTCACGAGAACTATCTTTTTAAAAAATGAACTGTATTTCTCCATAATGATTCTTCTTTTATTTTGGTAGCAGATGTGACCAATACTTAAATGTGTGCGTGCATGTGTGTGTGTGCGTGTAGTGTGTGTATCTCTGAAAGGCAAAATGCTGTATATACTCTTCAACTGTATCTTGTATGATCTGAGAATAATGTAAATTTTAAAATAGAAAAACGTGGAAGGGTCTCATTCTGAGAGAGTTATTTATTTTCAAGAAGCTAACATAATTTCTAGGAGTGTTTTTTTTTTAAACAATGCAAAGTAACAGCCTTGGAAAACTTAAAGCCCTGTTGGATTCAACAAAGAACTCAGCTGTAATTCATTCATGTAAGTCATGGACAAAGGATAGCAACCTGAAGCTCTGCAAAATGCAGTTGCTTAATCTTCTTTAAAGAAGTTACAATCCCCAAGTGCCTCTCTTCTGTTCCATCATGGACAGTCCTTACACGAGCTTAGCACAATCACTGGCAATTGGGACACATCTTCTACATGTTTGATTACAGAAATGAAAGAAAATACCACAAAAATGCTCAAGTCCTTGGGCCTCAGTTTGATCACATCCACATAGATTATAGCTCCAGTTTTCCCGGGACCTTATTTTTCAGTGATGTCCATTGAAGCCTAATATGCTTATTCCTAGCCTCTGAGTTTCCTGAGGGTAAAGACCACGTACAGTTGTGTTTTGTAATCTCAGGTGCAGAATAAATGCCTGTCATATGAAAGAACACGCAGGTGAATAAGGGTTGGGACAGATTTCTTTGTTGTTTCCAAGGTTCTTTTCCACAGCCTCTCAAGTACAGGAAAGGAGAAAATGACACGAAGTACAGCCATGTTTAATTTGTGCTAGCTAAAACAAAGTCAAGTACAGTAACCTCACCTGCTTCATTAATTGCTGACCTTTAATTAAAGGTATCATGTGTCATTAAGAACCAGGCCTAAGTAAAGCACACGCAAAGTTAGGTAAGCAAAGCTACCTTAATACGAAGATAACGTAGCTCCTCATTCAATGATTACACAGACTCCTCAGCCAAAGATAACTGATGTTTGCATTACTACCATACTTTACTTTTTAAAAAGAAAACCCATAAATTCCAAATTATTCTGTTCAGAGAAATTAACGCAGCCATACAAAGTCTTCTTCCAATTCTTATATAAATTCTTGGGCCAGCAACAGCCAGGAATAACCCAGCTCATGTTCACACAGAGGCATATCACATCTCTGCCTTGAAGAAGGTAGGTAGAGGTTGGTCACGTAACTTATTTTCCTAGGACCAGAGAATATGAGGGTAGGTAGACTATTGCACTCATTCTTGTTTGGGTGAGCCCTTCACCCTGTCTCTTTGAAGCATTTTGGTTATGTGTGTTTCCCCTCTGCCTGTTCTCTTGTGCCTGTCTATTCCTGTAGGCTTATGAACACCATCCTCACTGGACAGCACGTCAGAGCTCTCACCCAGTGTTTATTTCAGTCTCCTGTTACACAGCCCAGGGAAGCGGGTCAACATCCCTATTAATATTTCCTGGAGGACGCTTGAAGCCACAAGGGTCTTGTTTAGGACTGCTTCAACCAGTGACCAGGGGCTTTGAGTGTTGAGATAATAGCCAGGGCCACCTGACTCAACACATCCCCCCAACTCCACATTTTCTCGAGCCAGAAAATAAATCCCTTTTATCACTTAATTAAAGAGCAGGGCCTCTGGCTGGAGCAGGCCAGTTTGGGTTAGAAATCCCAATTCCGCCAAGCACGTCTTCATCTGCACAATGGTGAAGTCGGGATCTTACAAGTCCACATTGAAGTGATCCTTTCAAAGCTCCCCATGGCACCTGGCCTCCTGCAGACTGCTCAGTCAGGTAAGCACACCTGACCTGTGTGTTTATTCAATGAGTTATTTCTCATGGAAGTTGTTCAAGCGTAGCTACCTATTGGCAACAGAAATGTCCAAACACTAGCAGCAGAAGTCTCTTAAGAGCCATCTGCCCACCTCATACCAAAAAGACCCGAGACAAAGTGGCAAATTGGACTTTAAGATGGACTCACCCACCCCCTTTCTGGAAACACCTTCTGATTCAACCTCTATGAATGCTGATACGCACAGACTTCTGTAGCTGAAGTTGAACGTTCCTGTGATGCCAAGGAGATGCTCTTACCAGATTGCACCTTTAGACAGGGAATTTCGGGCACGGTGTAGGAGGCTCCTGGAGGCGCTTCCTAAAGGGTGAAGGGTAAGGTGCTACAGGACATTCTTTGGATAATCTCCTTTTTTCCCGAGACTCCTTTTTTTATATCTTCAAGCTCTTATAAAAGATCCCAATCTCTCAACGTGACCTGCGGTTTCTCTCTTGGAACTCATCTACTAACCCCCTGGAAGGCGCACCCTGAGCTAAATAAATGCTTATTATTAACCTGGTCTCCAAAGTAATTCTTTTTTCGCTTATTTTTGCAGTACTGGGATTGAACCTAGGCCCTCTGCACGGAGCTACATCTCGAGCACCAAGCCCTCTCTTATGGTTTTTCTAATTTTATCGGCCCACCACATGGACTCAGTACGCAGCCCTGCACCACACACAACTGGTTTACTTTCCTTGAAGGGAAGCAGGATGGGCAGATTGTGTTGATAACTAGACTTAGGTTTCTACTTTGGGAATCAACTTATTCTTTCAGAACTGATTTCTCTCTTCTTTGAGATGATGAGAGAGAGAGAGAGAGAGAGAGAGAGAGGAGAGGAAGAAGTGAGAGAAGTGATAAGAGAAGAGAGAGATATTAAAAAGAAATATGTTATATTTCCACAACTTTTAATTTTCCTGTAATATGTAATAACTTTTGTTACACCTTGTACATCGGATTGGTTTCTTGCATAATTTTTTTCTCGTCACACTCCTTTTACTTCGAGCACAAAATAAACCTGAGCAAACCAATTTTCATCTTTTATTTCATTTCCTGAAATATTTTATATATGGATGGTGACCTTTGGGACATTCTGTGTTAGTCTTAGAGGACGACAGAGCAAGGCATCATCATTAAAGGGTCAGAGGCAGAGCAAGAGGGAAATGCAACTTAGAATAAACCCTTCTTTCTTCTAATCACTTCCCCAGAAATGCGACTCCAGCGATTTATGACAAGAAATGGTATCTTCACAGGGTAATGACTGGCGACAAAAAAGGGAGAAACATAATAGCACACAAAGAAACCAAAACGACAGATCACTTATTTATTTTTTAAAAACAAATTCCTCTTGCTCAGAATAAGCGGAGAAGACCTGCCTGGCTTTTCCTGGAGAATGTGTTGATACGTAGCCATTTCTGCTGGTGCATTTCTAAGCTTGAGCTGCAGGGGATGTCATGTGTTGCTGTAATTGCCATGGAAACTATTGTTGTCGAATGAATAGAGAGGTTTTAAATCCTTGGTAATGAACCTGAGAAACTAAGCAGGTCTTCAAGTTTAACTTGCTTGGAAGTGGTTTGTATTTCCCAGAGAGGCAGCAGAAGCAACGGCAGGGTAGGAGAGAACTCTTTTTTAAAAAATGCAAATAAAGTAACCTCACGCCATGTTACCCTTCTTCTAGCACTTTTTAATTACAAAAAAAAAAAAAAACCACTAAAGATGCTGAGCATCAGGCCCCCAGCGCTAGCAACACCCTCGCCTGCTGATCAAAGTGTAACTTTGATACATTTTTCACCGAAATCAACACTCTGAATTCCTCTCTCACAAGCCTCAGCAAGTGAGAATGTTAAATATTTTTAAGGCAGTGAATGATGAGACGTATATAGATGCTGAGACCTTTGCAGGTTGGGACTGATCTTTGTGCGACCCTAGGTTTGTAGAACGCACATTTCAGAAACTGAACCTTTACAGGAGGTGTTCACATTTTAAGGGTGATGTAGGCGTGTCCAGAGAGTATAGGAATCCCGCTTCGCACCCACCATTTCTTAGCATCTCACTCTCTCCTTTCCTTTGTACACATCTGTGGTCCCCCTGTCCTGCCTTCCTTCCAACACTAGAGACTGGGCACTCTAAGCAGGACTAGTGGTGGGAGCAGCCTTGCAAGAGACAACAAAATTGAGAAGATTTCTTTCTCCCAACAACCAGCCAAGAGCTTCCCACCTTCCTCTTCCACTCCTGTAGAGACACTATGGCATAACAGCTTGAATTCTGGGATAGAAGCCGCTGTTTCTAAAACATTGAGTGGCTAATCTGATTGTTCTTCAGAGTTTAAAATAAGATGGCGAGGAAGAGGGGCATGAGAAAGGAATATTCTTATTCTGTCCCCTTATTTTTGCTCCTAGCAGTCTAAGAAGTAGCTGTGGCGCCAGGTGGGACACGAGAGTTTGTGCTCAGATGCAAAGCACATGGTAGCCAGCCAGGGCCGAGATACAGGTCCCTGCTTAATCTAGAAATTAAAAGGAAGTGGATGGCAAGACAAGGAAGGGAAAAGAACAATGCGACGGGAACCATGAGGAACTAATGCTCCTATAAGCAAACAAGAATCTTGTTTGATTCTTGAGTCCCCAGCTTTCTGTATTCTCATGGACACACAGCATGGTTACCAGGGTAACTGCTTCAGAGCCAGACCATCTATGTGAGGGTCTTGGATCTACCATTTCTCCCAACCCAGCCTCTTTATATTTCATATTTTTCCTATATAAAAGTATTACAGTACAGAAGAACTGTTGGGAAGATTCACAAGATCATATATGTACATTTTCCTAAAAAACCCTCCTAAAACATATTAAATGATCAATGAGAATGTAAGATTTCTTCATATCAAGTTGCACAGAACTGCCTTTTTTATCATTGAGCTGGAAACACAGGCCAGCTGCAGAAACCATAACTGGCTATTTTATACAAGCAATCGGCTCTCTTCTCTCCACAAGGAATGTAGGGAAAACAGAGAAAATGGTGCCAGAGGGTGGGGTGGGGGTGGGAGTGGGGGTTGTTCGACTGTCATGGTAGAGCTGTTCCAGTTAGGAAGTCCAACTATTCTAAAATACCACCCTGCTAATGACATTTCTAGCAGGGGATGTCCCCAAGGGGATTCTCAACAATGAAGAGTGATGCCAATTGGTCATGCTGGTGAGACTGGGGATGGCTGGTGAGTTTGAGCACAGTTACAGTGTACCTTCAGACTTTAACCTTGAAATGGCTCTGCTCCCTAACTGGACTTCTAGAGGAATGAGGTCAGGAAGGTGGTGGCACCATAGCAGAACTTGTAGCCCGGCCCTTGGTCACCTTGCTACTCCTTGTGTTGTGGATCTCATGAATCTCGTGTTTATTAACCCTTTTCCCATTTCTATGGTTTATGTTTAAATTTAGACACCATCATTACCTGTGACACTTGATGTCCTGGTCGGTCATGGTCATTCACTTCAAGGTGAAAGGTGTATTGCATGGAGAGAGGGGATTTGTTTTGCTTTACCTGTTGCACTGTCTGTTGGCTGGAACAGAAGAGGCACTAAACACACATGTTTTGAATGAATAAAGTGTAAGAACAGTTAGAAGCATGGCCATATTTCTCCTCTCTTCTCCTCTCCTTGCCTTTCCTTTCCTGAGACAGGGTCTCATTCTGTAGCCCAGGCTGGTCCTGACCTCATGGCAGTCCTCCTGCCTCAGCCTCCAGAGTGCTGGTATTATAGGCATGTGTCACCATTTCAAGCTTATGTGGTGCTTGGGAATCAAACTCAGGGCCCTGAGCTAGCGATGCAAATACTTTAACCACCAAGTTAGTCCTCTAGCCCCATGACTGTGTATTTGATAATACACGGTAGCTCATGCATCCAATTAAATAAATATCCTGGAAGGCAACCTGGAAGTTCAGCTATTTTTCTAGTGGACTTAAACTGGAGTGCAGCTGAGAATGAATATGGCCAAGTAGTCAATGGTCTGGTATAGGTAGACAGTGCTAGCAATTACAGGAAGAGAGAAGATATGAGAGAATCAAAGAGAACATTATCCTCTATTCCACCAGGTTAGAAAAGAGGATTTGCTAAAGTCAGATTCTAGATTCAATTTCCCACAAAAACCTTATGTAGTTAAGTAATCCATTAGTAATATTGCAGTTCATTGTGTTGCAAGGGCCATACATAACACTGTGACAACACGGAAACATCAAGTCTACATTTTAAACAACACAGACCCGGTATAACTTTTTGATAAGATGCCTGCGTTTGGTTTATGCCTATCGATGCTTCCCTTGTGAGACGAGAAAAGACCTTCATACCTTAGGAACAATGATTTCAAAATAAAATTCCTTTACAGAGACGTCAATAGCTACTACTGAACGACAAGTATTCTTGGGAAGTTGACCTGAGTTTGGAGAAGCGGGTCCAGAGTTGTAATAGATATAAACAGGTTGGAGAGGTCATGACCTTGAGCCTTCTTCTAATTTCTCTTTTTCTTGCCTAACAGCTCACAAAATGAGCCTCAGAGTATACATTATAGATGTACAGAGAGGTGATAAGCGATCTCTAAAGCGTCATCAAATGGCAAATTTTCATTCAATAACAACTTTGTTGCAAAGTGCTTTACTCTTACAGTGGTGACCAAAAAACATGGGCCGGACTATAGAGGTCACTGTCACCTGGGGACGGTATAACGGACAGTTGGGAATGGCCACATGTGAGCAAAGGGAATCATACTTTCCTTAGTTCCTTCTTAGGCAACTGGTACAAATGCTATCCTGGAATTCCCTGTAACAACATAAGTGCCATAAGGCTGAGAGAGCCCCTAATACAATGGTGTGGCGTATTCTCAACCAATATGTGGCACATGTGGAATTTCTATGTGAATGATGAGCAAATGAACCAAAAGCTGGTACAAAAATTATAATATGGAAACTTAAATTGTCACTGATATGATCCATGAAAACATTTATGCTTTGAAGATTATTAAGGTTTTATCGGGAACTAAAATACAGTTTTGTAAACTGCTATGTATCTATTCATATGATAAAGTGTGTATAGATTATATGCATAATATACACAGCCATCTATCAGACCATCCTTTTATCCATCCAAAAGACCACACACAGCCACATCAATTCTGGAATAGGTCTAGAAAAAAAATTAGAACCCTTGGAGCTCTCAGAAGCTAGGTAAGACAACCACAGTGGTATAATATGTATCTGGAATTTATCTTTTAAGTATAATATAGATCCCATCACTGAACCAACACAGCTTGGGCTCACCTTCTTTGCTTCTTGGCTCAGTATGTGGGACACTTAAGCTTAAATGTCCACTTGTAGCTTGGGACCTGCCTGAAGGACTTGTAAAGCACGCTTCTGGGTGTGTCTAAGGACGTCATGGAGGTGTGACTGTGAGCACTGTACCTGACTGTTCCCTTGTCCTTCCTCTGGCATGTTTCCCCAGCTGGCCAACATGAGCTAAACAGCTTTACTCTCCTATGTCTTTCTGCCAACATATTCCGCTCTGGAGCTAGTCTGCCTGCCATGGACTGAACTCTCTGAGTCCCCAAGCAAAAGGAACCCTGGAGGCCATCATGCTTAGTGAACTGAGTCTCATTCAGAAGGCTAAATATCACATGGTTTCTCAAATAGTAGGAGTCCAGAATATAGGCATTTGGCAGAAACAAATGGGTGTGATATTTGGAATCAGAAGGAATGAGGAAGATTGTGAGAGGGCCAAGAAAAAGGGAAAGGGACTGTGATGTGAACACATACTGTATGTGCATAAAATATCGACACTCAATGTAACCATTGTGTAGCATGCACACATACTAATGAAAATGGGAAAAAAGAAAAAAAGAAAGATAACTGAATTCTTTAAAAAAATAACTTCCTCCTTTAAGTTGTTTGTCTGATATTTGCTCCTAGTGATGTAAAGATGACTAATGCAGGATGTTAGACATGTACTTGCCAATGGCATGTAGATTCTCCAGACACATTTTGCATAAACAACTTTCAGTTCACAATGAGGACTGAACAGCAACCATAGACCAGCAAAGACTTTAGGAGGAAATTATTTTAACTTCTCCATGAATAAAATAAATAACAGAGTAACCTTTTTGATCTCCTAGGCTATTTGGGGGGGGGGGGGGATAAAGCTTCCCAACAATACCTCTTCAGAGTCTACTGTTCCTTATCTAATTAATAGCATTCTAGATATTTTATCCTACCTTGGAGCACCATTTTTTCATGTATTTGCAAAATGATATTATCTGACTAGTCATTCTTTAGTATATCTCACTTTTCCTTTCTAACCCCTTCATTCCTTTCCTTCTTAGAATTGTTTCTAGTGCTATATAATTGAATTTGTAAAGTTTCCTAGGACTACCTGTCATATAAACCACACACATCATTGCGGAAGAAAACAAGATGAGTTTTAGGTATTGCTGAGTGGACAGGAGAGAAGCATTTCTGTATTTAATGACTTTGTGTGAAACAAAGTCAATTGAGAATGTAATTCAGGGATATATTTTTTATGAAAGACAAAGGAGCCAATAAACCAAAAAGGAGATAATAAGACAATGCAGAGAAACACAGACACAGAAGAAAGGATGTGCCTGGAACCTCTTGTCATCAGTGGTAATCTAGAAGCACGGACAACCTGTCCACGAGGAGCTGGAGCCCCGAGGACAGCTACGGTTGAATAGTGCCTGGCACAGGGAGAAAGACCTGGCCTCTCCTCCTTCTCCTACCATTTATCATCTTAATCTTTCTAGCTTGCTGTGGGCAAACACAGCTAGGAATAAGTTTAGAAAACAAAAATTCCAAGTGTCAACTTTAAAGATTGGGAGAGAGTAGAAAGGGCAGGAGCAGATCTGTCAGATCTGGCCAAGGACAAGACTACAGGGAATGTGCTCTCGGCTGCATTTGTAGAAATCTGCTGGGTGTTCCAAATGGAGGTCCCGGGGTAGGAGATCTGAAATGTGTCCTGCTTGCTTATCGGGGAGAGACTTTTCTGACAAGTGTTGAATCTAATAAAGTCTCATTTCCTATCTTCTCTTCCATATCTAATCTACTGCCAAATCCTGTTGCCTGAATAACTCTTGAATCAACACACATCTCCACTCCACCATCACAGTTTGAGTCAAGGCAACTTCTGCTAGTGCTATGCAGAGACTTCTATGCCACATGTAGTCATGTACCTGTCCAGGTCAAATTCTGTCTGTCCCTCAGCCCAGAGGCAAAGCAATCTCCTCCATTTGCAAGCATGAGCTCACTGCCAGCTACTGTTGATCCCCTCAGAACTTCTTTCTTGATGGGCATAATGGCAGCTCCTACGAGACATAGGAAGGTCCTGACTGGTCTGCACTGACTTGTCCAAATTTACCTGCCTAGGGTACTTGCCTTAACTCTTCCTGCTCCATCACAAAGCCCTCTGTCAGGGTCTGACCTTGAACCCTTTGCCTCCTGCTACAGGACTGCTGCTCGGACTGTACCCGCTCCATGCACACACCCTGGGGTCTTTTACTGGTAGACTTCAGCTCAACACGTCTGCTCTGGCTCAGTCATCCCTCCTTGCATTTGTCTTACTACCAGGGTAACCGCTTGCTCAGATTTCAAATAGCAGAGCTTTGATGATTCTCTGTCCATCTGTCTCTCTCTTGCACAGAAGGTGTTATGGACCAAAGTGTTTCCCCTTCAAAACTTTGTATCTTGAAACCTTAGGCTTCATGTAATGGAGTCTGGAACTGGGACTACTGGAAGATGACTAGGTTTACATGAATTCATAAGGGCAGAGCCTTTACTGTGGAATTCCTCCCCTTACCAGAAGAGACATCACAGGGCTTGCTAGCTCCCCCACCAAACCATGTAAGGACATAGCAAGGACGTATTAATAGCTGTCTGTAAACAGAAAGAGAACTCTTATCAGGAACTCTCTGTTGTCACCTTGGTCTCAGAGCATGGGAAATGAATGTCTATTGTTTAGATCATACAATTTATGGTATCTTTTTATAGCAACCCTAGGAAACTAGGGTGTAGAATTCAGGAGACTACAGACCATAAGCCGAATGCTCTCCTTGGGACCTGGCTCCGATCTCCAGCCCACTTAATGTGAAATACTTGTCCTTGCTTCTGTTCATCATGCAGAACACGCACCTGCTTCCTGGTACTACTGCACCCCCCCTGCCCCACCCCCCAAATACTCAAAGGGTCATCTGAGGCTAGAATGAATGGTTCCATTTCATGGCTTGAAATATTTTGCCTCTTTATCCATCTTGGTGTGAGATTACACCTGGAAATAAGATCCACCACAGGCAGTGTTGAAGGACAGGTTCTTGTCCTTGGGAGAACCAATAATCTCAGACAAATCCACACTTATTTTCTGCTAGTTTCCATTAGGAAAAGCTGCCGGCAGAAGGATTCTGGGAGTTTTGTTTCGCGTCTACCTATTAGCACCTTTCTTTACTTCAATTTCTTTCTCTTTTCCTATCCAGTCATTGCTAGGTTACGTTTTCTGCAACAATGGGCTGCCATTTCTTTTCCCTCCTCCCAGCCTAGTTATTCCTCAACCCAAGGACTCACCAGCACCAACTATTATTTTACGGACTTGAGAGGCACGTGGCTCTTCCAAACGGACTTTCATTTGCACCGATCAACAGCAACTACAACAAGAGCCTCGTGTCAGAGATACAAGGCAACCGCTTTGTCTGCGGACACCTACGCTTCTTTTGTTTCCGGCCGGGGCTCACTACGTGTGACGGCCGGGGCTCACTCCGTGTGACGCGCCTCAGGCACCTCTCCAGGGCTCTGCAGATGAGAAACTTTAAACGTAGGGTATTTAAAGCATAATAATAACGAAAAAATCCACCCTGAAAATTGCAAAGCTTTGTAGTCAAAAAGCGCACAGCTCCCTGAAGAACTATGCTGATCGAGAGTTCAGATGTTTCGAGCGTGGTGGATAAGAACAATCTGGATGAGAGAGCAAGGGAGTCAGAGGAAACAGAAGCTAAATGTCGACCCTGGAAAGTATCTGGAATCTAACTCTCCTGGACCTAGCTCTTACTCAAAGAAGAAATGCTAAGTAAAGTTGTTAGAGAGGCCATGAACCCCCATGGCTTTCAGGGTCATGCTCCAGTTAAGGCCCTTGGACATGTGTAGATCCAGGCCATGGAAAGGAACTAAAATCATAGACGCAGTAATGGTTCTGCTGTATTCCAGGTACTGAGTCTTAGTACATTTGCTCATTTCAGTCAGTTCTTATAAAAATCCTATCAAGTAGGGAAATGGCTTTTACCTTCATTGGACACAGGGAAGGCACCACAATGGTCTATCCCTTCAGAGCCAAGGCACTGGGTCCCCCAGTTGCTGGGCTGAAGGCTTTCTGTGAATTCATACTTTGAGCGTCTCTTTTATCTGCAGGCCGTCTCCTGGTCCAAAGAAGTGCCTTCCCTGGAGCACTTGTCCTGGGGAACTAATTCTAAAGAGCACTCCTCCCTCCTCTTGTCCAGTGGACCAGCACAGATCGCTGATAACACTCTTTGTTCACCGTCTTCCTCTGCCCAGTCCTGCCTCACTTACAACTTTACTGTTTTTGTGTTTGAGCCCTTCCCTCCCCCATGACAGTAGCCTTCTCAGAACCTATTTCCTGAGGAACTTGCCATGTGTTTCCATCTAGACCTCAGAACGTGACAGTAGAGGAAGATAAAAATCTTTAAAGTGGAAATTCAATTAAAAAGAGCTAAGTTGGGTGGGCTGTAATCCAATGGGTTTAGTATTCTTTCAAGAAGGGATTAGGACAGAAATGTCGCTAGGAGAAAAGACCGTGTGAGGACACAGGGAGAAGGTGGCCATCTACAGGCCGAGGATGGGGCTTCGGCGCAATCCAGTCCTACTGATACTTTGCTCTCAGACTTCTAAGTCTCCCGGAAATAAATCTCTGCTACATCACAACCAGCCTGTAGTATTTCCTTAGAGCAGCCCCAGCAAACAACTGCACCATCTACCAGCTGTGTCCTATCCACAGCTGGCCATTTGCTTGCTGTCTTTTTATTTTTTAAATGTCACATCAGAAAATTTTGAAAAGGAGGTTTTAGTATTGGCTTACATTGTCTTTATTATACAGTGCATTTTTGATTGGCCCAAGACAGGTCCTTTTCATTCAAAAACAAAAGAAAAAGATGAAGACTGTGAGGCTGCTGGTGGGATACAACTGCGATGTCCCTGGCTGACCCAAACCACGAACAAACAAGAAATGGAGGGTCAGAAAATCTGAATTTTTTGCCTAATGGGACACAACCAGATAGATGGCCAAAATAAATAAATAAATCAAAGAAATGTGACCAAACGTTTCTTTCTTCCAATGAAACAAAATTTAAACATGATGTTGCTACCTGCTTAGCCCTTAGCAGCCAATGTTAACTCTTAACTACCCATACCAAGAACTGTATTAAAGGGCTGGGGATGTGACTCAGTGGTTAGGGAGCTTGTCTGGCAACCACAAGGCCCTAGCTTTGATTCCCAGCACCATGTAAGTTGGTCATGGCGGTTCAGGCTTGTGATCTCAGCACCTGGGAGGTTGAGGCAGGAGGACTGCCATGCCTGGACTACAGTGCAAAAACCCTATCTCGAGAAAACAAAACAATAACCAAAAGGAAAAACAAGACACTGAATTAATAGTGCTAGTCGAAGTCTGTGGAATCAAGGTTTCTCCTGGCAGGACTGATCAAGAAGCACACTCACAAAATCCTGTGGCTTTGTTCTTTTTACTAGTAACTCATTGAAAATATCAATAGAAGTCTATCTCCCCACCCAAAGCATACTTTAAAAATCCGTGGCAATACACACAGGTTGTCAAGTGTATACATGCTTATTTATAAAAAATACAAATTAAAACTATGCTCAAGACAGAGATAAAGAAAACCTTGGAGTACTTTTTAAGAAATATGATATCATGTCTACTCTTTGCCAACAGGATAATTATCGATCCAACTTGGAAGATAAAATTAAGTTTCATTTTGTAAAATACAGTGGTTCCCATAACCCAAAAAATAATACCCTCATCCGTCTGAGCCTTTACATGTCAGAAATGTCCAACACACTAAATGATTTCTACTGTTTGGGTATTTATTAGAATATGCTCATGGACAAAACAAATCATTCTTAGAATGGCCGATCTTTTCAAAATTTATTACTCTCTTTACTGATGTCATTTTTGTGTGTGTCCAACCTGTAGTGTTGAAATCTGAAGCTCAGATTATGACAAATCACCCCTAGAGGTAAGCGACACAACCCAATACACAGTTGCTTATACTAGCAATTATAAGCAGGGTGTTGACAGTAAACCATGTAGATCATATGTTTGGGACCTGAGAGAGTATTGAGTCTATTTCTTTTACTTAATAAATGAATGAACTGGAGTGCAGAGTTACTGAACCATGGGCTGAGAGTCATACACCCAATAACGCTGCAGTCAGGATTGGCACTCATGCCTCCCTGCTTTTTTCTGCCTCTTCCATAGAAACTGAACTTAAAATGTTAATCAAATTGAGTTAATTAGCTTCTGAAAATACTTCTTAAAACAAGCCCTGAATGGTATTAGTTTCTACATGGCATACAAGTTACAGAGCTCTGTGTTACCCTTTAATCATGTCATAATATTAGCTCTTAAAGGAGGAGATAATGTATATTCTCTATGGGGCACTAAGAGAGAAAAACAACAAACCCAGTGGTCTCACCTATCTGACAAATGAAGTCTTCAGAATAGGGAACAGGGTTCATAGAATGAGATAACAGATATTTTCTATGGAACAATAAAAGCCAGAGAACAAGCCAAACAACTTTACCTGGTAAGCCAAATCTTGAGGAAAATGGACATTAGTATTTATTTCTGAGATGAAAATAAAAGCCCTTGCCCCGAGAGGTTACTAGCTCGCTTTGGTGTTCTAAAGGACAAGGACAGTGCTGTTTTGTGAAAGAGGGTTGGGTAGTAGTGATATTTCCACAGAGACCAAGGAGCTCACACATGAATGGCCCTGGTGACAAAAGAGATAACTGATCTATTTAAGGATAATTTGCATATTAAAAATACTGAAACATAATCCTGAGGAATTTTTGTTTCTTGGCCTTGCTTCTGTATGTGCTGTGGTTTTCATACGAAAAGCAACACAATTTTGATCTCATGTTCACTATTTCACTGGAAAATTCAGTGAAAAGAAAATCCACTGTTCAAAATGTAGTTTTGACAGTTGTCGAACTGATTAAGGTCATTACTGGGTAGTGTGGTAAGCCCACCAACAGCTGGGCTGTCAGTCAGCCTGAAGATGGGCTGCAGCCTGCAGGAAACAGTGAAGAACTCATACTGGCCTGCTCTTGGGAGCCACGGGTTTGGGAAAGGTTTACTTCCGTTACATTCACTGCCACTCGCTGGTGTTCCAAGGACTTAACAACAAAACAGGAAAAACAAAAATCTATGACATCCCACTTCCCTCTCCCCATTATGAGCATTGCACAGTGATTTTTCATGACAAAAAAAAAAAAAACAAAAAACAAAAAACTTACCTACAAAATATCTATCCATTCTAAAGGGCTATGTTTACCATAAGAGTACTTTTATTTATAATTGTCTCAATATGCTGGCTCAATAACATCCAGCACACATCTGTGTAGACCAGAGGTGGCGGGCACTTTGATTCCTAAAGCAGACACAACCAGTTTAACTTACAATGTGATCAGTTTATCATTAAAGCTACCAGGGTGGTCTGACCAGTCCAGATGTGAACTCACCACCAACCCTCCACCAACCAGTCCAAGTGACCCCAAATCAAAATTCACTTTCAAAAAGAAGAACAACTTGAAGACCAAATAAAAGCGCCTGCTACTTATAGACACTTTATAAAAATTCTGTGTTTAATTAGCAATATAAAGATTATTTATTAATGACTGCCACTTTATCTTGCAATCTGGATCCGTATAACACCTACCACTTGGCTATCTGTAGAAATGGTTTCAGTGCATCTTATTACAGATAACCAAGGATATATAGCCTCAGTGCTTCACAAGCTATTTTGAACGGATTATTGATGCCAGGTGCCTTCAGAGAGGAGTAATTTTAAAAAAGTGCTTGTCAAATTCCTTTCCCCTGATTGTTATCGGTGTCGTTTCATATCCTGCGGGGTTTCAGCACAAGGCTGCTCTCTGAAGCTCTCCCTGTTACCTTTCTCCAGGTACGAAGCCAAAATTACATACACACCATCTCCTCTGAGATATTCCCACGTGTCTCGGTGCTTTTAACCATAGATGTGTCCTTTTCTTTTTTTTTCATATGCTTGTCACTGAAAAGCTGCTCCTGCCGGAACTTAGCATCATTGATATTGTCTCTCAGGGCACGAAGAATGTCTTAGAGTGGCTTTGCAACCTCACTCATCCTAAAAGTGTTAATTTCTTTTCAAAATCAGCCTGTGTGTGTGTGTGTGTGTGTGTGTGTGTGTGTGTGTGCGCGTGCGCGTGCGTGTATACATGGTATATATTAAAGACATACATATTGAGGATAACAGCAAACCAATATTATGATAAAATACTAGAAATCAGAAAATGCAACAAAAGCCTCCCATGAAATTTGTTGTTCTAGAAAAGTACAGTGGATAATCAACCGATTGTCAATATTTTCCTGTTTTTATTGAAACAGTTTTTTTTTTTTTTACTTCAAAACCTACATAATGTCATTTCTTCTGAAGTGGCCTTTGTTTGGGTTTCTTCTGAATGCAGGCAGGAAGCCAGATAATTCAGTTAGGGGTTTTCTAGCCCCACTAGCATAAGTGGAATGCTCATGCTTAAGAGTAATTGCCATCACTGGAGTGGAGACGTATAATCCCAACACATGTGTGCAAATACCTGCATGCATCTCTACAGACCATGGCTGTCTTGTAAAATAAATCATGAAAGAATTAGGTAGGGATGGGCATCCTAATGTTTAAAGTAGCCTAATCTCACAAGTTTTTTTTGTGGTCTCTTATCCTATTTATTAAATGCTTGGGAAGAACGAACAAGTTGTGTGGGCTGATTGTTTAGTTTTGTGTGAGTATCAAAGAGACACAGCAAACCCACTGAGATGTGTGCATTACAGTTATTAGAAATCCAGGCTCTCTAGGCTTAAGAAGGTAAAAAAACAATTTTGGACAAAATTCTGTCTTCTAGATGTACACACTTAGACAACTTTCCAGGGGTGCCAGGAAGACCACTTTGCTACTTTTCACCAATAAAATGTCAAATTAGGGCATACTTTCACATGTGTTAATAGCAGGAATTTTCCCATTGGTTGCAATTCTTATCAGTGAGGATTCACTTACATTTCCTTTTCTGGTATGTTTGTGACTTCCTAAAGGAACTTACTCTCATCTTTCTTCTATCTTTATAGTATATGGTGGGACGTTAGCGGGCATACTGCTAGCAGTGTCCTTTGACAGGTCAGGTTTCTGCTGCTGGGAACATAACCTGACTGACAGCCATACCTTAAAGGAGGGGAGATATCCATAGTCCCAGTTTTAGGGGTTTCCTTCCATGGTTATCTGGCTCCAAGGCACACAATGGCAGAAGGCCATGGTGGAGGAGATTTGCTAACTTCAGGGCAGCCAGAAAACAGAAAGAGCCAGAGAGGAAGGGACCAAAAACCAGATATAGTCTCTGAGGTCCCACCCTCATGACCCACCCAGACACTCCCAGCAATGTGTTTTAAGAATCTCCTAGGCACTTCTCCGGCCAACCAAGCTGACCATGCAGATCAGCCATTACAGATGTGTTATACATTTTAGACTTTATCATTTATTGATGAAAGGAAGAATAATGTGTGACCATATCCAACTATCATCTCAGTGGATAAAACTAGTAGCATTATACTAATATTCTTATATGTTAAATATTTTTTCTTTAAAGCATTTATATCTACATGCAAAGCAACACAAAAATTTACTGTGAGGTGTAGACCTATAATCCCACCATTCTGGGAGGCTGAGGTATAGGCATTGCAAATTTGAGCTTAGCCAGGGCAATCTGGTAGCTTTTAAGACTCTGTCTTAAAAATCACATTAAAAAGAAATGGGCTGGGGATGTAGCTCAAAGTGAAGGTCTTGGGCTTGATACCCAGCAGTATGAAAAAAAAAGACATATTACCTAAGTAGACCTGTCAAATAGGATTTCTGTAAGTCCAAAGGAGACTAATATTTGTTCTAAGCTACTCCTCTCAGCAGTAACTGACCAGGCTAGCCACATTCTTCTTGCTGTGCAATACAGAACAGGCCACTTTCCCCAAATCTCGTCCTTCTCCTGGGACCCTTCTCTGGTCTCAAATGCTCCCTGCCAGCCAAGATGGGTGAGAAGCGACTTTGACCAAATAGTCTGTGCCTTATGTGCATTTTACCTGTGCTACCAATGCAGAATTTGTTTCTGGGTGTGTGCTCACTTGGTGGCTCAAAGAAGTCATTGTTTCATTTTGTATTCGATTCGAACTTTAACACTTATTCCCAGTATACATTTTTTTCCCACCAGAATGGTAATAGACAGAACGTCACCATTTTCAGTGTTCTATGCCTTTCACGTCTTTAGAATATCCACCTATAGTTGTCGTGGGTTTGTAATTAAGTCCCCCAAAGGCAAGCACTTTTGTATTAACTGCATGCTACGGAGAGACAATAAAACCACAGCAAGAACTCTATCTCATTAGGGGCTCATGCATTTCTCAAGGCAAAATGCACTGAATACCTAGTGTTGAATTTGTTTATCATTCTCTGAAGTCAATGACAATGGTTTCTCACACACATACACACAACTAAGACCCTCTGAAGGCCGGGGGAAGTTATAGCTTACTCTCCGTATCATCACCAACATAGAACTGGTACTTGGGAAAATTACCGCTGTGTTGTTTATATTTGACTTTCTCTGTGATATAGTTGGTTTTCTTAAAAAAAACAGAGCCATCTGTTACCATCGTGAAAGGTCAAAAACCTCTGTGCAGGTCACCAGCTGCTGAGGGGACATAGTCCTCATAGTGCTGAGGTGGACAGGTTGTGACTCACAGGGCAATTTCGGGGCATGTGATTTTTAGTTCAGAGTCAGAGAAAATAGTTAGAATTTCCTACCCTCCTTTTTCAGCAATGACCTTGGTCTTCCTTGGGCCGTGATTAGGGATGAGGCCAACAGTTTTTCTGCCTCTGTTCTCCACCATCAGACAGAAAGTAGGTAGCACAGAAGGGATTAGCACCAGGAAACACAACAGACGCCTGTGTTTCAGAAATCAGGTCTTGGGTTTAATCCACAGACTTGTTCAGGTAAGGAATCTGTTGTCAGCTGAGAGGTTCCTCTCCAGAGGCAGTCCTGCTCACACGCAGGGCAGCTAGGTGACTCCAAAAGACACCTCTGCCCCAGAGACTGAAAACACAAACCAAGAACGGACATATCCTATATAAAAACAACACAATCCCCAACCTGTGACCAGCCCCAGGAGACCCATCCGCGACCTACAGACATCAGCTATCAGCAAGGCAGAGTTTTAGAAAGGCAGAATCTCAAGAAGCCAACAACACTGCTTATAACAACAATCTGCCTTGAGTGACCAGGACTTGATTAACATAGCTGACAGCCTCCATAATTTTGGTCCTTGTTTTCAACTTAGAAATCAGAGAAACCCAAATATATACCTTTATCTAATCACTTTAAATGTCCCCCCACCTAGTTAAACAAATTACAAATGCATATATCAAGCCTCTTCTTTTTTCTGCTATGAAGCTTCCTCCCTCCTCTGCTCGCCCTTCGGTCTCTGTCAAAACGCAAGTGATTGCGTCCAATTCCCTCAGTCTAGCAATTTTGAAAAAGGAGGCTATGTCTGTTTTCGTTCGGTTGTTCTTTCCTTATGCCTTCATACACCAGTGTTATTTTTCCTTCCTTCACTGTGCAGTGTAAGGGCTAAGTGTATGAGCTCCAGAACCAACTGTGATTACTTGTGTTTAAGTATAAGCATCAATGCTTTACAAATTTCAGTGAGTTATTTAATTCTCTATGCCTCAGCTTCCTCACCTGTGAAATGGGGACGATTACTAATTTGCCACACGGCTATGAAAAGCTACATGACTTGACACTGATCAAAGCGTCTAGAATACTACGCTGAGTGGTGCGATGGTAGCTATTTTTAAGTCTTATTATAATGAAATTCACTGTTCATACTCTTTTCTTGGTCCTGCGTTGACAGTTAGAAATCCTACCGATGGCAAATCTGCGAGAGACAGCACTTGACACTGTCAACATTCATTCACAAATTAACCTGAATTATTTATTACTTAGAATTTCTTGGCCTCAGAACATTCCCAGATTTGGCACGAGCAGACTTTGGGAAATGCTTATACGTGTGGGTATTCTGTGTGTGAAGACACAGGTAGAAATTTCAATGGGCCACACAGAAAATCCGAACAGATGGAGCTAGCACAGATATGGGGTACTGAATTTCCTTCCCATTTGCTATGCATTTGTGAGAAGCACGTAAGAGAATGGGGACCGTTTGGGTTTGGGTGTGGAATGTGCCCCAAAAAGATTCATGTATTTGGATGATTGTGGAATAGCTAGGGAATCACATGCTGTTAAGCCATGGGGCCTTGTGCGAAGGGGTGGAACACTGGGGCTTGACCTGGAAGGAGCAGGCAACTGGGACATGACCTGAAAGGATGTATGCTAGCTTTGCCATTCTTGGCTGACTTGGCTTCCTGTCCGCCATGCTGTGAGCTGCTTTTCCTATGGCTATGTCTCCACCATGTGCTTCCACCATGAATGGACTGAGACCTTCTGAAACTGTGAGCTAAAATAAATCTTTCCTCCCCTACATGGTAGGTGTTGGATGTCCCAGCAACAAAGAAACATGACAGGGACAGAGCGCCCCAATCTGTCTGCCTCAGTAGACGCCTTCCTGGGAGGGATCTCCGGATTATAACTAAAAGTAGAAGGTCACCTTCCCTCTAGAAGGTCCAGCCGATCCCAGCTGGGATTTTCTATTCCTGTTCTTCGGGAAATTATCTGACAATGTATCAGTTGGAGCATTGGGAGGATGCATTTTCCCTTTCCTGCTGTTCCACGATCTCCTGTTTAGTCGTGACTCAGTGTGTGGGTGTCAAGTCAGGCCTTCTAGTGTTTAGGAATTTGAAAAGCCCCTTTGCTCTGTCAAAAGGCAAACCCAGCTTAGATGTTTTGCTGCAAAATAGGCTAGCTGTGAGATTGTTCTTGGTGACTATTGTGAACAGCCCCGTGGCAAAAGTCTCCCTAGAGGAGCTTCATTTCCAAGCCTTGAGCCCAGGACTGGGCATCGGCGATAAGGGCAAACACGCGAGTGCTAAAAGCCAGGAGCCTGCTGTCCTTTGTTTCATAGTAAATTGAACAGGGTCTTTGGGTTTTGGTTTGAGGGTAGATGTGTGATTCTGTGTGTGTGCTGACACGCACGCTTCCAGACTGTCAGCAAGCAGCTTGGATTCAACTAAGGAAGGCAGCCTCCAGCAAGAGAAGGTGCCAGGCTCTTAACAGGAGCTCAGAATTGAGACAGTGAGTTAAGACAAGGGACGAACTACTTTAAGTGATATTTTTGTGCGTGTGTGCGCATTTGTTTTTGAAGAGCTGAGGTGTGGATTTTTTAAAAAATTATATCTGGATGATGGTGGTAAATGCCTGTAAGATTAGCACTCTGGGACGCCGAGTCAGGAGAATAACAAGTTTGAGCCCAGCTTAGGCAACTTAGAGACTGAGAGACCCTGTCTCAAAATAAAGAATATAAAAGGGGTTGAGGAAACGGAGCCCAATGCAAAGATCCTGGGTTTGAGCTCTAGTACCACAAAGATAAATACACAAATAAGCAAGCCAGAAAAGCTCAGTTCTGCCAGCACCTTCACCGAAATAATCTGCTCCCCCAAATTTGCTAAAACTATATATACACACACACCTGGCAGTCTGCCCTGAACACCGAGGGAAAAGGACGAAAAATCGAAGCAAGACTCCCTTTTGTAGCCAGCTTATTTTCTTACTTTCTGCTTCAAGTAGGCAAGTCATTTAGTCTGAAAGCTTCTGTAACGAACACGTGTACTTGCCGAGCTATTTCAAATCTGCTCTATTATGCCTCAGCCTCTTATGATGATGGACTTCGCACATAGTTCTAATGCCTGGTGGCACAATTTCTAACCGGGAGGCATTTTCAAGGCAAGCCGAGTAAAAAGCACTAGCAACACTGCTCAGGAATAAAAAATAATCTCTTAAGAGTTGGAGTCTCAGAGTTGTCTTTTCAGGTCCAGCAGCCACATGTCAGGGGCCGAGGTTTGGACAATGTGCCCTGCTCCTGCGTTGCCTGGGCCCTGTGCAGACAGGAGGTAAAATGCTTTTCCAGCCTCTTTGCTGCACGGGTGACCAGTAAGATTTCAGAGGGTGAATCACTCCTCAAAGAAGCACAAAGGGCAAGGATCATGGTTCTGTGGAAGCCATGAAGAGTGTCTCCGAGACCAGTTAAGCAAAGGACCAACTTCCCTGAAAACCCAACGCAGAAACTATACACTTGTCCCTCATGGTCACAAAGAAAGATCGCGCCAGTCCTCAGACCCACGTCCATCTCCCCTCTCCAAATACCTAAGCTCTTACAGCGGGGATTGAACCCAGCGATTTTGCATTGAGGACACACACACACACACTCTTTTATTTTTAAATTTTAAGACATAATTTCCCTAAGTCCCTAAGTGGCCCAGGCTGGGCTAGAACTTTGGATCCTCCCGCTTTACCTCTCAAAGTGCTGAGATTATAGGCATGTTGTACCATAATCAGCTCTCTAACTTGTTTTATCTCTTTGCTGCTGATTGACAGCCTGCATAAGAAACGCTGTAACTTCTTATAGGCGAGAAAAGAAGGCTCACACACGTCCTAAAACAGCCTCTAAGTCTCAGAGCTGCAGTGCCCTTCTCTATGATCTTTACTCTCCATCAGGCCGGCTGTGATTATCTAGAGTGGCTCTCAGGTAGCCTCCCCGAGTCCTGGAGTGAGGACTGCAGCCAACACTTTCTGCAGCACGTGAGTTATGGTCCTACGAGCGGTCATCGGATCTCCGCAAACCAACGAGCAGTAGTAGTCTTTCCTTTCCTACCGCTATCCGCTATATACATTCACATGCTACTTCTGCGCTAAAATGATTTGGGAACGGCTGACAAAAGAGCTCACCTGTGCAGAGAGCTAGATAAAAGTGAGCAAAAGCTGGAGAGGAGGCCCAAGAGCCCTAAAGGAAAATGGGATTCCTTCCAGTTCTTGAGACCAAGTGGGGCAGTGGTACATCCCCAGGATGGTCACTTTTCTCCCCTGATTTTGTTTCCTTCAGTAATTTCTTTTTTACAGTTACTACACATCACGGATTCAAGGTTATCCAGTTTTAACTCCAAACTGTTACTCTTCCCTTTTCTATTCTCTAGTAGTCTGGGCTAGAAATTTCAGATCTGGTTATTCCATTGGACGGTCTGTGTTTTCTTTTCTTTTAAGAGAGGGCATGTAATGTTGATGCTAGGAACAGATGATGAATGAGAGCCAGCTACGGAGGGATTTGACACTAACACCGAAGAAGCAGCAAAGCTACAGCAAGAGCAAGAAAACTCACTAGGTGAACTGTTCAGTCTCCATCTGCAACTCTGAACCTTTTCTCTCCTGTTCTCTCTCTCCTGTCAGACTATGACCTCGAGCTCTGTAGACTACTGGCCATCTGACTCTTCTGTGCTTTGGTTTCTATCAGTTCAGCTCAAGGGAGAACATGGCTAATTAGAGAGGGGGAGGAAGAGAGGTGAGGTAGTGTGGTCACTTCCTCACTTAGAGAAAGGTTGGCTTGTCCACTGAAAGGCCCGGCCCACGTCAGGCAACACCCTTCTTTTCTGTACTCTCAGCCTTTGCTGGCGATCACCCCTTTCCTTTGCTTCCTTGCGCCCAGGGATTACAGCGGGTGCCCTACTGCTCTCAGGGCTTGGTCTTCGAAGAGATCTTCATGGTCCTCTTGGCCATAGGCCACCTCATTCATGATGACTCTTTAAAAAAATGGTCTTCAACCTTTCTGACACCTGGGACCCATTTAGGTGAAGATCATTCTACCCCACAAGGGTCCTCAACTCCTCTGGCTCCAGACCAGTGCCAGTCAGTGACACTGGAAGGGCCGAGTCACCGGAACAGAGGAACAAGAAGTAGGGGACAAGACCAAAGCTCGGCCCCTCGTCTGTAAGGCCCTATGAGGCACGTGCTGCCGTGACTGACAGGAGGTAGAGCTTTGCTTCTTACCTCCTCCAAATGCGGTGCACCCTTAAAAACTATCTTCCACTGGACTACAGAGTGAGACCCTGTCTCAAAAACAAAAAGCTATCATGACAAATACTTCTCCCCAGTCCTTTGGGGAAAATGGCCCTCAACTGAAGTGGCCCTTGGCGTCAAAAAGTTTGGGGGCCAATCTCTTCTTCCCAGGACTGGAGGGGGACAATGAAGAAGTATGTCCATTTCACCACTGACTTTACAAAATTACAGAATTATTCTCCACAAGCCTCCTTAAAAGCCATCAGCACCAGCTAAGAGAGACCCTGCTCTAAGGCTTGGTTTCTGCCCACAGGGTCCCTTCTCTCATTTCGTGTGTTTTACTAATAATCACAATAATATATCAACTGTTGCCTGTAATTTCTCCAGCTCAAGCTGCTCCACATACTTCATCTCTCGTGATTATTTAGCTTCCTCCTTGTACTCTCTTGGGTACCTGGCAAACACTTTTTTTTCTTCCCCTTCCCATATTTATTAGTATAGATTTGTGATAGACAATGGCTACACTGAGCTTGAGAATTTTGTGCACATCTGTATCACAACAACATTGTAATCTCTTCCCCTGTCTCTATGGGCCCTGCTGCTCCCTCCCTCATCCTCCCCCTGGACTCCCACTATCACATCCTTTGGTTCTAGAAAATGCCTGTATTCTAGGTTTTTCATCTTAGAGAAACCATGAAATATTTTACCTTCACTTTGCTAAGCTCAATAGTCTCAAGTGTGTCCTTTTACCTACAAAATGCTCAAAACATTTCTATGTGTTTAACCCTGTTTAAATAACTGGTGGGGCTGCTATTCCTGGTTACACCCATCATCAAACTCCTCTCAATGACCTTGCTCAGTTGTGACATCTGCTAACTAAGGCACACTTACTGATACTCCTAGCCAAGAATCAAGCCAAGAATCCTTTTTCTGAGGTCACAAGTAGACCAACCTATAACATACCCTTTAATCAGCTTTTTGGGATTCCTTAAATTCTCCCCAGTGAGAAAAATCTCACAGAGGGAAGACATGCTTAAAAAGAAGATGCCCTATCAAAACAGACCAAAGACATTAGGTGGCTCGGTGTTTATGTGATTACTTTTTAATTTTTTTCCAAATTATGTGTGGCACAAAGCACACTAAAGTAGAATTAATGTGGATCACTGCAATAGGGTACCGGGACCTTCTTAAAGTCCCTATTTTCTTGCAACAATGACAAAATATGTATGCCACCATAAATAACAGCATAATCTTATACACCCTTCCTGGGTAAGACACACATTTGGTCACATCATGTGTACAGTGTTAAGTCTAAAATTAATATTTTAAGATTATTTTGTTGCCTTGGTACTTGGTAGCATGGAGAGGGTCTCCAGTGGCTTAAACCAGGAGAGAACTCTCCTTCTCATTCTGCTGTTTGGTGAAGGCCCCCTGGAAAATAACATTGGTTTTTTTCTTTTTTATCAAAGGGATCAGGCACAACTTGGTTTTTGCTCAACACCAAGTAGTGTGTTTCAGTTTCTTTCTGGCCCACAAATTACTCAGACAATACTCACTACCTCCCGTGGGCATTAAGGCGCATGCATTCTTTTGAGACTATCAATACAAAAACCATCTCTGACAGCCTGCAGTTGGTCACTCTGTTCTGAAGTGAAGTTGGTGTGTGACTCTTGGTATCTTGGTGTTTCCTGTCTCAGGATGTGTTATATAACTTACAAATTACTCTTAACTTTATCTGTGCAATGTTTGGTGTTGTGTGTTTGGTCATGGCCGTAACTCTAGAGAAGCACCTCTTTCTCCCATAAGGTGAATAATAGTGCTTAAAACAGTAGGTAAAATAGAAGCTGTCCAGACACATAATTGTGCTGATGCAATGGATTTTGAATTATGGAAAATATTTTCCTCTCTCCTCCTGAAAACTCTTATCAAATAGGTCTGAGGTGTTAATCTAGTCAATGCATTATATTTGCATGTTTAGACACTGGTCCATTTTAGTATTTTCTTGTTCATAATGATAATCACTAAAGGTCCCTTCAAGTATTAAATGTTTCATTTTATCACTGTGACCACTGAATGCGTTATATAAACTTGAAGGACTCAGGGAAGAGCTTTGGGTATGATTGACTTAGTGGCCAGTCAATCAGGAAAGAAGACTCACCTTGGATGTGGTTGGCCCAACCAATAGACGGGAAGATTGAATTAAATAAAAAACAAGGAAGAAGAAAGATTAATACAGCTGTCCTGCCTGGGACAGTGGGCTGCAGCCTTCTTTATTGTCTCTTAACAATGAGTCCCAGCTCATACTTGATTCTGTTGTCATGTTGCCAATTTCCACCATAGATCATGACAGTCTTTAGTTCTTTGCCATCAACTTCATACATCGATCCATGACACAAACGCACACTGGGTGTCCTGCAGTGAATGCCCAGACCTTCTCTTTTAGATACTTTCTTATTGCTGGGATAGAATACCCAACACCCATAATCTTAACGAGGGAAAGATTTATTTAACTCAAGTCCAGAAGGTCTCACACAGTTTATTCATGGCCAGCTGGCTTTGGTGGTGGGAGAACATGGCAGAGGCTGGGGGAGCTGCTCACAGCATTGCAGGCATGAAGCCAGATCAAATGAGGAGCCAGTCTGTGTGGGGAGACTCAAGGAAAGGCCAGAACTTTCCCAGCGAGATGCTGGAACATTGGCTTTTCTTCCTTCTTTTACTTAGTTTAGGCTGCCACTTGAGCCCACCACACCCTGAACGGGTGGCCGTCCCTCATTTCCTGGCCCCCAAGTCAGTAACACAATCCAAAAGCTCTTCCTTGGGCAGCCCGATACTCAACAGGTTGACACAATCCTTTCAGGTCAAGTTCCAAACATCTGCCTTTTCCAGCCAGGCCCCGCTTCCCAAAGGCACATGTAACTTTCAAGTATATGAAGCTTTTGGAGAACATTCTAGACTCAAACCACGGCACTTTCCCCCTCAGCCTGACAGCTTTCTATTCTCACACCTGAGCAACTGCTGGACCCTCCAGCCCTCACATGTGCAGCTGGCTGCTTAGGACTCTCCTTGGACTCTACAATCTGTCCTAATCTGTGTGTGTATGTGTGTGTGTGTGTGTGTGGGGGGGGGGGTGGTTTTTATTAGTTCTATTTTCCCCAGAACCCTAACTAATACGCTTTCCTACCAGGGGAGTAAATTAAGTTACCACTCTTTTCCAAATTAATTAGCTCATTCCAAGGACAATAAGGCATTGAGACTACCTCTTGATTCTTCCTAGGTAATAATAGCTCAGTGGCCTGAAGTGGACCATTTCTTTAAAATGTACACATTGTTTTCTTCTCCAAGATAGAACTTGACTTGAGAGCCACAGAGTGGCGGGAAGGAATAGGGCTGGGGAAGACAGGTGCAAGAACTACAGTCAATCAGAGGCGAGACCAAGCTGGAGAGTGAGACCCACAGTTTCAGTTTTGTGAGGCATCATCACATTTATCCATAGCTCCTTTATTTTTTTTCTTTCACTGATATAGAGGAAGTTCTCAATTTCCCAAGGTTAACCTAGCTTGGGCCCCTCCCCTTATTTTCTTGTAGGTTCAAGGACAATCACTTGATTCATTTCTCTCTCTCTTTCTCTTCTTTTTCCCACTGACAAACAGATTCAAGTCTCGTAACTTTAAAGAAGTTCTCAGAGTTGCCACACATCATGGCACTACTTTTCCCCCTCTCTCTTTATCCTAAATGTCTTAAAAGTGTTTCCATACTTAGTGTCTACTTTTTCTTCTTACACTTAATCCTAACTTCTTCAAATCAACTTTTTGTCTCTACCATAATGCCGAGCATGCTCCTTAAATGTTTCATATAACTGCCTTTTATTTCTCTGATCTTTGCTTTTTCTTTTTACCACTCCAAAACATTGACCTCGTGGTCTCCCTTCTATTCAAAACATTGTGTGACATGGTAATATTTTTTAAATTTTCTTTTTATTTCTTAGAGTCTTTCATTGCTAATTCATTTTTACATTTTCCAGAGTGAATACTTTGAATTCCTGTTTTTGCTCTATGTTCTTTCCATAACTAGTTCACCTTCCCAAGTTCAACTACTACTTGCCAGTGACTTCTAAGAATTTTTTTCTGTGTGTCCAAATTTTCTCTTCTTTGCCATGTATTTTTTTCCTGGATGGCTTATTAGCACCTCGGATTCAACATACCATGAGCCTAGCTTATTGTTGCCCTGAAGGAATCTCCTTGCTTGGACACAGTCTTGTCTCATTAACTCTGATTCTTCTTTTTTTCCCTCTTTGTCAATCTGTTCTATCACAGCGAGTAAACCCTTGGTTCAAGTTCACAGCTACACACTGGTGTCAAGATGAACTAGACTTCATCCAATTCCATTACCCCGGACTTGACCTTGTACAAGGTGCTCTGAGATAAGCAAGACCTAGTTTTAGGTCTTGAAGGTCCTGAAATAATGTTTAGGGAGTATCATTGTCAAGAATAGGGTCCGTTGTAAGTCCTTAAAAGTTGTTAGTTTATCTCTTTATATCCCTACAATGATCACTAAAAATGTGTACCATGATTGTAAGAGAATTTTTTTCTCATTTTTCGAAAACTTATGTTATGAAAATTGAGCACTATACTTTCCCCATCACTGAAGTTTTTACTTTATTAGAAGACAAAATAAAATCTGTTTAATCAACATATATAGGTAAAAATAAGTGACAACCTAAAATCAAAAAACATCTCTGTATTTAAACCCATACTGTAAATCGTAATCTCCATATTTAAATGTACTCTAATTAATTTCAGGTGTTTAAAGCTATATTATGGTAAGTTGTCATGGTTTCAAACAAGTGAGGATAATTTAGCCATCTGCACTATTTCTTCTCAGTTACTAACCCAGCATTCTGAAATAAGATGGATCTAAATTTGCAGAGACAGCACTGAAAGAAAAAACAACAAGGACACAAATGTTACGTTCGTGAAAAGTCCCATCAGCCCAACTCGTCCACCGATATTTGGATGGTGCTTCCGTGAGGGGTGGCTGGTCTACCCTTATGCTTCAGTCTGACTGAGCTCTTTGAGGAAAACCATGGCTCTTCTATCATTCCAGCATCTAATCTCTCAGTGATATAATGAGATGGCTTAGAGAGCTCCCATATCTCTAGTGAGTAATTTCACTTTCTTTTGAAAGGTAGTGATATGGTCTTTAAAGGAGACAGAAATTTCATAAGCAGGTAAGAATCAAAATTTAACAGGTGCTGTCTAAGACTGAACTGAGAGTCTCCCCATATTCTACACAGATATTAAGACCACAGCAGCTAGAATAAGGCTGGGATGTTACCTAGTGTGTTTCTCTCCATATGAAATGGTATATCCATGGAAAACCTTATCACAATCGAGTAGGACTCCCATTTTTAACTTCTGACTTCCAAACAGTTAAGATTCCAACTGTGCAAATGCAAGTGCTGTTTGGTAACAGCTTGTTGAGAGAACTCTATGTTTCCCCAGAATGTACTTGGAAAAGATTAATGAGTTCTACATAAATGCCAAGTCAATCTGTTCCTCCCTGTCAATCACCATCCCATGAACAAGCGGCTCCATCTCTGTTGATATGTGTTCAAGCAGATGTATGGCTTAAATGTTAATTAAGTAACTGGAACAAATGATGACTAAAGACTTCACAAATTTGTGAAGTTTTACAGCACCACCAACTACATGTTACTGAGATTTTGTCCACCTGAGCACTTCTCACACTGAGCAGTAATAAGAAAGGTTGACGAGACACTGCCTATCTTTGAAGAGCTTGGACACTTTTCACTGTAATGCTATTAGGAAAATTTAGAATACTTAAGACTTAAACTATTGTGTACTTTCTTAACTCTCAGCCATCTTTATTGTACTAGACATTTCCCCATGGCTGGGCACAATACCTGGTGATCACAGCTTAAAGGAAGAATGATTTAACTCAGATCACTGTGAGGGGGACTCAGTCTAGACTCATCTGAATCCAAGCACGAGCAACATGGCAGCAAAATGTGGTGGAAAGGAATGGACAAAAGACCATATATGGTATCCAAGTCCACACCTCTATGACCCACCCATACAGGTAGACACACGAGTGTGCTTTACTTATCTGCTAGGTGTTTCTTAATTCAATGAAGTTGGCATGTCAGGACTAACATTCACCTTCCTGTATGGCACTCCACACAGCCAGTGAACCCTGTTCTCTCTCTTTCCTCATCAAGTAGAGGACATATAACCATTAATGGCACAGGGTGTAGGGGAGCCTCAACACACGCTGTGGCCGCGGGTGCACACTGCTTGTTCCTAAATGGCCTTGGGGTCAAAGAATGGTAACTATCATTAAGGTTGATACCTTGTCATCTTAAAGTGACAAATTTCCAATTATGTAATGACTAAAGAAAAAAATGTTAGATGTGATTCTGTCAAAACCTATGAAAGTGAGAAAGAAATTGAACTTGGGGATGTAAGCATCAATCTTCTAATCTTGCAGGATTCATGCACCATAATAGCCTGACCCTAAACAAAGAGCATGCGTTGCTCAGTTTTTGTGGACTCAGAGTCGGCTCAGGGTGGATGATTCAGGAGGCGATGATGGTGGAGTCCAGACTAAGTTCCTAAGAGTAGAAAGCGCAGTCAGGATGTGAAACTTATGCCCAGATGTCAAAGGGTGCTAACATCATTTTCTTCTCACAGGACTGTCTTTCCATTAGTAATTTAATAAAAAGAAGTGTTTTTTATCGTCATAAAAGTCCTATAACACCTCAGTTAAAGCATAGTAGCTTGTTTCAGAGAACGATTCCTCATTTTTCATTTAAGTCATTTGGAAAACACGATCGAGCAAAAATTTTCAAAATCTAACCCAGTAAATCCAGAATCAAATCAAGGAACCTTTTTAAAAAGAAAGCTTGATGTTGATTATGATGGATGTGGCCCTTGATTCCTACCCGAAAGACTGTGATTTATGGAAATATCACTTCATACTGAGATGATATATGACAATAAGGGGAAGACAACTCAAATGAATTTTTACATGTAGCTAGATTATGTTTGAAAGAGCTAATGTTGAAATTAAGCATTTATTGTTAGCTTACTGTACAAGGTAGGAGCACACAGAGCCACAACTGTGATTTTCTGTGCTAGTATCAGTAGGAAACTACCACTTGACCATCATTTTAATTAGCTATTTTGCATTATAAATACTAGGAGCAGTCATCAGCTGCAGGTGTGGGTCTACCTTCTGGTTTACTCCTATATAATTTGAAGACATGACATTAAAAAATCCATTTTGTTCTGTATCTGGAATGAAAGAACAGTACCAATTCAACTCTGAAAATAGTTTTTAGTAGGAATTAGTGAATAGCACACTGTATTAGCTGCCTCAGAAACCTTTCCTCTTTGAACACACCCCGCTCATCTCAGCACTATCTCTAAATCATTTTGCTTTACTTTTGTGTGTGCTAACCAGCTACCAACGTGTGATCACTGAATAGCAAATTATAATTTTCCTTTCCCCTCTACCCATCCCTATGCTAATTCTCAACTCAAGGCATCCAGAAACTCTGGGAAAGACCCTTCCTGCATTGTGAAGGGTTAACCTCAGGGTTAGGATCAGACAAAAATAATGACTGCTATTTATAGGTACGTACGGTTTGGGATTAGGAGGGAAAGACAGAAAAAATTCCTCTTATCTTACACCTACGCATCAGAACAGCTCTAGACATGGCTTGGCTTCTGGAGAACTCTGGTCTTCTCTTGAGAAAAGAAAACAGTTCTGCACTGCTAGGCGGGATATAGTTCGGAGAGACTGACACCGTCTTGGAGTCTGCTCAATGGCCAGTGGTGCAGATTGTGGGACGGAGTGTCTTGGTTACTGTTGGGCCTCAGAAAACCAAGTCCTAACACTTTGGCACGCTAGGTGCTTTGAACAAAAGGACACAGGAAGGCTGCTTCATAAGCAAGGTCTCCCATCCTTCACTCTCCCCAAAATGAGTCATGCGAAACCAGAATTCCTCTTGCTCAAAGTAGAACATTAAAGCTAGAGTCCATTTTTTCCAAAGCAAGTGATAAAAATTAAACATATCAATCTGAGTCAGACATGGTCATAAGATGATTCTCTGACTTACTCTGACAGCAGATCACAAGACCTTCTTCCTAGAAACGGTCTTGCCCATACCTGGGAGAAAGAACTGTCATACAACGAGGCCAAGAAGAATCCAAACAGATGAGAACTAGGTGAGTTACAGCCCTCAGGTCTACGAACATCAGCTCATCCACTTTTGTCTTGCCGCTTTCTATATGGATGGCTTAGTTTTCATCAAATCTAGGCATAAAAATGGCCCCTTTCCTTTGGGGTTTTGAGTTTTCTTTCTGAAGAGTTGGACGTCACATAACACTGTCATTAAATACCCCTGTCATGCTTTCTTTTGTTATTCTGTCTTCTGTTATTCAGTGTCGGCCATGACGTTGGGCAGAAAAAGTGCCATCCTTTGTGGCCCCAAGTGTTCCATGGACTGGGATGCCTTCTAGGGCTCTGATCAAGGCACTGGAGTTTTCAATGACCCTAGCCATGTCCCAGGGGCCAGAGGTGAAGGTGGCTGGAAGATGTATTTTTAAAAAAATAAGCGATCTCCAAATATGGCTAGCAAATAGTTCATTCACCTTTAAGGTCGCTATATAACAAAGCATGATGTTTGCATTAATAGCTTATGAACTGAGGGGTAACATTGACAGAATCTCCATCTACTAAAAAAAAAATACACCAAACTCACTGTTCAGGTGACTCTACAAATACCTTCTAAAATCACTCATCAGCAATGTTAGACTCTGCCTAGAAGAGTGACAAGGGTTAAATTTGCTATAATGCTAATTTGAATTGCCATTAATGAGCACACAAATTTAAATCATAAATGAGGATTCACTATTGTACATCTAGATTATTTCTATCCCACTCAGGCTGATAAGACACTCTCCAGACAATTGTAATTATGGGTAATTTGTAAAAAAGCTTCTTTTTGTTCGATGAAATAAAAATCAATTCTTCATCAATTACCATCTTTCATTGCACTATGATAGCTACTAGTGTGTAACTACTAGTGTCAATATAAAACTATTAATAATAAAGTTTTTGAGGCTAAAATTCATTATTTTTTTTTTGCAGTACTTAAAATGGAGCCAATGATCTTTACACTCCGCTACCCGCAGCTACATCTCCAGCCCCTTTTTCTTTGATTTTGAGATAGGGTCTCATTAAGTCATTTGGTATCCTCCTGCCTCTGCCTCTCAGAGTATAAATCTTTTTTCTTTTTTAGATGAGAAATACTCTTTCATTTCATTCCTTTTCAGCCCCGTGACTTATGAATGAGCTATCTGCATTCTTGTTACATTTATTTGATGATAACGGCACCTCAACACTGTGGTGCACAAAAGCTCATCTCTTTAAAGCAGCATGAGTGACCCTGTGACTACCGCTGTCCTGAGATGCACATGGATGGACTGGGGGGGGGGGGCTGCACAGAGACTTGGAGATTCATGGTATAAGATTCATCATCCTCAAAATCTGCTCATGTGGGAAGTTGGCTGGTTCAGAAGTCAGTTCCCTAAGATACAGACTTCCTTCTTGTTATGCAGATATGACATACCTCACAGGATGCTACCCTGCCACAAGACTGAATGTCAAGGTCACAGAGCTACTAGCAGAATGGCGAGGAAGGGCCTCCGCCCTCACACCTGCCTTCCTTTGGCCCTCCAGGCCTTTTATTCTTTAGGTGCTCTGATTCATCATGATCCCCTTGCAGAGAGCTTGGGGAATTCACTTAAATTCCTTCCCAGTACATTTGCTCTGTGACAATTTAGAGAAACAAGAATACATCTCAAATTGTGGAAATGCAGGCATCTGTGAATTAAAATCAAACCTGTTGAGCTGGTAAGCTCATATTCCGCCATGAGTCAGACCTCTGAAAGCCTGGGCATTGGTTTGAGAGTGGCCACTTATAATGTGATCCTGGGCAACATGCTACTCTGAAGACTGAATTAAGGAAATAAAGGGGAAAAAAGCCCTGTTTCAATGTCACTCAGTCATCCTGCTTTCCCTGCAATGGCTTCTCTTGAACAACAACAGCAGAGGCAAATAGAGAAGTTTCTGCCACATAGGAATGGCTCGGGAAACCCCTTCGTATCAGGCTGACTTTGTGCACACGCTTACGCCTGAGGGTGTCAAGGCCCAGGGAGAACAGCCACGTAAGCAATAGGACTTTCTTTTCTGTAGAAAACCCTGTCTTTCATTGAAGGCAAGCACTAGTTCCTCAATCATTATTAGAGACTTTTGGATGTTAGCCAGAATACCCTCTTGGGTCCTAGCTGTATACAAAGTCAAAGGCTTCTAGCAGAAATATAAGAATCACTTAAAAGAATTTAAGCACTGGAGTCATCTGGAAGACTTAAAAATATTCGGATGATGGTAATTTTAATGGGAACATCATGCATTAACACATTATGTCACACTGTTGCTTGGCTAATTAAGATCGGGTCAGCATCACAGCTGCCAAGAAGATATGACATTATACGAGTATCAAAGTGGTGAAATATTGGCAGCCTAGTATCAACCACTTGTTTTCCTTTTATGTAAATGTGTGTGAAGGAATATATCTGGATTTTTTTTCTACTTATAACGAAACCATAACATTTCGCTTGGATGATTCAGAATAAAATAGTACAGATGACTAATAACAGCTATGGGTAAGTTTAAAACAGCATTTTTGGGTTCAAGGTGGAACTCCGTTCTCTGTGCATGTGACCAGAAGTTCAGCTTTCAAGCGCTCGTCTACCCCGTGCCTTCCAAAAAACATACAAAGATCAAATCTATTTACAAAGGATCCATCTAAGTCTCATTATAGAGAAATCGATGCTTGTCATCTAAGACATTCTCTTTGCAGCACTTATTGCAGATCTTTATTCATTTATCCCCCAAATAATTGTTGAATATAAAAGGATTTCAAGTGGCAGAAAAACAGGGTCGCCAGGTGACAAAGTCAGAATGGATACTTGCAGGTTACAATGTGTGTTCGTCATCTCCATAGACAAGTTTAGCACCTGCTCAGAAATGCATGCCTGTATCTGAGAGGTGGCTTACAAGCCACTGATAACTACTGAGCGTAAGGTCACCCAGGGAGGTCATGAGGGGTGACAGATGACGGCGGAGGGAGACTTGTTAAAAAGCAACAACTGAAGGTGGACAGAAGAATCTGACTAAGAAATTACCAGAGAGTTAAAAGAACCATCCAGCTCCATGCGCTCTTTCATGATATTATTTGGAATGTTACTACCTGTTAATTTATATGAGTTTTTAATTCCAGAAAAGACATCCCCAGGGAAATTTTTATGTATTGTACCACTATGATTTTTATTAGAACATTGTTTTGCTTGTGACAGCCTATTATTTCCAACTCTATAATGTCTTTACAATGATAACTGGAGGTAAAAAAGGGCCTATGCTTACCTGACAATTAGATTTAGAAATATAACAGTTCCCTTAAGCTCATCTTGAAGAAAATATTTTAAAAGAGGAGCTGAGCAACCTAGCATGACGCCGTCATTTATGTATAGAAAAATGCTCTATGACATAACCATCAGGAAGAAGCAAAAGAAATCCACAAGGAAATATTATCTCCCATCTGCTAGGATGGCTTTTATCAAACATACAAAAGACAACAGGAGATGGTGAAGGCGTGAATAAAGGGGACCCTTGTACATCGCTGGTGGGAACGCAAACTGCTACAGCCATGATGGAAAACAATGTGGAGGTGTGACTCTGAAAAACACTTGAGAACTTGAAGTTTATTTTGGCTCATAGTTTCAGAGGTTTTAGTTTACGACCAGCTACTTCCATTGCTTTTAAGGCTGCGATGAGGCAGAAATATCATGGTGGAAGGGTGGGACGGTAGAGGCCTGCTCACCTCAGGGCACTTACAAACAAGAGAAAGCGAAAGGGCAGAAAGCCAGGAGGAGGTCAGGGACAAAAGCCACACCCCTAGAGACCCGCCTCTCCCAGTTAGTCCACTGACTATCAACTCATCAATGGGTCAGTCTATTGACGAGGTTAGGGACCTTAGGATCTATTATTTCCCAAGGGCCAGTCAACTGTCACCCATGAGCCTATGGGAATACAATAACAGGAAGTTTCTTCAACAGTTACAGACAGAGCTACCTTATGATTCAGGAGTTCCAGTACTGAGTAGACATTCAAGGAAATGAGATCATTTGGAGCAATATCTACACGCCATGCTCCACTGCAACATTATACACAAAGCCAACACACAACATCAGTCAACCTAAATGTTTACTAAGAGATGAATGGATAAAGCTGTTTCATGTAAAGACAATGGGATTGTATTCAGTCACAACAATGAAGAAAATTCTGTTATCCCATGACAGAGTGGACAAAACTGGTGGACGTTATATTAACTAAAATAGAGACTAGAGAACCAATTCGCAATCTCATACTCACATTGAATCAAAAAAATAACATATAGAAAGAGATAGCAAGACAGCAGTGATGAAAGATGGAGGCTGAGAACTGCAGAAATAGATGTTGGTCAAGGGTATAAAGATTCATTTACCCAGGAAGGATGTCTGATGACTACAGTTCATGATAGGGCCTCGTATACTTAAATGCTGCTAAGGTTGTAAGTATCCTTAACACACAAACATGATAGGCAAGATAATGGATACGGCAGTTAGATGAACTCATTCTACAATGTTTATCTAGATTGAAATATCCTGTGGTACCCATAAAGACAATAATAAAAGAATGATGTATATTAAAATTAAAGAACCTTCAGCACTAAGGTTGGAGTGATGCTATCAGCCACATAAATAACACACCAATTTAACATTCATGGCTGTGGAGGCAGCAGGGAGAGTCTCAAAAAGTTAACAATAAATATTCCATTCAATCCCGTGATACCTCTTCGGAGTATCTTCCCAAAAGAGTTAAAAGCAATGTGTAACAGAGACA
Source organism: Ctenodactylus gundi (assembly GCA_004027205.1). Lineage (NCBI taxonomy): Eukaryota > Metazoa > Chordata > Mammalia > Rodentia > Ctenodactylidae > Ctenodactylus > Ctenodactylus gundi. The sequence goes on along the minus strand of PVKB01001020.1, from coordinate 184,895 downwards.
CACATATACTCATATTTATAACAGCCCAACTAATAACAGCTAGCGTGTGGAATGTGCTGGAATACCTATCAACAGAATACTAGATACAAAAATTGGGTATGTACACAATAGAATATTGCTCTTCCATAAAGACAGATTTCAGGCATTTGTAGGGAAATGGACATTTCTATACTGTTGTGATAGAAAACAGAAAAGCGCATTAATAACTTATAAGAGAAAAAACCCACCCATTCCTGAAGGTAATCATGAGAAATTCTAGAACTTTGAAAGACTGCCTCTTAAATTATTTCTGAATGCAGAAGAAAAACCCTCTTCTGTATCAACTCAAGCGCCTTCACAGCATTGCTTTCTTTTCCCACGGCAAATGTGTACACGTGACCATTAGTCCCCACATCTCAGCCCTGCGTTAACACTGATTTCACATATATTCAGGTGTCTCACCACCTTGTGTTCCTACTACACAGACCGCTCCTGCAAGATCTCTGAACCTCCTAGAAAATAATTTTGTTAGATTTATGCACAAACATACAGAGATGCATGTGTGTACACACACCCACCCAGAAGGAACACAGTTTTTCACAACTTGCTATGAACAAATTTAGTACAACAGAAAATGGCACCAAATATCCTCCACTATTCATTCACACTCTTTTTTCTCATTTCTCCTATTTCTTTTGATCTTTAGCATTTATCTACAGGAAGTTCCCTTCACTGAAAAGTGTTTTCATTCCTACTAAGTACATAGATTTGTATCGATGTGTACAGCTCCTTGGAATCCATGCATAATTAAAACTACATTTGCCTTATTTGTTGACACATACAGGCTTCAGTTTAACATTTTGTTTTGTTTTGTACAGGGATCAAACACTTTCACAAGAAGCTACATCTCTAGCTCATTTTTATTTTGGATGTTTGAGACAGGGTCTTGCTAAGTCCCTAAGTTCCCCAGGTTGAGCTTGAATTTGCAGTCATCCCACCTAACTGCCCCTGTACTGAGATTACAGGGCTGTGTCAGGAACATACACTTATTTAATCTACAGAAATTTGAGGCTGAAGCAACTGTGCTGGCAATTAAGTACGTGTATCATTCAAAACTCTAGAACTAGGTACCTTCACACCACATTTCAGAATAACTGATTCTTATAAATGGCTTGAATCCATGTAGCAGAAATACCTAAAATGTTTCTAGATGTCCAGCGAAATATTTAAAGATATATGTATGAGCAAGTCGACAGGATTACTGAAGAACATTGGAATTTAGCAGATTGCATTAGATCAGTGGCCTGAAGAATCTGCATGGTGCCTATAAAAGGGAAACTGGACTGTAGGAATTTGTTAGGGTTTATCTAAGTAGTGCCATCTTTGGTTGCCAGCTTCTCCTTGACTCATTTCCCCAGAGGTGGACTCATTTGATGGCCCACAGGCAGGTACTAGTCCATTCTGCAGGGGACCCTAGAATCAATTCTTATTCTCAGCATGGGAGTCTGACAGCACCAGCCCTCTAGTGTGAACCTCGACATGGGAAACTTATCCGTTCACTTGGCTCTCACCTAAACTCAATCCAATGTATTAATGTCATGCAGGAAAAGTAGTAAACACTATGTCTGATTAATAATAACCTCCTGGCTACTCAACAGAAATAAATCATGGACCTTCTAAAGGTCCTGGGGTATTAGGCACCTGGGGTATTAGTTTGATTGTTTTGTGTAACCATGGTCCCATGGTTTGTAACTTTAAGAAAAGCTATATTCTTCTTCATGTACATTTCACAAGATTCACGGACATTAGTAATTCTGATGATCATGCCCCAAATTGAGAGGAGATATGGCAAAATGACCTACTTTGTCTGCAGCCAAACATTTCTTAATATTGACAGATGACATTCTACTGGCTTGATCCCATACACATGATACCAATGGGTAATTACTTTGCAGAGTACTGGCAAGCATTTCTGCAAACATTATTTTGTGTTGTATGTGGAACAGGATTCTTAGGCCCTACACTCCTTGAAGTGAAGATCTCTGGGTTATGTAGCACTATTTGCCAATGATGCAGGAAATGGGAAGAAAATCATTTGGTCATCCTTGCTCCAGAGAGAAGTGACATCGCCAAGATGTCGCCACCCTGCGAGATCCTGTTGGGACTACCTGTGGCCATGCGTGAGCCATTGTTGTCTAGTTGCCCACATTCTTTTCTCTTTCCTACTCTAATAAAGGATGTGACGAGCACACAGCACCTCGTTGATTTTATTCATTAAGCACATTTGCTTGTGGCTTTAAGTAGCAATATCAATTAAACATTGCAATACATTAAATCTCACATGAGTGAGTCAAAGTGATAATGTGGATTTTACATCTTAGGAAATGAACAGATAGAGTGGATCTCTCTCTTTTCTTTCTCAACGATGGCTCTGCCTGTTTAAATCAGTTACAGGGAAAGTCCAAGACCCCAGGAAGTTTTAAACTACAGATATTAACAGCACCTAGTTTAGTCGTGTACAAAGATAAAAAACGCATACAAGGTAGTTAGCATGACACAGAGCAGGGATGAAAGTGCTGTAGCTGTTGTTAATTTGAAAACTCAAGGGCCAGAACCTTGACCCAGTTCTCTACAACCCACTGTGGGCTTCCCCACTTTTGACTTCTCTGGTTTTATTGAGACATGGTGGTTCCAGTTTGGAGTACGGCTCTTCTAGGACTTCTTCCCAAGCTCCTGTCCCATCCAGAGCTACGTTTATGGCTGTCTCCTTTGTCTCTGCTTTTGGTCTGGGTGGGTGACTCTACCTCTTTAACTGTACCTTGACAATCACATGTTTGGGGACACTCGGGTTCGTGCCCTAAGGGTCAATTCTGTGTTCTGCCGCTTCTTTCCTTCTTCTCAATACTGATCTTGTAGTGACGGCAATGCGGACACCTGAAATACTTTCACTCTTTCAGTGGCATTTGTAAGGGGAACTTGCGTTTCACGAGGTACTTTTAGTTCATCTTGTCAGGTCTTGATTTGAAACCATCCAGCTTGACTAAGTCGTCAGTCATCTGCCTGGTTTCCATTTGAAAGCCCCCACCCCCACCTTCCCCGGCCTTTTCCGATGTGCTCATTACTGTGGTTCGGATCCGGCTTCTGATGATAGCTAACCATTTGCGTGAAGCTTACAGCATAATAGGTATTGAAGGCTCCGGCCTTCTGATGCATCTGCTGTTCGTTTTCCCTCCCCACTAATTAGCGGGTCCGCATTCTCCTTTGTCTTGCTCCTCATGTATTTGTGAAATATTGTCTGGCTGCCCTTGGTTTCTCTGGCTGGTTGCGTCTCACATTGTGCTCTGGCTTTCCGGCCGCTCTTCCCGTATTACACGTGCCCGGGCTCTTACCCTTGCCACCAGCAGCGTGCCCTCATCTCCCCCTTGCATGTCACCTCATCCTGGCAGCTTACGCCTCGGCGTGGGACTTGCTCTCTGTAGAATCACTCACTGGGTGGGAACTTTAGGACATGCTTTTAAGCACAGGGAAAATGGGAATACTTGGCTGCCCTGGTATCTAGTGCTTAGCACTGAATTTCAAATACTCCAGTGACTTCTGGAAACACCTACCTGTCCCAACTCTACAGCCTACACAGCTTGCCATGGCGCCAGGCCCAGGCCTGCACAGTCTCAGTTATACAGCGCTACCATTTGTTGGCTTTTGTGAACGTTGGACAAGGTGTCCAGATACAAAAGGGTCATTGATTCAGCTCTTCTTACCCTTTCTTACTCCCATGAAAATCGGTAGAAACTTCATGCTCTTGTGAGGGTCTTTAAACAAATGCTTACAAAGCCCTCTAGCGAGAGGCTCACATTGTCATTTTATTTTTCCAATGTGAGCAAAGCTCAATTGTCTCTTGGTAACCTAGTGCCTGGCCTCGTACACTGGGAGATTCAGGAGAGCCAACGATGAAGAGGAAATGAGAAGACTGAAACAACAACTGGTGCAGACTCCTGCTACCAGAAATAAAGATGGCGGCATAAGGGCCACCGTTTCCTCTCCTGCTGAATTACTTTTCATGCAGCAATCAGACAGAAGATTTGGGATTATCTAAACAGAAGGAATTAGTTCCCCAGCACTATGGAGCCATGCCTGGTCCTTTTTGAATAACTAAAGAGAAAGAGTCTCACTGACTTTTCTGGGTCTCATGTGTCTCTCTTGAGTGATGTTTGTTAGTTGAGCAATGAGGCCAAGTGAGGCGAGTTTAAATGGGACCCACTCACCACTTTCAGGCTCTGAACCTGGGGCTAGCCCTCTAGGCCTGGCTAAGCTCAGCATCTGGGAGGTACCTTTAAAAAAAAAACAAATATTCTGAAATTGTTTGTCTAGAAGGTGGCTTTTTTGAGGTGCATGGGACCTGACAGGAGCATGTCAGGCATTCTTTAATTTTCAGCACTGTGCTTTCCTGGGACACATGTGTCAGCACTATTTTTCTTTCCTTTTCCTACCACTGGGAAGTCAAATTAACAGTTGACTTGTGAAATTCTTAAGCTTCTATAATACTATCTTACATGGTAACAATACAGACACTTCTTACACAGCATAACATCAACTGTCAAAATTCCTATCATGGGTCATTTCATTTCCTAAAACTCTGACTCATTTACTCTCTGAATTCTTTTTTTAAAATTTACCTTCATATTAGGCTACAGTGATTTTCATGAAAGGTTTGTCCAAAGTATTCATATATTAAATGTCTCTCTTGTGATAGGAGTTTGATTTCTAAACTTAAAAAAATTGTTAGTCAGGTACATGCCTGTAATACTAATACCCTGGGAGGATGAGGCAGGAAATTTTTGAGTTCAATCTCAGGCTTGGCGATTTAACAACTTAATGACACACTTTTGCTCAAAAATACAAAAATTCATTTACAAAATAATAATAGCTCATACAAAGGCCTTGGGTTCAATCAGCAATACCCCACCCTCAAAAAGTTGTGTCCAGAGATGAGAATCAACCTAGATTCCTCCTCACATACCCATAGACTATTTCCCAACACAGCTATGTAGCTTGACCAACTCTGATTCCAACACTCTAACAAATCCTGATTGCTCAGTTTTGATCCTAGGTGGCTGCTTGGCCAGCTCTCTACCCTGAAACGTGTGCCAGGCTGCTCCTGGATTGATGTTCATATTGAGCCTCAGATCATCCTGTTATGATTTTAATTGATTTCCTAGTTCTGTTTTTTCTTCCTTAAACATCCCACTCCTGATTTCTTTGAATTGAACTTCTGATACTTATCCTCTTGGAAAATCCCAGGGAAATCATCCTCAGTTCTTGGCTCCCAATAAGGTAGCTTCATGGTTACATGGGTACATTGACTATTATTTTCTTTAAAGATTATTGCTTTTCAGCCAATTTGCCTTCCTTTACCTGGAGCCTGGGTGGTCATAGGATAATTCTGAGAAGAGGCTCCTACGTGTTTGAACATGAAACCATCTCTCTTTTCAGTGGGTGATGCGCTATATATACTCTGATGTCCACCAGAAGACAAAAGATGCTAATATTTACTGTAAGCAATAGCTTCTTGCAGATTCTGTGCATCAGCACTTAGTGCTTAATTAAGAATTTTGCTAAGTCTCAATTACTGCTGTGAAGCAGAAGATAATGAGAATTTCTACTCCCGTAGTGCTTAGGATTATAGAATCAAAAGAGTAAATAACCCTCTCCCATTATCCAAGGAAAAGCCAGAGTCCAGACAGGCTAGGTAACTTGTTTAAGGTTACAGTGTCAAGCCCACAAGACAAAACATAACCTCATGCTGTCTGTACTCCCTTTAGCACGATTCTGAATTCACTCTGCTGTAAGAAATTAAAATGTGCAATGTGCACCTCTTGGGAGTTGGGAGCTTAGGTATCAAGAAAACATACCAATATTTGCCTTTAGGTAATTTTTTTGGCATAGTGCTGAGTCTAGAGAAAAAAATCGTATTCTCTCAACTGCTCAAAACAGCTTCAGTGAGATTAGAGAGGAAGAGGAAGATGAAGAATGATAATAAAGGGAAGGCGGGCATGGCGCCACTGCTTAGAAGCCACTTGGTCTTTTAGTGACATGAAGCAGGTGCTAAGTCCAGACAGCTGTGTGGATTTTAGGGAGATGGTGGGTGGTTATGACACGGTTTATCACTTCTTTTTTTCAATGGGAATGAAGTCTAACAAAGCCACAGAGGCCATTGTATTTACGTAAGAAATTGGCAAAGCCCAGGTGTGGGAGGCTGGAGAGCCGGAAAAGGAAATGCCATTTTATAAAGGATTTTCTAGCACATTAACTGCATAATTCCTCAGCAGGATCTCTAGCTCTTTGCAAAGTGCAAACGTCTCCCACAAAATTGCCAGAATGGGATTGCTTTTTGGAAAAGCTTCAGAGCCTTTGTTAAGAGTTACAGCGACATCGCTGAACCCAGAGAGAGCACACTCTGGTTGTGCCTGTCTTTGTCTACCTTTTTAAAGCTACCAATCAAAACCACCTCCGGAACTGGGCTCATTCCACGAGACAACCCGATATTAGCTCTGGATGATGCCTTTGGAGCTCTTGACGAAGGGATCCAGGTGTGACATGGAAACTTTGAATCTGGGGGTTTGCCTGAGCTCTAGGACAGAGTTGCACGTCAGAACATCTTACCCTATGAGTGGAACTGACCAAGGACAAGACGGGAAACAGCTGACGGCCTTCTCATTTTCTTAACGTGGTTTTTGTTTCTCTCTCATGCTCTAAAATCTCGTATTTTAAAAAAGCAGAAAAAAAATGGCTAATGAGTTGAAATGGGCTCCGGCATTAGACAGCTCTGATTTAGACAGAAACCGTTATTTATCTCCTTCTCCTGCTCAGGCCAGCATCCCCAGCCAGTGACCCACTCCTGGCCTTGGATGCCTCCCGCACCAACCCAAGTCTCCTCAAGCCGAACTGACCAAACAATACTTCTACACCGGGTATGACACCACACATGTATAGCCCCAGCCCTCTGGGAGGGTGAGGCAGAACAGAAAGTTGGAGCCCATCCCGGGCAACTTATCTGCATACTGAGACCCTGTCTCAAAAGTGAATTTGAAAGAAAAAATGAGGGCGATGTAGCTCAGTGCGAAGGCCCCGAGTTCAACCCTTAGTACTGCCAAAACCCAAACGCCTCCTAGGAGTGACATTCACCTGGGCCGGCAGTGCTTGTGACGGATCTACCTGGGGTCAATGGTAGACTTTCAACAAACACTAGCTGCAATTACATCCATGGGTTTATGTGGGGGGTGGGCGGGGGAAACGCAACGAATCTCAAATGGTCGTTTTCAGGAGTTTCTTCTAGGGCTGACAACGTGCAGAACCGCACGAGGGTGGTGGGCAAGCTCCGAGCACCGCGCCACGGGTGGGAACGCCAGCAGGAAGAATCGGAACAACCCGTCATGGAGAAGCAACACACCAAGCTAAGCAGGGGGTCCGAGCGAAGCTGGGGGCGGAGGGCTGGGAAGGACTCGTCTTCCTTCCAAACCAGGGGAACAAGGGACGGAAGGAGAGAATGCGAATTCAAACAAGGTGATTTTTTTTTTTTTGCACTGTTAAAAATGATGCTGAATGTTTATTTCCCCCTATTTTCCTTCTCTAGATCTATGGACATAATTTACACAGGACCCCCGAGAGTAATTAAGCCAGCAATTCCTTTGCCAGTAAAATGAGAAAAGCCAGCTCTCAGTAAATTCCGAATTCCTCTGCGGGCGCTGCAGAAACAGACTAAAAACAGCTGCAGTGTATCTGTGCTGCCGAATCGACTATAATTTGCTGCTACCCTCACCCTTAGCACATAGCAATCAGCGTACAGAAGGATGGAATTTAAACATGATGAATGTTTTATTTCTTAAAATAAGCAGTAGCAATTTAGAGACACACTTATGTATTTTATATTTACTTTTTTTTTTTACAGTAAAAGTATATTGGAAACTTCCTCAGTGTCAAAAATCCTTACGTGCCCTTGTCAAAAACATCGCGATGACAAGCTAGTATGGGATTCACCTTTAAATAAGACTTCTCAGCGACACGCCCTGGAACTTCTGACGGCTTTGTGCGCCTCGCATGGGGCAATGTCTAGTCTCCACTCCTGGCCTGGTATTTTAAGGTTGTTGTGTTTAACAGTTATGCACTCCAAAAATTAGAACTGGACCCAAAAGTGAATAGTTTTCAGAGTCTTTCTTCTCTCTCACACATGCCAGCCACTGACTGAGTTTTTTTGGGGGAAGTGACTACCCCACTCTAGTCATCTGACCACACATGTGTCCAGAGATTTGTAGCACCCTCACAAGGGAAAGATATATATATATATATTAAATAAGACCCATGGATTTAAGACACATCATTATTTCACTGATGACCAAGCAAGCACAAATATTATCAATTAAATTACATCAAGTGTTAAGATGTTTTCTTTAGAGATACTCATGAAAGAATGCATACTTTAGCATTCATGATATATGTGTATGAATATACATACACACACATACATGCATATGGTATGTTTTGGATCTGCAATGTCCCCAAAATACAGCATGTATTTAGATGTTATGGAATGCCTATGAAACCACTTGCTATTAAGAGGCGGGGCCTGGTTAGGAAAGGTGGATTATAGGTACATAGTAGATGAAGGGCATGGACATGGGGCTTATCATGAGATTACTTGGACAGGAAAGGTATAGGCTAGTTCTATCCTTCCTCCCCCATAGGGCTTGTCTACCATGCCGTGAGCAGCTTCTTCTCTGCCTACACCTCTACCATCTGCTTCTACCACTGCCAGCTGCCCATGAATGAACCGAGACTTTGTGAAACTGTGAGCTAAAACAAATCTTTTCTCCTTTAAGTTGGGGGTGTTCGGTTTTGAGTCACATCAGTGGAAAAATAACTAAGGATACACACACACACACACACACACACACACACACACACACAATTTATCAGAGAACTACTAATATGATTAACCAAATTCCAAAGAACGAGTAAGTGGCAAAAATCAGAGACACAAGCCTCCGCTTCCTGACTCCAGATCTTTTCCAGGTTAGCTTGTTAAGCATCCTGACCTTGACGAGTCACGGAGTCTTTCTGCGCAACATTTTCTCTCTTCTTTGTTTCAAGGGAAGTTAGCAGAGATAATAGTAGAGTATTAGTGAGGCCCAGTGGGACACGGTGCTCAAAGGAGTCTTTGAACTCAAATGATCCTTTTTGCTTCCTCAAGGTCATTTGATTCCATTTACCAGGTTGAATTATATTCATCTCTAATTATTAAAGATAAATGTTCAACTACTACATAGTAGGGTTTGAAAATTCTATAGCAGAATAGACAAATTTCAAATGAATGCATTTTAGTCAAAGCGTATTAAGACAACAAATGCCCTCAATAGGGAAAGATCATACTGTATGAAAATGTTTTATGGGTTATAATTCTTGTATATTTGCTCAGTTTGTCCAGGCAGTGCATGGCAGCCTCACTGCATACATAGAACCAGTTGTGGGAACGTGGCATTATGCTTATAAAATGTGATTCAACACCACTGTGGCATTCATCCTTCCGGTAGACAGCTCTGAGAGTTTCACTTGCTCAATACTCTCCGCTCCTAGTAGCTCTTACCACACTTGGTGCATATTTTTCTTTTGTATTCTCAGACCTTTTTTCAAGTCAAAATGCCACAGGCAAAGCATTTTGGTTCTCGCTGTTATTATGCGTTTATATAACCTGTTATATAATTCCTCATTTGTCATAAATGTTAATTAGCTGTGCTTTGCAAGGCAGCCAGAGGTTATCCTGATTTTACTGATGAGGAAATAGAGGGAGGGAAAGGTTGATGTAGGGGCAACAATTCGGATCACATTCATGGAAAAGCAAAGGCAGTTTCAGGAGTTGGCGTGAGTGATCTTAATTCTTTTCTTGCTTAACGTGAGGATCAAACAATGTCCAGCTATTCTTTTTCTTTGGTAGAGCACTTGGAAAACATCTGTTGCCAACACTCCACCATAATTCCCACCCACACTAGAGTCTCTCCAGGTGGCAAATCCATAACCCCAACCTTTTCTCTCGCAGGGCTCATATCAGGCCCTGCTCTCAGAGCTCAGAGCACTCTTGGGGAAAGCACCCCTGAATGGGAAGCTGCCAAGACTAGACTGCATTCTGCTTGCTGTTTCTCACTTTCTACGCTAATGTTCCAGACGAACAGGGCTACTGTCATTTTTTTTTTTTAATCTTACACCTCCCCTCAGCTATCTTTGACCCACAGATATTCCTGAATAACTATTAACTTATGTCCAAAGGAATATCTGGTCAAGTGGATCATCAATACAAATTCTACGAGTGGATGAGTAAGGACAACCAGCTACCACTGAAGGGCAATCTTTGAGCAAACTCCATTTCTATGATTTCAGGCTGAGTTACATCTCTCATTCTAGAATATTTGAGATTAATAACTTTATATTTACATACGGTCCCTGAGGATCCAAGGCTAACATTTTCTAATGCCTTAATTCTAAGGAAACTGTGTGCTCGGCAAAGAATATGAATGACCTGTGAGCAATCCCTCGGGAGTGGATGTCTTGAGGGTGTTTGAGGAGGTGGCAGCTAGCAGGAGGACTGCGGGCAGAGCACAATTCTAGGGTTTGCTCAGATACATTACTTTTGTGCCTTCTCGGAGATCATGTAGAATGTGGTGGGGCCAAGAAGGAAAGTGGATTTTAAGATTTTGCTTCTTAAAAATTAAGTCTTTAAAGAAAATTTATGATTTAAAGACTTAGGGCCCCTCTTCTGAATGAATGATGCAATCATCTTGGTTCTTTTATCGCAATTTAAACTTTGTTTTATAGGTGGGCAGCTCTGCTTAAGAAACAATGGAAACCAAAGAGTAAACTGACCAGTCAAGATCCCCTTTCTTCTTTATACTTTCTTCTGGACAAAGGAGGAGGACTTTACTGAATTGGGGGGGTGGGGAAGCATTTGCTCATATGAATCTTTAAGTCTCATAATCCTCTTTTAAAATATTGAAATAGAAAGCAACAGAAAGAAATCGTCTGATCCTAGTGAGTTAACTACATCAGACTAAAGGTAATGTGACACCTTCCTCAAATCAGGTGTAGCAAGACCAGAGGCGGAGAAGAGCTGGTTGTACACCTCTCAACCTTAGGTTGCTAGGTTTGAAACATGAAAGAGATTTCCTCACTCGGTAGACAAATTCATGAGAAATAAAGAAAAAACTCTCTCGTGTCCCATTCCCGTCCAGTTTAGTCCAGTATTAATCATCAAATGGAATCCTTTACGGTACTGATTACGACCATTGTGCCTAGGTTAGAACAAACAGCAAAGGGAGGCAGGGAAAGCACGACTGACTTCATGAATTTCCAGAAGACAAACAACTTCATCCCCTCTTCTAACAGCAGTAGATGAGTCAAAGACTGCTGGCACCTTGACTTTAGACAACAGTTAGCTGCCTGTGAAGGAGCGGGCTAAAATCATCACAGGAGCGTGTCTTTTTCAGTCCACAGTGTTGATTCAACCTCCCACTAATGCTAACAGCTGAGTTTTCAATCTTTGAAGGCCAAAGGGAACTCAAAAGAAGAACTACAGATTAGATCGGTGTTTAACACAAGGGGAGGAGCTATTAAAAGAGTAGAAACCCAAATGGTTTTAACTGGTTCTATTAAGAATTCCCAAAGGAGCTCTTAGAATAAGCCAGGTCTTGTGCTAAAAGGGCATTAGTTGTTAGCAGGGAAATTGTATTTTGCTGGTGCTAAGGTATACAGTTGTTACCAGTCCATACCATGTATGACAGAGATCAGCAGCAGAACAAGTATTTACGAAGTTCCTACCACGGAATAGATGCGGTCAAGAGATTTGATCACAGAAACTTCTATCCTTGTACCCCAGGCATACAAGCTGGTCTGTGTATAAAAATAATTTAGTAACCAAAAACAAGAATGTAGTTAACTTTCCTGATTTCTCTGATCCTTTAGGAATATTCTAATGTTGACACGCTGACAATAAATCACCTCAAAAATACCCAGTGAAGGTCTGACTTTGCAATGTAGTGCTGGCTCTTTAGCAAGAAAAAAAAGTATTAATCCTTGCATCTAAAAACTCTTTAATCGATCAGAAAAGGGGGAGGATGGATGTAAATCATTAACCTTCACAGAACAAGCAGTAATAGTAGGTCTTCATAGGATTCTTTCTACATGAGCTGTTATTGCTGCCGGAACAGAAACCTCAAAAGACCAAGGGCCTGAATCATTTTGTTCACTGTTTATGGCTCTAGTGACAAGAGCACACAGCCTAGCATGTTGTCACTGCCCAAAAGCATTTAATGAGTGAACAAATGAACAAGTGAATATATGTGATGAAATATCACCTTGGGGATGATAAACTTTTCGGTAAAGCAAAAATAAATGCAGAAAGGCATTGCTACTTTATGGTCTTATCCCCAGGTTTTTGGGGCATCGGTTTGCTACTGACCAGGACCACATCAATAGCAAAAGTATGGCCCAGAGCTTCTCTTAAAGGCACATTGTTGTACCTAAGGCTAGAAGCCGGTGATGTTTTGACGTAAGTACTTAAGAAAGGCTGTTCTTCAATGAAAATGTCTGATCGAATGTCATGATCCGATGACTATCTAGACAATGAAAATGAAACTCATGTGAGAGAGATTTAATAAATTAATGAAGATAATTATGGTACAGGTAGCTATAATTTATTTTCTAGCAAAGGACACAGGGCTGGTAGTGTAATGTACAGACATTAACAGGTGGGTTGAGAAGGCAAAACTTATCTCAGTGATGCAACACTGCCCTTGAGATGTTAAATCTCAGTTGCACAAAACAAGTTCATTGGCGAAAATTAATCAGGGTCACTGGTGTCCTCTGGTGGGGAAACTGAAACTGCCACTTGATTACTTGAGGAATTAAGAATCCATTCTTAGGACACCATGGCTTTTTCTGCAATGGGCCTACTGCTGTCACTGTTCTAGTTTTCCAAGACTGTACCAAAATAAATCCTTGCATGGCTTGTGATTACTTTCAAAGGAGCACACTTTGAGGGTAGTGGAGTCTTACGCTACCACCTAGAATGAAAATTTTCTTTCTGGGGCCATGTGGGAATTACTCAATAGTATAATGTTGTTCCAGTTCATTTGGGTTGTTATAGCAAAATACAACAGATTGGGTATCTTATAGACAACAGAAGCATGTAGGGTCTAAAAGTCCAAGATTCAAATGCTTCCAATTTGGGGTATGTGGAGGATCCAGTTCTTTGTTCAGAGATGCTGGTTTTTTTTTTTTTTTTTTTTTTTTTTTTTGTGTGTGTGTGTGTGTGTGTGTGTGTGTAATCTCCCTTGTGGAACAGAAAAATGAATTTATGGGTTTTTCTTTTTTGTAAATAAGGACACTAATTCCACTGATGAAGGTTCCATTCTCATGACCTACCCACCTTTCAAAGGCCTCATCTCAATATACATGCATGACGCATGCATGTATATTGGTATGCCAGCTATACCTATAGCAAGTGTCACAAGTGGAACTGGTGGGATGAGGACACCTTAGCAAAACTAGTGATGTTTAATTTATTACAACTGCCCACTGACTCTTCTAGAACATGACGTTATTTGTGAAAGGGAAATTAAGCTTGCAAGAAAAACCACAGGAAATAAAATTGAACCAAACCTCAAATCCTTGAGAGTGTCTTAATTCTGAGGAATCACGTATTTCTCAGTAACATGTGTTCTAGTTTATGCTATCATACATAGGGCGCTGGGATTCAAGGTGCTTCAGCATTATTATCTCATTAATTAAAAATAGATAGCTGTGTGCTTTAAGACATACGAATGAGGAAAGGATTGAAACTCCGAGCAATAAGACCCAAACACAACAAATACCGCTGACATTCCTCCCTGCAGAATTCTGGAAAGGGCCCTGAATAATTCCTAATTGGAACCGTGGATCAGATCAATCCGACAGCACATTTAAGATGGCCTGGGAAGTTCAAGAGTGTGCTGAGACTCTGATCGAGGTTGTTTGGCTTAAGGATTTGAGGGAGCAAATAGAAGCAGCTGCACTAAGGATTTTCTGCAATTAGGTTCATGCAGATTCTGGAAGTTGCTTATTAGGTCTGTCACTTTCAATCCATCTGGTATTTTCATGTTCAGGCGGTATTGCGGGCTGCTCAGCAGGGTCAGGGTTTTCCTTTTACCTGCTAGGCAGCGCTGTACAACCATGAAGGCTTATCTGCTGGAGGCAGGATGCGCAGTTTGACTGCCTACTGCCAAGTCCATGGCTGCTTGATTTGTATGCGTCAGGCAGCACAGACACCTGCCACGAGTTCCAGTTTGGACCAGTTGAAGACTTAGATACCATTCCCAAGGTGTTCGGGGCTAATTCATTTTTATTTTATCGTTTTGCTGTGTTCTTTCATCTGGCGCTGCGTGAAACACATAAAACTAAAGGTGAATACTATGGGAAGTTCGTTTATTTCTTTACCTGGGTGGTATTGATTCAAGAAGCTATAGATTAAATTAGATGCTAGCTGTTTAATAGTACTTGACTTTCAAATTCTGCTAAATCTGAGGGATCTCGATATGAAGGATTTTGTTTCCTAAAATGTGTCGAATTTCATTATGCCCTTCTGCTGCCCCTCTTCCCAAGGTCCCGTTTCATACAGTCAGCCTCCATTGGGGCAGAATGAGATCAGACTCAGAGGCATTCAAAAGAACTCCATGTCTGTATCGAATACCCTCAGTGTTCCTCATTCCATTTTCCCACCGTGGTCATTTGCCAGCCACGTATTTCCAGAGCACGTCTGGGAATGGATCTAGGGGCAGCTGTGCACCTTCTGATGTCTCCTTCCAAGTCACTGACATGGCTGATGGTTAGGCACACGAGGTCTTCCGGCCTCTGCAATCTCCCGGAGAACACCCAGGTCCCTGCTGTTCGGTGTGTCTTTGCATTTATAGCTCACCTCTCAAGATGGAAAACAATCTTTTCCCACATGAAGTACAGCAGCCTGGGCCAGGGTTTGCTATTTTTTTAATATTATGTGTGTTAACTCATTTATATGCAAAGGTTTAAGTGTGCCAAAAGGTAGAGGCCAGGAGGATCTGGAAGCTTGCACACAGACTGGCCCATGCATTCTGCCAAGGGGCTTGAGGCTGGGAGGAGAGCGGAGAAGGTGGTCCCCTTCCTAAGTTCAAGGATGCTGCGAATAAACAGTCTTGCAAAGCTGGTGGGAATACCAGTGCAAAACAGTGGATATTTTGTTTTTCAAAATTTAGTTTCCCTCCAGTATTTCTGGAGGTTAGCATGACATTTGCTTATATGCTGTTTTCCATGATTTTGACTTAAGAATATAGAGAAACAGGAAGTGACAACAGTCAAGTTGTTGAAAAACAGTAAGAAAATGTCTCATTTGAATGTTAGGTTAAGGGGCTTGAATCTTGAGGGAGAAAAGGCTGACATGAAGAAACGAACTGGCTTCTGGCCAATTCTCTGAACTGGAAAGCAAACATCTGCACCCCCATCACCTGGTCTGCAAAGCACATCCCTGGCCTGGACCTCCACTGTCCATTGTGGCTTTAACCTGCACAGGACACAGACTGACACTGTGAGTCAAAGCTGCATTATAGATACGTTATTGACTGGAACTCGAGCTTGCTAACATTAAATTCCTTCAAGTTCTAGAGAAAACTTTCTTCCTTAAAGGAAACCAGAGTGCGTTAGGGATGGTTTGGGTTGGTAGCATTGCTGTCTTTAGCATTCAGAGTCCCCCGAGGGCTTTCTGGTGGCCATTTAGATACTATTTCAAAGAACAGCAAATAATAGGCTCTTTAAGATCTCCACTCATCCCCAAAAATGTGGTGGCTCAATACTGAGGACGACTTAGAATTATTTATCACCAGAGAGAAGCGTGTAAGCACACATGAGAGCATTTTGAATTTGTTAGAGCTGAGTAAGAGGCAAAAGAGCGAAAATCATGAGACTCAAGAATAAAGATCTGGTGGTTTCCTACTGAAAGGGGCAACACACGGAAGTTTTTCTCGACTTTCTTTTTGTCAGAGTCATAGTTGGCTGACAGCCGTTTTTTTTTTTTCTTTGAATAAATGAAAACTGACTTCTGCTGGGAAGATGAAGTGGATGTACCTTTCCTTTTTGCTCCTGCTAAGTACAGCTAAAATTTCTGAAAATGATATATAAAACAAACTCAAACGCGGAGGGGAAAAAGGCAGACCATTCGGTGGACCTGAGATCTGAAGTTAACATACTGACTAGGTCCCTGAGTTCGCTGTCTCATACATTTGGGATTTGAAGCTGAAAAAATCTGGCAATCTAGAAATGCCAAGAGCACATTAAGAAATAAGAATTTTTAAAATATCCTATCACAAGTGTGCTTTCTCGACTCTCTTTGAGGGAGAAAAACAGAGGCAGTCCAGCAAGACAAACTGGCAAAACAAGAAAAACACTGCTCGCAAGTGTCTGTTCTGCTCCAGGCAAGACCACAGAGAAGTCAATGGCTTCAATCCTACCTGTGGAAATGAAGAAGTGGGGAGCCTAGCGTCTCACCTTCACAACACCGACTGACCCAGGTGCCAAAGTAATGCCAGCGTTGTGTCAGAGAGGGACAGACAGGGTGCTGGGACACTAATCCTCAGCTACCAGTAATGAGGCTGGCTGGGACTTCCCTCAGTTTTTATGGTGCTACTCATCTGTGTACGGGAAACCTGGCCTTCTGAGCTCACACTGTAGCAATGGGGGCTTCACTTATTTGCTACGGACGGTCTTAGAGGACATCTAGCAGAGGGTTGGCAATTTCACCCAGTGAAAATGAGGTCTCCTGCAATATGGGGTCACTGGAGGCTTCCTGGGAATTCAAGTCTCAGCAGGGTCCCTCTTACATGCTCAACGTGTCTGGTGGGAATACAGAAGCCGACTTCTATCTGCTATCAAAGATGCAGCTCTCAACTCCCCTACCTTGCCACAGTGGTGACAGCGCAGCCAGCTAAAACACACGGTTTACTTAAGGTTCACAGTCCCATAAGGAGGCAAAAATACATTAATTTGAACAGAAGAATTGATAACCAGAAAAATAATTTTTAAGGAAGATCTCAAATTTAACGGAAAATTTGAATAGATGCCAACACCTGGATGATAAAGGTTTAAAAGCCTGTGTAATAAAAATGCTTCCACAAGCCATTATGAACCCACTTGAAACAAATTAAAACCACAAAAAAGGCCTAAGTGAGGAAATAGAAGGCTTAGAGAGGAAACACAGGAATTTCAGAGAGGAAAACTACAAAAATTAATACATAGAGCACGAGAGATGGTTTCAACGTAAAGGAGAGGACAGGAGAAAGAATGAAAAAATCTAATCTGAGCAACCAAGAGAAAGAGACGAGGCGAAGGGATCCAAAGAGCTCAGCCTCACAGCTACAAGAGTTATCCCAGAAGATCACCACGTGTTGCCACCCTACTATCAAACGAAAGGGAGGAAGTGGGTGGTTCCGAAAATAAGTTGTCAAGTAAGTAATAAAGGGGAATGCTTCAAGTTTAGCAGGAGATACAAAACTACAGGATAAAAGAAAGGCATCTGTGCCAGCGGGCACTAATCAAGCATTTGAAAAAGCAAAGGTGACAGAAAATGGCTTGAAAGCAGCCAGAAGGAAAACGGTGATGCTTTACCTAGAGGGGAAGCGATCAAGAGGGCTAGACTTTTCACGAGCAACTACGGAAGCCTGAACAAAAGCGGCGAAACAGTTTTCAAATTCTGAAGTAAAGTAACTGTTGCCACAAACTCTATATCCACCGAAAATCTTCAGGAATGAAAGGCGGTATGAGACTATCTCTGTTGAAATAAGACTAAGCACCCTGAAAGAATGGCTAAGGAAAATTTTGTAATGAAAATATTGAGACATTACGGAGGAAAAAGAACCAATAAGTAAAAAGTAGTGAAAGTGTCAAGCTGACCTCACTTTAAGTTTCCAAAATATGTTCGCAAATTGAAAAGCAAGACTCTACCTTATGTAATTTTAAGTGCATGTAGAGAAAATTACGTCAATTATAAAGAGGGGCTGAGGGAGATGTTTCTACAATATCATGCTAATTGATAAAATTATACTGGTAAAATGTATATATATTATATATACGCATATATATTTATAGCGTATTACATCAACCACTATAAAAGCTAAGAAAAGAACTGTACTTGAAAACACTATAAATTAAATTGGAATTCTAAACATCATAAAAAATGCAAATGAAGGCAAATGAAAGAATTCATGAAAAGAAAAAAATGTAGACATTGAAAACAGCAAAAAAATGAGAAGAAAAATACATACCTAAGACTTATGATTAATTTCAGTGAATGTAAATGGTATAAATACACTCATGAAAAGACAGAGGTAAAAAGGGGGAATTTAAAAAGTGTGTCCCAAATTATATGCCTCTTATAAATTCTCTTAAATTGTATCACTCCTGTCTGCTAGAAAATTAAGTAATACAAAGAAATATGTATTCCAGACATCAGTCAAAGGAATGCAACAGAGGCTATACCAGTATCACAGGTGCAGATTTTAAAGTGAGGAAATAAGACAGATATTAGGCAATGACAAAAGGCCCAGGCTACCAAAAAATAATTTTATGTATGCATCAGAAATAAAGCTGTGGAAATGTATGGGGCAAAAACACTAGCACTAAAAGGAGGAGTAGAGAAGTGTACAACTAGAATCAGAGATTTCATAATCCCTCCAACATTCTTCAACATTTGCTAGAACAACTAGACTAAAGAACAGCAAGGCTACAGAGCTTAACAGTACTTACAACAGTATCTGACATGTAGTTATGGAATGTTTTACTCAACAGCAGCAAGATACAAACTCTTTTCAAATTCTCATGAAATATATACCGATATAGTTTACATACTGTTAAAAACAAATCTCAATAAAGAATTGATATTATAAACAGAGATTTTTCCAACCACAATGTGATCAGACTAGAAAATTAGGAAATTAGTCAAGCTGGTTGGAACTGAATAACTGATTGATTCATTCATCAGGAAAAAAGAGGAAGTCTCACAAAAATAGGAAAATATACTGAAAGGATGATCAGTATACAATATATCAAAATTTGTGGAACACAACTAACATAGTGTTGACAGGAAATTGTGTAGCACTGAAGGCATATATTAGGAAGAAACATTTCAAACCAATAATCTAATATCTCATCTTTAAAATCTCAGTATAGGGCTGGAGTAGTGGCTCAGCAGTTAAAGTGCTTGCCTAGCAAGCAATAAATCAAGTGTGAAGTCCCCGAGTTTGATTCCACAGAACCACCTAAACTGGGCATGGTGGTGCATGCCTGTAATCACGGCACTGGGGACACTGAGACAGGAGGATTATTTTGAGTCCAAGGCCAGCCTGGGCTCCACAGTGAGTTCAGGACCAGCCTGGGCTACAGAGGTAGACCCTGTCTCAAAAAAGTAAAATAAAGTCTCAATACAGCACAGCACAATAAACTCAACAGATAAACAATGTGGGTTTAAACAAAATCTTTACCAGGAGGAGAGAGAGAGAGAGAGAGAGAGAGAGAGAGAGAGAGAGAGAGAGAGAGAGAGAGAGAGAGAGAGAGAGAGAGAGAGAGAGAGAGAGAGAGAGAGAGAGAGAGAGAGAGAGAGAGAGAGAGAGAACGTGAGAGCAAGAGACCGCTACTGTTAAACTTTGCCAGGATATGTATGTGCACAGAATACTCAAGGTCAACGTAAACTTAATCTGTTGCACTTATACCCATCAATAAAATGGGTAAAAATGAAAGACAGACTATTACTATAGACCTATAGACAACAAAAAAGACAATAGAGAAACGTTATGATCAATTTTATACAAGTACACTTGACATCTTATGTGAAATGGACCATGGGCCACTTCCTCAAAAACAAAGTGCCCAAACTCATACAACACAGACTAATTTCTATAGTCTTATAATTATTAAGAAAATGAATTCACAATTTTTATACTTTCAAAATAAGTAAATCCACTCCCAGGTGATTTCCTAGAAGAAATTGGGACACTGGTATCTTAACTGAATATCCAAAAAGGCAATAAACTGGCACTAATGCTATATAATCTTAACAAAATAAGAAACGGGAGAGAATAGTTCCCAATTCCATTTATGAAGCGAGCAACACTATGACATCCAAACAAGCCAAAAACATTAAGAAGGTAAAAATGAATATCGATATCCTATATGAACAGAGACACAGAAATACAACCTCAACAAAGAGATGTTATGTACATTTATGTAATCATACACACAAGGATTATTCTAAGGATTCCAATATGGATTGATAGTTGAAAAATCAGTTATTGTAATCCATCCAAAACTAGAGAATACACTGGTAATATCAGTTCATGTAGAAAAAGTATTTTCCAAACGTGTACAAAGGAGTTTTTGTAAAAGCAGGAATGGAGGTAATTTCTTTGCTTGATAGAGAGTGTTCCAAAAAAGAAAAAAAGAAAAAAAACTTTTAGCAAATACGCTTAATCACAGAGGGCTGAATGCTTTCCTTATAAAATAAGAAAAAAGACAAAAAAAAAATCTGCTCTAACTATTCTTCCCAACATAGAAGCTCTACCAGTTGATTAAGGCAAGAGAAAATGAGTCATAGCAGCCAGATTGGAAAAAAAAAATACAAGTGTCCTGCTTACATATGACATGATTTTCCACGTACATAACTCAAAGGCTCCGCACAAACTCCTAGACCCCATAGCCTCAGCAAGGCTGCAGGATACAATGTAATTATAAAACGAGTTATATGTGTATACACTAACTAAAGATATACACAAAAACTAATGTCACCTTGAATTCCTAACAAAACTCTTTAAACATTTAGATGTAGTGATCTAGCAAAGCATGTGTACAAACTGAAACATTATTAAAAACTGAACAATATTAATGAAAGAATTCAAAGGAGATTTAAAGAGAGAGGCATAATTTGCTTAAAGATTGCAAGAGAATAAATTCAAGATGTCAATTTTTCCTAAGCTAATATATACAGGGTGAAATACTTATTAACACCACAGGTGAGTTTAGCTAGTTTTGTTCCCTTTTTGGTATTTGTTTTTGATAGATAAAATACCCTAACATATATGTGTAAGGGTAAAAAATCTAGATTAAATGGATTCTGAAAACTGAGGCTATATTGGTAAGAATTCATTAAAACTAATTATAAGACTTACTGCATAGCTACAGAACCAAGACTGTGATGTTGGTGGAAAGTTTGACATCGAGTCACAAAAATATGCCCAATTTATTTTTGACATTGATGCAGAAATATTCACAGGAGAAATGATATACTTGGCCACTTGGACATTCAGAGGCAAAAACAAATCTCCCTCGACTTGACTCATTTATTACATGAAATTTAATTCAAAACAGATCACAGCCTTAAGTATATACATTAAACTGCACAAGTTTTGAACGAAACCAGAGAAGAAATTTTTCAGTTTAGAGAAAGGCAATGACGTTCCAACTGAGTGGCCGAATCACAAGCTGAAGAAGGAAAAATTGATACACTATGTTTTATAAAAACTAAAAACATTCCTCCCGTTTTTGTTAATATGTAGATGCAATACATAATGGTTTCCATGAGCTTGGGTATTTTATACACCTATATATTATGTCAGTATTACATTCCCTTCTCATTTTTGGTTATCTCATACCCTCCCTCCCCCAAATCCCACTATCAAACGCGTGTGATTTTATTAAACGCATGTATTCTCAAGTTTCTCAAATTAGATAAACCATGTGGTTTTTAACTTTTTGTGTTGGACTCATGTCCCTAAGCAGGATGATCTCAAGTTGTGACCATTTACCCACAAAGGCTTCAAATCTACCCGTTTTTGTGAAAGAGTAGTACTCCCTTGTGCACATATTCCACATTTTTTTATCTGTCAACTGAAAGCTTTTCTTTATAAAGAGACCCTATCAAGAGGATGAAAAGATAGGCTATAAAAACCACAAACCACACATTCAGCAACAAATTAGTATGTAAAATATATCAAGGACTTCCAAATATCAACAGCAAAAAACAATTCCTCACCTATAATGAAACAACAACAAAAAACCCAATCAGTCCAATTATTAAGTGCACAAAAGACACAAAGAAATACCTCACAGTAAAGGACATACAGGTGTCAAAAAAAGCACACAAAAAGCTGTTTTACATCCTTAGCTAGTAAAAATAATGCAAATTCAATCCACAAAGAATTATCACTACACTCCCATCAGAATGATTCCTATAGAAAATTCTAACAAATCCCTCAGACATTGCTTCAGGATACATACAGCCAGTCTGGAAAATAGGATGTTCCTTAAAAATTTAAACATGCAAATACCATCTGACCCAGAAATTGCACCCCTGGGCATTTATTCCAGAGAAATGAGCCACGTATCCACACAAACCCGTACCAGAATAATAACAGTGGCTTTACATACAATAATTCCACCTGGAAACATTTCCGATGTTTGTCAGTGGGTGAATGATAAAATAAATTATGGTTCGTTCATACCCTGAAATCCTCCTCAGCAATAGAAATGGAATGAACTCTTGATATATGCAACAACCCAGAAGAATCTCTAGGGAATTCTGCGGGGAATTACATCTCCCAAAAGGTTAGACACTGTGTGCTTTCACTAACAGAACGGCTTTTAAATGACGAGGACCCAGAAAAGGGAAACAGATTATGGTTGCCAGGGGCTAAGGAGGTATGTAGAGAGCAGAGGTGGGTATAGGTAGGAAGTATCTGTCCAGATGGTACTGGTGTCCATGTCCTGGTTGGGATGTTGCAGTATATTTCCAAAAACATTCCACAGAGCAGAAAGGAGACAGGGAATCAGGTAGTTTTTAGAACTGTACATAAAACTACAATAAAAACTCAAAGAATAAGTTAACATTTTATGTAATCATTATCCCACCCCAGTTCCCCCCTTTTTTTTTTCAAAAAGTCATGAACATTTTCGTCTCCTTTTCTCCTGTCCCAAGTTATACTGGCATCCTAATTTCTCGGCAAACTCATTATACAAGTAAGTAATCCTGTGTGAATCGACACGCTTTCTGAAAGTCTGCCATAAAACACAGACACAAATGAAAAGTCTTTTCCATACAATCACAAATGATCCCAAGGTAATGAAGGGATTGTATCACAATGCAGTCATAGTGAATTGAAAACATGGTGAGTAAAAAACGCATTTAACACTCCTACTCTACTAAGGATCCTGGCGTAACAGCACAGTGCAATGGAGGGCTGGGTGTTTATCCAACGCTGAGGGGCTGATTCCAAGCTACCACTTCTTGAGGCCTCCCAGCATTGCGAGGGAAGTGGTTCACCCACCGATAGAAAAGGCCAAAATTCTAATTTTGATGTAGAATTTCTGCCGTGCATGTATTATTCCTGCACCACTGTAAATTCAATATATCTTCGGTCACGCTATCTTAAGGTACCTTCTGAACTCTCATAATGGTGACATTCTTGGGAAAAAAAATCCAGGTCGTCATGGGCAGGGATGGTGACAGCAGTCAAGTCCAGGGGACGTTCTAGTTCTATTTGATGCCCCCCACCTGGATTTTAGGGAAGGAGGACACAAGAGTGTAAGAACACAAGTCCTTTCCCTCTCTCCCTACCTCCACCTCTCTCCCATCTCCCTGTGGTCCTCCTCTGATTTGTGAGTAAAGATTTTAATGAGACCATTAATTGTAGTACATTATTTTGTGTGTAAATGTCCTTTCTAATGAAGTAAATTAATCAAATTTTAGCTGCAAATGCCTACCGTCTAATTTTTCATGGATTTCATGCACTCGCTTGCCTGGCTTGTTGTCTCGGGTGTTTTCCAGCAGTGGGCCTCCGTTTAACTCCATGATGGAGAGCAGACAGGGCAGGCAGCTGAACAAATGATGCTTGGCAGAAAGACACGGGCAGGCTAGCATGCAAGGTGCGGTGCGTTCTCTTGTATCTAGTTTCTTGCCCTACTGAAGCCGTGTGTTCCCATCTTCGCCTCTGTCTCCCCCACTGCTGGCAGAGCTCTGCCTTTAGCGACAGACCGCGTGTTGCTCTCTCCTCAGCACACTCACTGGCTGGGCAAACGTCACTCTCCCTGCCCAATCTTCAGCCCTGGGGCTGCTCACGCACTTCCGTATCTGTGAAACTCTCCTTGTGATTTTTATGCTGCCTGCCCTTTTCCTGTTTCATCTAGACACACTGCCTAGCTCAGGATCAGCTGATGAACTGGTCTTTGGCCTTTCAAACTTAGGGTGTTGTCACTGAGTCGCTAGTGGGATCCCAAATCTGGCCCCGTTCCAGCCTTCTCCTGCAGTGCTGGAGAACTCCAATCTCCTACCTGCTCTGGTGCTTGGTATAACCCCTCGCTCCCCTCTCTCTCCATTTTCACATCTGGCTCCTGAGCAAACTCGGTTTCGCTTTCCTCAAAGAATCTCTAGAACTGAGCACTCCCCACCGCTTCCACCCTTGTGCGACGCCCCTTCTCCTTGGCCTGGATTTGAGCCATAGGCCCCTCTTTCTGATCTGTCTGCTTTCGCTTGCTCCCTCACCTACTGACCCTCAACAGGAAAGCCAGAATGGTATTAAACCGTAATTCCCATGGTTTGTGTTATCATTTAAAAATAAAAGGCAGTCTTCATCCTGGCTGATGCCAAGGGGTCTCCTCAGTTTTACGCCTATCATTCCCTACGACCCAGCCACAGAGTCGGCTTGGTTGTCCAGATCATGCCAAGCAGAAGCCCCCTTCCGGTCCTAGGACTTGCCTTCAACTCCCCATCTACAGTGCTCCTTCCCAGCAGCGTCACTGGCTTCGCCTCACCTGAGACTTCCCCTGGCCACCACTCCTTCCAGTACTCGGTTCCTCCTTTCCTGTCTTTTGTTTTATCACTAGCACTTTTCACCATTTCATGCAATGGACATATAACAATATTATTTATTTTGTCTTTTTCTACCAGGAAGTTAGATAGGCAGATTATTTCATTTTACTTTTGGTGGTTCCATTGCTGCATTTTCAGCACCGAGGCCAGTGCCTGGCACATAATGGCCATGCAGTAATTCTATTTTTTTTTTTTTTTGTAGGAAGTGAATACAGAATTCTTTGATTCTTTTCGGTCTTTTCTAACTCTCTTCTGGTCTTTTCCTCCTTTTTATTCCTTTTGTACTTTCTGCTTCATAAATGTAGATAACTCCCAAGACTGTTTTCCCTTGGTGTTGTCATATACACACACATATGTATGTCATATGTATATTTCCTACACACACACACACACTCTTTTGAGACAAAGTCTGTCCTTGAAGTCCGGGCTGGCTCTTAAGTCATTACCTACAGCAATCCTGCCTCAGCCTCCTGAGTACTGGGATTATAGGCGCGTGCCATAGCAGTCAGCTTCTGTGGTGCTGGGAATTGAACTGAGGACTTCCCATTTACTAGGCACATGCTTTAACTACTGTGCTGTTCCTCCAGCTCCTTGTCATCTTGTATTGTATTTCTAGTTTCTTTCTTTTGCCTCTCCCACCGCTAGCCACTGACGCGGATTCTGATAAGCAGTCATCGTTCTCCCCTCTGAACTTACCAGAGCTTCTGACACTACCCATGGGTATTATGCACTCCAGGTCTCGTAGGGCAAAAGGAGCAAGAGAAGGCATAACATTCCCACAGAGGCGATTTACATATTATAAAGTCATTTGGTTTGTTCTTGGGTTATAGGAAGAAGTGTACATGGCCTCTTACTTCAAGAACCATACATTGTGAACATTTTTTCTCATCTGCTTTCCATTGACCCATTCATTCATGCTTGCCTAAATCCTGGATCAGATATGTTTAAGGCACCAACCGTGTGCCTGGTTCATGCGAGGGTTCTGGGAACGTGAAGTCAAGGTAAAAGCAGAGAAGGCATTAGGAGCAGCCAGAAGAACTTCAGCATTTCTGGTTACAAAGATCTGGGTGCAGCTAATAGCAATGAGGAAACTCTGAGTAGAACAGAGAAGAAATTGTGGAGGCTTGTAAAGAAGGGTGGGTATTGTTGGAAATAAGAATATAGATACAGAAGATATTCAGTGCAAAAGGCTACAGTGAAGAATCTTTACGGAACACAACACAGACAATGACATTTCCTGAATGAAAGAAGCAGCTTCATTTGTCATAAAAGGAAAAAAATGGCTTATACGATCTAGAGATATACAGATCTGAATTTTTCAAACACTTCTACTTAGTGGTTTTTTAGTTTTGGGTCATTCACTTTACCTCTCCAAACCTCAATTTCTTCAGGTGAAAATGAGGATCTCACCAAAATACCCTCCCACAAGATGTTTCTAAGAACTGAACGGATCAAAGCATGTAAAGTGATCAGCACAAGGCGAGGCACAAGCTAAGTGACCAAGGAATGTTCTACTTGCACTGTCATAACCACCAAATAACCTTAGTCAAGAGTGACGAAAGCAAATGTGTACTTCCAAGGTGCAAGGAAACACTGTCAAGAGGAAGTAAGTGGACGTCTCTTTAAATTAAGTTATAATCACTGTTTCCTGGTGCAGGTGGATATGGAAAACAGTCAGTGAGTGGATTAGGGAAAGAGTGAACTCACTCAGTGGAGTCAAAATCATTGTAGAATATAGTAAATAAAAATACCGAAGTGTCTGGCCCTCTCCTCAAAAACGGTTCTTGTTGCAGTAAACACTGGGCAAAAAGGTCACGTAAAGTCATTTAATTGTGGTAGTGTCAGATAGCAGCAAGTAACTATCATCATGTGGGCAACTTTGGAGCATTGAGGAGTTTCTGAGTGGGTTAGTTCTGGTTGTTGATGGACCTTGCTGTCTACTCAAGGATAGTGTGCATCCACTAATAGGTGGAGGAGACTTAAGGCCCCTTTGAAGTCCTCTGTATGGGGCATCTTCTCGAGTTACCCTAAGATGTTTAATGCTTCTTAGTAGGGGGGATATTTTACAGCACAGAGCAGATAGAGCAATTCTCCTTACAATGTAACACATATTGTGACCACACAGCTCTTCACTGACCTGGCTTAAGGCTATTTACTGTTCCATACATGATGTATATTTTAATGTTTTTATTTTCTTATTTACAAAGAGACAACTATTTTAATGGGTAAAAGTAGAATTTGAACCCAGACCTTGACTGCTTACAGGTAAATATTACAAGAGTTCAAGCAGTCAATACACTAATTCTCACTTGATTTTTGTTATCTAAAATTTATCTTTTGTGCATGGAGTCATTATCACTGTTTATCTGGGATATCAGAATCCCAGATTATGTTACTCCTATTAGGTATGACATTGATAGGGTGACATTTAAATGATATTTTTTGAGTGTAAAAACTTTTGAGTTTTGGAATACATACACAGTAAGTCCTCAATAAACCTTTGCTGACTGGCTATTTAGGAGAACATCTTAACTCAAATATCATGTTGAAGAAACACCAGGCTAGCGACATGTCTAATCTCCCAGTCATGCACACATACCGTTTTTCATTTAATTAGAGCAAATTCCTATGTTTCACTTTGTCTTTTCCATTGGTGAGGTGAAATTTATCGAAAACTGTTTCCAGCATTGCAAACACAGGCTGTGCTATGATATCTAAGAATGTTCTTTCTTGGCGGATCAGCAATAGTCAAAGACACTGGGTTGCTCACTCTTCAAAATTTACTAAAGCAGAAAGCCCGCGAGCTGTTAGAAATTTAAGTTTACAGTGAAATATTCTGAATTTTAATATTTTAAAAATCCTGCTCCATTTGTCTTCAGGCAGCTCCCTTGTTCTATTTCTTTCCTAAAGGACAAAATAAAATGAAAACAGAGTGGTTCCTGCAGCATCGTGTGCATGGGCTCAATTGTGAGGAACAAAGAGCCTCTGCATCCCTAGGGAGAAAGCAGCGCCTTCTGCTAGGGAGGGCTCGAGAAGCAGGGGCAGAATGACTGTTTCTAGGCAGAGAAGACTGTGACCAAGAGCTTGGAGCAATGGTGACTGACAGCTGCCTCCAGCTTGTTAAAGAATTTAGGGTAAATGGAAGAAACTTGAGAATATCATGCTTAGTGAATGAAGTGAGTCAGAAGCAGAAGGTGAAACACTGGATGGTCTCTCTGATATGAGAGACCCAGAACACAACTGTCTCATGGAACTTTAAAAGAAAGACAAAGCGAAAGAGGGGGACGGGGGGGGGGGTTGGTGAAGGGAGGCAAGGGAGTGTAGGGGGAGGAACAAATGGAGAGCGGGAAAGCCCTTGTCACTTTGACAAGAAATGTATGTGCACAAAATGCTCAACTCCATTGTAAACCTTAAATTCTGCACTTGTACATATCAATAAAACGGGAGAAAAAGAATTTAGCATTTATGCTAAAGGAAGTAGGGTTTTGCTTTGTCTTATCTGGTAAAATATACATCAAAAGCATTTTAAGTGTACAGGTCAGTGGCATTACACAAAGACACACGGATGAGCAGTGTTATAGTTTTATCATCTTACAAAACTGAAACTTCATAGCCATGGAACAATTCCCTATTGTGTCTTTGCACAAATCCACAGTAACCACCATTCTACTCTCTGTCTCCATGATTTTACTACTCTAGCACTTCTGGAATCTTGTACTATTTGGGCTTCGCAGCTCTAATTTCACTTAGCATCCTGTTTCTGAGATTCATCTGTATCATACAGAGATCAGAACTCCTTTATTTTGGATGGCAGACTACTATATCGTATGTACTTGTCCTGTTTTGCTTCTCGATCTCCCTGTGGACACTTAGGTTCCTTCTCTCTTTTGGCTGATGTGAAAGACGCCGCTAGGAACACAGGTGGAATCTCACCAAATCCCTGCTTTGAGTTCCTTTAGGTAGATACTCAGAAGGCGAAAACAGAATCATCAAGTAGTCTCATGGTATATTTCTTAGAAGAACTACCATACTGTCTTCCGCAGCAGATGGACTCAAACCAAGGAAAGTTAGATTTTTGAGGGTTTTACGGAGCCTGATGTGTTAAGAGCCTCCTGCTGGGTCTGTGGAGAAAGGATGAGGAAACACAAAGCCGAAGTTAGGCAGGCGGGAGGCAAAATCATGTCAGAAACGAGGAAGAAGTGAACCCTGGCTGTCCCTGTGGATGAGGATGGAGGAAAAGGTTCATGAGATTTTGCAGCAGAACATGATCAGGGGCTAAACAGAGCTGTGTGGTAATGACACCCTAATAACCACTTCTTGCTCTAAGGAAAAACAAAGAATAAAGCCTACATTATTGAATGAGTTATGTAGGAAGAAGTAGAGAATG
Organism: Ctenodactylus gundi; assembly: GCA_004027205.1. Classification (NCBI taxonomy): domain Eukaryota; kingdom Metazoa; phylum Chordata; class Mammalia; order Rodentia; family Ctenodactylidae; genus Ctenodactylus; species Ctenodactylus gundi. The sequence continues at coordinate 155,577 of PVKB01001020.1, read as the reverse complement.
GCCTAGCACTGGAAGTGAAGGGAACGGAAGGGTGACGTAGGACGGGAGGAGGGGACGAAGCAGGATCCAATAAAGACAGGGAGAAACACGTAAAGAGAAGGATCGTTTGCCCATGTTCACAAAAATATGATTGTATTTGATTGTCTGCAACAGACAATTTTTTTAAAAACGGGGCATCTTCATGACTTAGCTGAATTGCCTATTTAATTCCATGTAAATATACCACAGGCTTTGTGTCCAAATGGAGTATGAACTTTTGTTTTAGAGATTAGCAAAAGCAATTCACGTTTTAAAATGACTCCTAGCTACTCCATCACAAGAATTTTTTTTTTTTTTAAATCCAACAGTTTGGGACAATGTGCTTCTTGCACGTTAGCTGCAAAAAAATCCTAAGATTAGAAATACTGTCTGGTACCTAAACAGATCTGGAAACCACAGGGCCCTGAGATTATGTTGCTAGGAATGGCCAGAATGCAGATTGTCTTCCTGAAGACATTGAATAGCAACAGAAAAAGGCACCAAATAACTTCTAAACTATTTCCAGTGCAGACACTGTCGGAAACCTCATTTAGCCATATTTTAGAATGGATATGCTAAGCAAACAAGTATAATTTCTGTGCGAGAAAATTCTGCATCTACTGAATGTGTCTGGATGAAGTTATTGAAACACCCTGAATAAAATACATTGAATAGATTGTAATGTTAGTGAAAGGGGCTGGATTGAAGTACCTAGACTCATTTGTTCCCACTGCTAGGGAAGCCTCCTTGCCAAGCAAGTTCCTCTAACTCTGACCTTGGAGGAAGCTAAGCTGCCTCTGAGGAGGAGGAATCAGTGGCCTTCTAGCTGTGTTCAGAGTTATCTTTCGCCTTTTCACTGCAGATATTGAAATAACATATTTTAACAATAGCCAGTGGGGAACAAACAACGATTAGTTTTGTGAAAACTCCTACTGTCTGCCCAAGTAGCGCTACATTTTTATGTGAGCTTTTCCTTTTCAATTTGTGTGGTCATCTCATGAAGGTAAAATATCCCTGCCTCTGAATCTCTTCCGTTTCTTTGAAAATCTACCTTCAATCCCAGGTAGCCATTCTCCTATGAACTCTTTGGAAACTTGGCTCCACTTTCTCTACCTTGATTTTCACGTGATAACAAGCCTATTCACCGCAGTTTAGGGATGAGACAGAAGGAACCATCTCAGCCCAGACCTGCATGCTAATTGGTGACGCACTCATGAACTTCATGCCATCCCTTTCCCTTTAGTCTGTGTGTACTGTGTGTGAGTAATTTCCAAGTTACTGTGTGTGTCCCCCTTCCTGTCCAGATAGCTTATACATTATCATCTCTGGAATGAGAGATAGAATATTTTTAGTTCTTTAAAGCTCCTCCTTCTCCAAATCATCACAGATATGGTTGACTTCACAATGAACACAGAGTTAGTGCATCTGGCCAAATGAAAGAAGGAAAAATATAACAGTAAAACTTTCCCATGCAAAGATATTGTCTTTAGAGGAAAAATGGTCATGGCAAAGGCAATGATGAGCAGAGGGCACGTGATCGAGGACAAGTGATTTTTCTTCATGACAATTTTGTACATCTTAAAATTTGAAAATTCAACATTTTTTAAAATTCTTTTTTTCTTGTAATGATAGGATTGTTTGCAAGTTAGCCAACATTGTTTGACTTTCCCATCTGGTAATCAGACAAAACCAAAATTTGTTACCATGTTTTAAGATTAATGGCAGCAGCGTAGGAGAAAATAAAATATCTTAATACATTTTGTTTTATAATACAGTATGTGTAATGTGTAATTTTCTGATTTACCTGACAATTTTGTTGGCAAGATGATTAAATATGGTTTTTCATATAAGGAACAAAGATTTGTATACTAGTCATGTCACAAAACACTTATACCATTTCCCTTAAATACAGATCTCTTTCAAAATAGATACAAAGACTAGGTGCCCCTGATCAATAATGGTACATAGGCAGTGATACTCTCTTCCCTCAAATTTGGAGTTTAATAAAAGAACGAAAAATCATTCTGAAGTGTAGAACTTTCATGAAGGAAACTGAAGTGTCCAACTTGCCTGTAAACACACCACTTTGCCATTCTTCCCATTTTTTCCTACATTGGGAATTGAACCCAGAGTGCTTGCACTGTACTGTGTCGCTCACCCAGTGTTGTGGAAGCTTGTTTGGGATACATAGCAGAACTGGATTCTCTAATGATAAGATTGAGATTAGATCAATTTTCCACATCTTTGGTACGACAAACCTAAGCAGTTCACTCTCGACATTCCCAGCCTCCATCTTGCCCCATTTCGGGGGAGGTGGGTTAGGTGTTCTGAGGATCTCTGCTGAAAAGGCTAGAGTCAGGCTATTAGTCCCAAGCTCTTATTCTACTATATGGTTTTTCTGAACCCTAACGGAGAAGAATAGAAAGATTTGATATTGAACATCATCTCCAGATTTAACATCTACATTAATTTGTTGAGATACTACTTCTAAGAATACATCGATTGTGTGTATGAATACTGCATTCCCATAGAAATAAGTCTCTAAATTGGGAGACAATGAAAAAGACAGGCATGTATAGAAATATAATAATACCTGACATTTGTTTATCAACTATTTTTTTGCACTGTAGTTTTGCATCTGTAAAATGGAGACATTAGTGATGCATTATGATTAAATGGGAATCTATATGTGAAAAGTAACAGTAGTTCATAACACATAGCAGAACCCGAGTGAAGCTGCACTACATCTAGGGACCAGACTCTGCCCTCACTACTCATAAGGCATGTCATTTGCTTGGGTACAAGGCTGCGAGGCAAGTACTTTCAGGTACTTTCTTGCAAAGGAGAATACTGATACATTGGGAATTTAAATGATCGTAGACACAAAAAGAAAAACTCTAAGATTCAAAGCTTGATCTGCCTAATTCAAGGCCCACGTTTTAAGCCATTTCACTAACTTTGCCGTTTCTGTTGGTATGTGATCTCTTCACCTGTTAGATCACACTGCCTTGCTATATAATAAAGACATATTCTCAGCAAATACTTATTAAAATAAGTGATACACTGAGCTGATTAAATTAGATTTATCAAAACAAATGTTTCACAGTGGTAAAATAGAACAGATTTACTTCTACTTTGGAGATATGTTTCCCAACCAACTATTAACTGGAATACACTCATCAGTTAATGATATACTAGCTTTTATTCTTATATCAGTCATCTAATGCAACATTAGAATCAAAAGTGTAAAGTGTTCATAAAATCTATAAACTTTATATTACAAGTATCAGTTATTTAACTTCAGTTTGTAGTTCTCACATTAAACTATTTGACATGGGTATACTCTTCTTATAATTTAAAGAGCTATGCATAAACACTAACATTTTTTGCTCATTTGGTATGCATTATAAGACCCTTCATCATAATGTATTAATTTGGTGTAAATGTTGGTACATTATTTCTTAACAATTTCATGAGCATTTCCCAGTTAAACAGTTTAACACTTTAATATCTTCTCAAATACACATCAAAACATGTTCTTTTTCTTCATGATCCATGAAAAGTTACGAAAAGAACTAGTTTTTTTTTTTTTTGAAAGAGAAACAGCAGCACCATCTCCATTGTGAGGTTCAGGTCTAGAATTCATGAAAAAGCCAATCTAAACCCACTCACAAACGCAGTGCTCTGAGTTTGATTTGAAATTCCTGGAGACCAATGGACAGCCTTCAAAAGTACTCCAACTCATGCAAGAACAAAACAAGCAGCCTTTGGCAGCCCTCTTTCAATAGCGAAGACCAACCAAGAAGAGGGAAGATTTTTGCTTGCAAATAACCACCCAGCCTTTGTGTTGGCTGGTTTGTGACATCCTCACTTGGCCATTCCATACGGCATGTTTTGTAGCTATGTAGTGAGTGAAACGGTTATCTTAGTTACTTATTCATTGGTGGGACAGAATTCCTGACATCCACAACTTAAGGGTGGAAAGGGGCGAATTTTAGCTGACAGTTTCAGAAGGTCACAATCCTTTTACAAGTAGCAAGCAATGGTGGAAACACTTGGCAGAGGCTCAGGCAGAGAGCTCTTCAGCATGGCAAACAGAAAGCCAAGCGAGAGAGGAAAGGCGGAGCTAACTGCCCAGGTCCTACCCCGCCACTCCTTCCACCCAGGGTCCACTTCTTAACAGCACACTGTTCCACAGCTACCCTGCTGTACCCACATACTTATGTCTTTGGGGGGACATTCCAGATCCAAACCATAGGAGCTTTGAAAACTAAAAAAGTCTAGTAACAGAAGCTGGATACAGAAACCAAGGGCTGAGGGTCATTTCAGAAAAGATAAGACCCCAGCAAGACAGCATCCATTTCTTAAATGCAAATGTGTCCTATGGCTGTCACTGTACATTGCTTCTGCATTTTCTACTCAGCTCTAATACACTAACACATATTCCTAGCTATATACTATACAAAAGGAAGTTTAATTTTATATGAGAGAAATGAGAAGATGGGACACCACTTCAACACGATTCCCAAGTTGTTGCTCTGAGCTTTTACAACTTTCTCTCTGTTCTTTTTGGCCATTCACTGACCGACTCATCCCCATTGTTGCTGAAAGCCTTTGTTTTTAACTGTTTTACAGCTTCCTAAATGAAGACCCAAGTTCCAGCAGTATGTCCAGGGAAGTGTACCGATGGAACGTCTCTTTAATATCATAGCATACGATAAACTATCAACAGTTTGCAATGGCGTGAAACATGTACTGCTCTTAAAAGATAAGAATATGGTCTACCGGGGAAGACCTGTCAGAGCCCTGAGCCTTAGCAGGTGTTGTACTCAGGTCACGTACACACTTAAATCACGGAACTGGGAAATCTTCGTAGAGGGCAGTTTTCAAGCCTGTGTGCTCATGGGCTCTTCTGCTTGTGTTTAATCAATCAACAGGGTGGGGAGCGGTCACAGTTCACTACTTCCGGGTTCACCCTATCTGGTCAGTGCCCTCCTGTTGCTTCGTCTAGTCCAAACTCACCAGCAAGATACTTAGGAACACCACGTCCCCACTCCTGCCTCTACCATCCTCTTAGAATCTCTGACCTTTCCAGGAGAAATAAGATGACGCTGGCAAGGAGACAAGGCTTCCTCGCTTTCGGGCTGCGGTTACTTCGTGCTTCTGTGATGCCAGTTCCAATCCACGTTCTAATGGCCACGATTAACTCATCTCAAATGGTGTCTGTTATACATCTGCCCAACATAGAACTGAAACGTGTCTGGTCATAAACGTTGATGACAGGATTGATTTTATATCCACTCTCCTGTTTCTCCTCACAATGGCACGATCGGATTGTATGTATATTTAACTCAAATAGACTTCCCTTGTTTAATCTTCATCACAATGAAGTTCCAAGGCCCCGCGTTGCACTTTTACGCCTGTTTCGGAAGTAGATAGGGCAGAGGCAGTTAACTCCAGTGACAATCACTGTGACACTCCTGGGAGAATTCTGGGAAGAGGTGGCACATAAGCACGAGGCATTCTGCCAAAACGGCCATATCCGTCCTCGTCGCTCTCGTGAGGTGCCTGCGCTGCGAACGTGGTTAATCTAACGCTGCTAGCGCCACAAATAGAACCGCGATGATGATTTGCTCTCACTGCATGAGGAATGACAACTTTTCCCTCACATTTCTTAAGAGGAATTATCCATCGGATTGCTTTGTGAATGGCAGCCCGCACGTATTTGTCTGATGGCTCTCACACATGCGACCTAAAGACTCCTTTGGAAGAAAAGCAGTATCCTGAGCTTAGAAGTGTGCACGTGCGCCGGCGCTTTGCACGGCAAACCAAATTGGAAAAGGTTAACACGGCAGGCTGAAGTAACGCGCGCGTAGCTGTTTATTGGAGACGAGCATCCGTGAGTAATGAATTCACGCTACCTTTGGACATTCATGTCTTTTAAATGCAGGTCCTTGGCATTGCTCATCATTGCTCTAAACATCTGAATAAAGATTATGCTGTAGCAGCATGAGTTTTGTCTTAGCAATATGGCTCAGAAATGGCAGCCTAGGTAATTAAATCTATTATCAGTGGCTGAATAAGGAGTTGACTCTCGTGTAAAGCCAATCCCCATGGCAGATCACGTGAAAAAAATATTACTCGAGTGCCCCAGTGAAATGTCAGTGTGTCCCTGGAGGGCAATTCCTGGTGTCAACAGAAAGAGTACGGAGAGAGACACAAACTACAGCCTGCTCATCGAGCATTACCAAGAAGCTCCCTGTGACGGAAAATTCAACAAGAGGAATATTTCCATTGAAAAAATACCCTCGCAGTTGATTTCAAATGCAAGGTTTTCGGATAAAGCTCAGGCATGTGTCTAAGAAGGCTGATATGACACTTGATTACTTATTAAGTATGCTAACTAAAAATGATATTGCAGGCCTTATGGCAGTGCTTTATTTAGGATGTTTAACTTTTAGATTCTTTATTGGGAGGCTTTTTTGTTGGTGTTGTTATTAATGTGCAAACCTACCAGCTGTATTATAGGCTGGGGATAAGCTTCTATTTCAAACTCACCAAAAGGTCACAAGAGCATTTGCTGGAACGCCGTCTCTATGAGGAATAAGGCTTTGCAACTTGCAGGGTTAAGGAGGAAATATTTTCTTTATAGAAAACTTTGGGTTGTTTATTATTATGTATTTAGAGACTTTAGTCTCTCACTGAACAAATGAAATCTAGGGCCAACTTTGAAAAAAAATATAAAGCGTGCAACTGATCTCAGAGGTGACTTCCATCTTCACTATAAAGCTAAAATTAAGGCCAATCACAAACACATATGACACTCTTAAGATCATCTTTGTTGAATAGATTGATTTTTGATCACGGGTAGAGAGATAAGCATCCTTCATAGGTTAAAGAAAATCATCGACTAATATAAAACTTGTCACGTTTTCTTACACCTTCCTCTATTTGTATGTCAAATGCATGCAGACACATATACTCTCAACTCCTATTTGTTACTAAGAGCTGTGTTTCAGCCGTTTCATCGGTTACATCTATTATTACAAATGCTCAAAGAAATGTTCCCATGCCATTTTATGGAATCAGTAACAAAGCTTGAGAAACCAAGTTTGATGTGCAGAGATGCACAGTTCACTCTAACTTAGTTGCCTAAATTATTTACCAAACTTTTTCTTAATTGTTCTTATGGGACAAATTACTCTTAATTTGCAGAGGTGACTATTTGAAAACAAGAGGTCAAACCACTGAAGGAAGTTCTGAATTATACAATTTCCAAGAAAAGGGAAAAGTACTCCTACAGAGTGGATCATATAAGACCAGGTTTGGTCAGGAGGCAGAAGGAGCCAGGGGAAAAGCACAGGTGAAGACTTAATTGTGCTTTTCATTACAAGGAAGAGGTGTAGCTGAGCAGGTTCAAGAATGGCTGGTCTGAATAATTTCAGGGAGTTCTAGATTAGGGTGGGTATTATTTGTCCACAACTTGGCCCTCAGATGATTTAAGTCAGGAAAATATGGCCTTGCTGTGTGAGTTAAAGAATGTGTTTGAGGCTATGGGTTTTGGAATGTTTGATTTGCACATAAAAGGCATATTCAAAGAAAATTTACCATCTCAGCAAGGGTAGGGTAGTCTCTTTAGGATTAGCAAGACTTTTCTTGACAATGTCAAAGCCACATAAGGTCCAAGAAATGAAAAGCATGAATAATGCACTGTTGGTGGAGGAAAAAAAAAAAAAGTCTTGGCATAAATTTGTTAAATGTTGCTAGTGTGACAGTTGGTTGGAACACAGACAATACCTTTCAGCATACTTAAGTTTGCATAAACTCCTATCGCACAGTAACTCTTCAACACTGTTCAACCCAGTTTTTATATTGATTTACCATTTGGAGTCAACACTTACTAACATTCACTGGAATGTTAATATTACGAATCTAATTTGGTAATTTTTTTCCTTAACAAACTTATTTTATATTGGTAATCATTTCTCAATAATTATAAACAGAGAAAGGCTAGTCAGGTTAGGGACAATTGTGTAGTCACATGAGTGCTGGTCACCACTGTCTCGTGATTGTTCTAGTCTTGACTGGTCGCCATTACTTTCAAATGGGTAAATTTTTAAATCCTAAGATATTGCTGGTTTAGTCTGGTTAAGGACAGACCCCAATCCATGTGAGGGCTGGTGGCAGTTTCTGGTGCTTTTTGGCAGGGCACCAGGATAGCAGTAGGGATTAAGTCTCTCACGGAGGGGGGGTCCTCTCTCGATGAAGTCAGGAACCCAATTCATGATACTGAGTAAGGGAACTTGGATCAGTCCCCTTCTCTAACTAATGCGGTAGATACACCATTGCATGGGTCAAGCAAATTAGTCAACCCAGCAAGCTCAAGTATGACCTGAGCTAAGACATGGAAGGCTGCATTGGTGTCATTCATAGGTGAATATACTAAATCCATGAACCAACTGCCTGGTAACTAAGGTTTGGAGCAGGTGTCATCAGTTCATGTCTCTCTGGTGGCAAAGCCTTTGGTTATTCCACACTTTTGTGTGTGTGTGTGTGTGTGTGTGTGTGTGTGTGTGTGTGTGTGAAATCCCATCTTTACGTTACTGCTCCTATATATAAAAGCCTCCTGTTCACACAGTGTATGACCTGGTAGCTCTCTGCAAGCTGTGCCACACAGGCTTCCCGGGTAGCAGTTGATGAGGTAACATGACCACTGGAGATCATGAGCTGGTTGTGTTTGGCGAGCCATTCAGCACAACTCTGTTGCACGCAACCCAATGCAGATGAAATCTATGAGACTACCATCAGCTTACTGCAGTCATGTTAGAAGATCTTGACGATTTTCTAGGAGTTTTTGACTGTGTTTGGCATTTTTTGTACCATCTTTTCTAGAGAGTTGATATGAGGGATTGGGGGCTTGAAATCCTATATAGTTCACGAAATCTGTGATTTTCTTCCACCTCAGATGGTGACAAGGATGGGCTTGACTCAAGAGAATGACACAGCAAGTACTTTCCTGGCTGCTAGTTGACCAATCAACAGCCCTTCTGAGTATCCCCCTAATACATGTAGGGCACAGAGAGAAACAAGGCCTGAGGATTGATCTTCCTTTTGGGTATTTTTTTATAAATTTGTTGCTAAAAATTGGACCCACTATATATTTCTTACACTTAAACACTGGGAATAATTTATAACATTGTCAAGTAAGTTGCTATACCCATTGGGATATTCTGGAACAAGTCTTCGGACAGAATTTTTTTCCCTGGCAGTGAAAAGTATGAATCTGTAACCAACAATTTCCAAGTAGAATCTTTTAAGACCTCTTTCCATGCAAGCCATTTGCAATTCTGTCTCAAAGACACCAAGAATATGTGTGAGCTAGCACGGTTTATCTACTGATAGCCGTTTTTATAATGCTAACTCCTATATCTATTTAAAAAGATAGGAAAATGATTCTTAATAAGCTTAAGAACACCCAAAACGTGCCACTGAGGATTCAAAACCACGCACTGCTAGAAATAGCTTTGCCCAAATTGGACCTCCTACATATGCAATGAGACCTGATTCTGTATTATTTCATGTACGGCTAAGCCCGCGTTTCTGCCAGAGAATAATTATTTTGAGTTATTAGAAGGAAAATGAAGCATAACATTTGCATCATTTCCCTCATACTACAGAACTGAGTTGACAATTTACAATTAAAAGGGGGAAAATCATTACAGGAAGTCCTGAGATCTCCAAACAAAGACATAATAGTTTTTCTTTTGTTCCTCAAGGCTTGCTGGCCCAATTATAAATCTAAGAGTGTCAAGAGTCATTCAGATGTTAAAGTATTGGTGAAACTTTTCATCTTTTCAGCGTACATGTGACTGGGACGCTATCTCAGAATTCAAAACAATCTCCCTTGACAGCTGTAAATGGAGAGTGGAAAAGTTGATAACCTTAGCTTTGGAGTTAAACTGGAGTTGAGTGAAGTTTTCTTTCTCCTGCCTTTTCTTACCCTTAAAAGAGTCTCTTTATAGTAGGCAAAATGAGGGCTCAATAGACTAGCTCATTGTTCATTCAATAAATATTTATTATGGGTCAAAATGTTCCAGGTCCCTGGTAGCATGCAAAGAAAGTGCCTGTGTTTATGAAACAAACTCACAACTGGAGCAGCCAGTAAGGAAATAGGTAACTATGTGAGCCTACATGTAAACACACTTACCTGTTGTTGGACCAGAGTCACATTCTGAGAAAGATGTTGCTAGGTGATTTCACTATGGCGCAAGCATTGTAGGACGAATTAAAACAAACCAAGATGGCTATGATACTGTTAGCTAATAGACAAAGGAACAAAGCCGCATATAGCGCTCATCGTTTATCAAATATCATTATATATTGTGTTACCGTGTAAAGCAATAGTCCCTGGATTTTATGACACCAGAGATGAGTTTATGGAAGACAAGGTTTCTATAGACAGGGCTTGGAGTGGCACTGGCACCTAGTGAGTTAGATCAGCAGGCTTTAGATTCTCACAGAGAGCACTCACACTGGATCTTTTGCACCTACAGCTCACACTGGGGTGAGCGCTCCTGTTAGGTTGTAGTCACCATCATCCGACAGAGGTGGAGCTCAGGCAGGAAAACCAGAGATGGGGAGTGGATCTAAGTACACATGACAGATGAACCTTTACTTGCTGGATTTCTGTTCATCTCTTGCTCAGTGGCCTTGTTTCTAACGGTCCAAGGGTTAGGGAACCCTGGTATATAGCAGTAAGTCATTTACAGAAAAGGTTTTGACGATGGCAAATGACTTGTTCACTACGCTGGATGCAGTGGTTGGGGAAAGTCTAAGGAGATGGTTATTTAAAATGAGTTAAGAAGCGGCTATGAGAGTGGGAAAGCGCTTGTCACCTTGACAAGCTACGCATGTGCATCAAGGGCTCAACTCCCTTGAAACCTTAAATTTTGCATGTATACGTATCAATAAAATGGGGAAAAAGAAAATCATCCCATTTGAATCTTTCAAAGTAGAAAGACGTACTAAACAAGGTGCTTGATCATCTGAGTGATACTGAGATGCAAACGATGAAAAATAAGTGAATGAGATATTCAGAAAACAGTATTAAAGAACAACGAATTAGAACGTAGACCCATCTTTCTCCACTTGGAATTATCTTTAAAATTTTTAGATAAAATTCTATCTCTCAAATGCTTCAGATGTCTACAGAAGGAATTCGCTCTCCCTCAACTTGAGAGTTTAGAAATGTATATCTTGCCTTTCATAGTGACTCTCTTGCTTACTTGGAAAACAAGTTACTCATTTGTACCTATGGGGATTGTAATAAAGGTTATGGCCCGATGTTTAGCCACCTGGGTTAGATCAAAAGATTGTTCACTGTGTCACTTTGATGTACTATCTTATCGGAGGAGCTACCTATACGCCAGCAGAGCTGGGCGTGTGGGAAGCTACCTTCTGGGAAAGGGGTCCCATTGGAAGGGGAGAGGTGGTTCTTCACGAAGTCTGAACACAGCATTGCTTTCCGGGAGATCATCTACAGGAGTCCTTTCTAAAAGGGAGGTTGTGGGTGCTTCAGACATGAATGAGAGGCCTGCTGGGGAGGCCATGAGCTACCACTTCTTTGTAGAACATCTCAGGTTGTGACTCTTACATGTTGGGATTAACTGTGTGATTCCACTAGGAAAAAAGATTCTGCTTCAAATGATCATCATGAAGTAAATAAATAGTAAGGGACCAGAAACTATATACTTCCCCAGGTGAGGAACAAATGCATTAATATAATTCTAGCTGCCCATAATCCCAGGTGAGATTTGTGGAGCCAGTCTAAGCTGACCTTCGTAATGCTTTATTAAAAATATGTAATGCACCATTATGTTTTCTTTTCACAGGCAGAGGTTAGCAGGGAAAAACTGCAAATAATACATTTTGTTATTAAGAACCATTAAGAGTTTTGCACACTTTGCACTGGGATGATCAAAAAATACAGTGAATGTTTAAAAATTTAAAAATACGGCAAAAACCACAGTGCCATTAATCTCTCTTAAAATATTCTTGCTTCAGACACACATATGCCCTCCATTCCTGGCAATAGGTCTTTTATTCCTAAACTTAAAAAATTAAATAGTCTTGATATTTTGATCCTTCATGTATGGCCTACATTCTATATAATGAATCAGTTAGTTATTAATTTCCCATGTGTCTAGTAAGTGAAACTCAGAGACATTACACACCCTGCCCTGCCCAAGCTTTTTTATTAAATCTAGAACTTGAATTCAATCTGGGACTATTTCGTTCCATACCTCCTGTTCTTAATCACGGCCTGTGAGCAGCCCACAGCTAGAACAAGCAGGACTCTGCTTGTTTTCAACTACAGAAATTGTCGATAAAACAGCAGTGATATTTATGTTACCCTACTGTAAATTTTCAAAAATTAGTTCCGATAAATGATTTACCTCCAATAGAGCCAAGGACAAAGAAAGTACTTCCTTGCTTCCCTATTTCAGATTTGTAACTCTTCTCTTGAAGAGAAGTCAGCAAAGTCAAGAATCAAAGTGTCCACAGGCCTGGTCAATGACACAGGGAGGGCAGGGAGGACAGGAAGCATTGACCAAGACTAAGCAACCTTTCGAATTTTCCCAGCCCATGTGAGACAAAGCCAATGACTTCAACTTTTATTAAAGTTACTGTGCTAAGTACTTAGTGTTTAGTCCTGTCACAGCCATCTAATCACATATAATGCCCTTCTTGCTGACTACAAGCTCACCATGAATGCTTTTAAGGCCAAAATGATCCCAACCAGAATGAGGAAGATTGCTTCCCAAAACAACTGGAGCCACAGAAAAGTCTTTCCCAGAGTTCTGTGGGCTAACTGACTTACAGTCAGCCACAGCCTAGGAAGCGCTCTTGCTGTCATTCTGTTCTATAACTTAGTTAGAACTTTCTCACATGGACCCCATTCACAATGAGTCCAAGTAAAATAGAAAACTTCTTCCAATGTTTTATAGAATTATATTTTTAGCTTTGGGCCAGATTGGAGAGGGCCTTATCTTTTACAACTAATTTTTTCTTCCAATCTAAAATTAGATATAGAAACAATGTTCCGGTGGCATAGCAACTATAAACAGAAATGTAAACATTTCTTTTTGAAATAGAAACAGTTGTCCAGTGTTCGAATCTCAATTGGCATGAATCTAATGTACAAAATGGAACACTTACCTTATGATGAAAGTATGTTAGGGTTACAAGGCTCACGCGACAAAAGCTTATCATTGGCTAGATTTCAGCTTTTGGTGAGTGAAAGCTCATCATGTAATTGACATTTAAATCACACTGGCATCTGCAATTATTCCCCTCCAAGTCCTGACTTACTAACAAAAGAAGTTTATATGCTGCACAAAACAATATTCTATCAGGCAGAAGACAAAAACTGAGGCCCATTATTTCTTTTGAAAGCAAAACAAGAAAACTTATATGGAATCCAGTATCGGGTGACATTTTTCATTGATGTTTGGCAATAGCTCAACAGTACAAAGAAAGAACCTAAACCAACCTCATGAGGAACCTTACATCTGTTGTATTAAGTTGCACCACAGATATTCTGAGGATACAAATGACTTGTCATATTATCTGAGCAATCTTGTTCGGGGGGGGGGGTCGTTCTTATGTTCCTAAGACCATCAGGAATGTAACAATTCTTGTGCTACAGAGTTGTGAAATACGATGCACCCTCCCATTCAGGGATTGGCAAACTTGCCATAAGGGACCAGATCGTTACTATTTTAGGAGTTCCAGGCCACACATGGTTTCTGCTTCATATTTTCTGCATTCCCCCTCTTCGTGTTACGCTTTGTTCCCCCTCCCCTCTTTCATTCTTTCATCTTTAACGAAGCCATTCTTTGTCAAGAGCCGTAAGACAGTGGTTATGGGCCTGTTCATCTTTTTTTACTTCTACGAGTGTTAAGTAATCACAGTATTCAGCCTAGAAAAATGTGTGTCTAGAAGCTAGGATAAGATGAAGAGGCAAATGTGACTGGTGAGGTTTGTAATTAAGAAAGAAAAAGGTCCAAAGCAGGGATGTCTGAGTGCTTTCTCTACCTCTGAGCTACGAGTATGATTTGGGTAAAACCAGGGAGGAAGCAATTCTGGGCTCACCCACCACTTTCTAGGAGACACACAAAATCACTGACTATTAGAGAAATCACAAATAATGACTTTAAGTTCCATTCCTGGAGTCTTTCCTCCAAATAAAAATAATTTTAATTACAATATTTTGTCCTCATAATACTGCTTGCTGACTGAAGAAAACTTTTTCTTTGAGAGCTTGCCATGAAAAGAGGCAATTCAAAGGAAGAGCAGTGAGAACTGCTACCAAGAACACACACAGGGCACAGGCTGTTCTAAAAGAACTTGAACATGCAAGTCAAGATGGCATCTACAGTGACAACTTCCTACCCCTAATCAAAATAACACGGGGGAAGAAATGAAACCATTGCTCTGAAAGAAACCTACAACACTGTCATGAAAAAAATATGAAGATTTTCCTTTAAAAATTAGAATCTGTCAATGCTCTAATTAGGAGTAAATTTTTCTTTTCCAATCATGAACTTGGTTATCCATTAAGTCAGGTGACCCTTTCCCTCTCAAATTTGCATACTAAAATCTATTTAGTGTATATTTTATTTATTATGCTATTAGTTGGGCTAAAGATATTGAGGAGGGAGATGAGAACATAGATAACCTTCTACATACTGACAGAACATCAGCCAGATGAAACTTGACACCTTTTTTTTCAGGTAACCTTTTTTTCTCAACTGATGTTAATAGACATCACAATACAAGGTTCTCGTCAAAGTAATAAGAAACACTGTTCACTCTCAGCCCTTTGCCTGTTTCATACTTCTCTAATACCTTCTTGATAGGAAACTTAATGTTGAATAATTCATGCCATGCGACTCAGTCTATTTGGGGTAAGAGAGAGACGAATGGGACTTTGATTAAAGTTAAGCCAGAAAGTAGAACAGTAGAAGGATGAATAATCTTCCCTTGTAAACACGAGCGGCATGACATTAAAACAAGTTGAAATGACGTGATTCTTAACCAGGACTTTCTCACATTTAAGGAAATTTCTCAAGTTGTCAATCGCCACTTACTGATGTGTGCCACCCGGCTCTCTGCCTTGGAGTGCTGAAGACAACAAAAACTCAGCAGTCTCACGAGTGGAAAGTAGCAATCTACAGTTAACTTTAGCAAACCCAGGTGCCATGTGACTCAGTAGTGCTGGTATACAAAACAAAAAGCAATTGTCAACAGCCACTACAAAAGAAAAAACCAAACAGCTTAAAAGCAGGAAGAACACAAGCTTGAAAGAAAATGTTTGACTCCTCAAAGAAAACTGTACTCCATGGACTTAATTGCTTGAAATTAGGAGTTGAAGAGTTCATTATTTAAAAGTTAAGCCTTTTATGCATTCAAAATCTAAAGAGTGCCTGAACAAAGTGTTAAGGAACAAGGAACAGTTTTTTTGTTAGCCTTCAATTACCTATGAGGTCAACATACATCCAGTGTGCGAGACAGGAAGCAAAATGTTTTAATTACTATACAATCTGTTCTTTGTACTTATTCCACCAACGGTTTAACATTCGGTTCCCCAGAAAGAGACCTCCATGTTACGGAATTTCATTCTCTTTCCTTCTAAATAATGATGCTACCCTGACAGTTGATCTGGAAGCAGGAAGAGGCAATTACTACTTGACTGCTTTTTCTCTGAGTGGTCAGACCTGAGAGCTCCAACATGCTGCGAATAAATGAACTGAGACATGGCCAGCTCCATAACTATGCTTGATTTTTATATATGTACTGCAGAAAGAAGGGCAGTCGGATGTGTAGGAAAATGGTCCTGGTCAAAATCCCTGAGAAGACGGACTATGCGACCAGATCATCAGGAACGTACTGCACGCTCCTAAACTTGGTCTAGCGTCTCTTTCCTTACCTGCTTAAGAATAACTACCCGCACAATAACCACCACAATTAGATCAGAGAAAATCAGAAAGACAGAGTCATGTACAGAGAAGTCACTGCATGCATTCACAACAAAGCGCACCAGGAATAGAAAATTAGAGACTTACTGAACCTGTGGCTTAAAAAGGCTTGTGCCGTAAGTAGACCCCCTCAACTATTTCTGTGGATACGACTTTGAACATTTTGACCTCCAAAATATCTCAGTCCTTTCTCACGTTCCTAAACAAATCATCAGCTTAGTGATTCCTACGTTGGTCACATTACTTCCACTTCAACAGCTGTTTCAAGTCTACTTTTAAAGTACAGAGTATGATCAAAAAGTCTGGTGAGTCATCACATCCAAAACTTGTTACACTAAAACACATCCTGCCATTAATCTCCTCTAAAAATACTTCTCATTCTGAAACACTTTTTCCAGCACTCTTATCACTTCCAGAAGGAAGGCTAGTAGTCTCTCTTGTGAATGTCATTGGTTATGTTTTTGTTCCTGCCTTGATGTTCTGAATAGATTAACACGGCAAGCTATCATGAATACTTTAGAGGATACATTATATATTTTAGGACCTGCCTTTGTGGTCTGACCACACCATCAAATTTTTGATCCATTTTATAAAGAAGACTTTTAGAACTGCTTCAGAAAGTGGCAAAAAATATGGTAGGGTAAGCATAATTGACGCCGAAGGGATATTTTGAGGGAGAATGATGGAAAAATACCTTTTACTGTAATTTTTAAAAATTTTAATTCTCCATATATGTTCTGATCATCTCTTTGTGTTCTAATGGCTGCCCCTTCTGACTATTTCCACCATATACTTCACTTTTTTGAGGTAGGATTTCACTATGTAGCGCAGGCTGACCTGGAGGCAGTCCTCCTGCCTCAGCCTCCTGAGTGCCGGGAATACAGGTGTGCTTATATGCTGCTGGGGGAATGGAGCCCCAGCCCTTCCTCTGCCTAGCCAGCCGTTCTAACGGCTGTGCTACTCCTCCAGCCCACACAAAACACGATTAACCGGGGCTGCTGCGCGCGTGCCAGGACTAACCCAACTGTTGCCTTTTTGCGATGTGTTTTTCTCCACCCCTCTATTCTTCACAGTGATCTTTTAAAAACACAAAATCTCAGCCAAAAACTCTTCTGCTGATTTCCTCTTCTCATATTCACATTTTATAAAGCCCCACAGAAGCAACAATTGCCCCTTTCTAAACATTATCTGATGAAAGAATGGTTTTCCTATTTTTAAATGGTAGTCACATAAAAACTGTACAGAATCCATACTTACATATACATTTTAGTGTTCATGAATAAAATTTTATTGGAATATAAACAGGTTGGCTCACGTCCACATTGTTCTAGTGTGAATCTGGGATGTTCTCCAAAATACCATGTGTTCCAAGCTCAGTCTTCACCTTGGTGATACTTGGGGATTATGAAAAATTTAACAGGGCATGGAAGGAAGTCCTCTTTTCACGGGGATGTGCCCTGAAGCAGAGAGGGATCCTAGCCCCTCCTCTCTCTCTCTGCCTTCCCGGCCATGAGGTAAATGGGTTTCCTTTCCTTTACCACCCGGCATCCCAAACCAGACACTGCCAAACAGTAAGTCTGCCTAGCCATGTAAGAGAATCTCCAAAACTGGGAACCAAAACAATTTCTCTTAACTGGCTATCTCCCATATTTATGAAAGTGCTGGAAGACTAAAAATCCTCCTGTGCTAGCTGCTTTTATCCATATTATACCAAAGAATCGGGTGGTTGCTCCAGAAGCATTGCGGCCCAAAAGCCGAGGTGGTTGTCTCAGGCCTTTCCAGCAGAAGGCTCCAAGTTCTGCTCGCTGTTGCGAGCCCTCTTCTCGTCCTCCATTAATTGGGTCAATTACCAACAGACCACGTGACTCTCCTCCAGCCATGCCAGCTAACCTATCGTGAGCTCGTCCTTGCTACCCTGCTGTTTTACGCGCGGCCTCCTTCTGCCCTTGGACGCTGTTTCTTCGAGTATGCCATGACGTCCTCCCTCACACCACTCTGCAATCTAAGTGTTACCTTTCTCAGAAGCTCACCGGAGAGAAAAACAGCCCTGCTAGGAAAGGAAGAAGAGGGGGCAGAAAGGGCCAAGTTGCAATTCCCGATTTGTCTGAACTCAAATGCTTTCTTTCCAGTTGTTGAGTTTGTTCATTGTAAAGAATCGATGTCTTAAAAATCTAGTATTTAGTATTTGAGTGCTCGTCTTAGTTTCAAAGACAGGCTAGACGTAAATAACGACATGCTTTTCATTCGCAGCTTTTCCGAGAGTTGAGTTTGTGGCACAGGACAGATAACTTAGCGTGATGAAGCTTAGCTCTCCATTCAACGATTTCATAATTGTTTCCCTTTACTTGCATAACTCTGATAGTTAGCCACGGACACACCACTACATGAAACAAATGACTCAAGAAGAACAAGGACAGTGAGCCTTCCAGGAACATGGCACATACTATTTTCACTGAAATTATTTTCTTTATTCTAACTCCCAGAACTAAATCATGCTTTTACTAAAACTGGCTAAGTACAAATCTAGCAATGGTACTCGGGTAGAAGTGCTGTTAAAAAAATGAATATTACAAAATGGGTGGTTTAAAACAATAAAGATATATCACATTTTTTGGAGGCCATAAGTACAAAATAAAAAGTGTTGGCAAGGTCCTGGCGAAACCTACCAGACGTCATGGCAGTTTGCTGGCAATTGCGGCCTTCCTTGGATTACAGCTGCTTAACTCTGGTTTCTGTCTTCAATTTTCACAAAGACTCTCCCTGGGTGTTTCTGTCTTCACATGGTTATCATAAGAATACTAGTTATACTGGATTAGGGGCCAACCTTACTCCAGTATGACCTTTCCTTAACTAAAGATCTTATCTACTTATGTAGTCAATGACTCATTTTCAAATAAGTCCACATTGTCAAACAACAAAGATCAGGATGCTAACATAGTTTTTCTTGGGGTTGGGGACACAATGCAACCTCCTGCTACTCAAAACTAGAGTGGGAAGCATTTTGACTCTACTATGGATCCTTATGAACACAGAACAGACTGCTTAGTTTCTCCAATGAATATTTTTATGTCGGTATTTGCTATTTACTACTACAAATACCACTGGTTGTGGGAACAGGAAAATGAACCCGTGGCACTATGTTGCCGAATTTCTTCCCCAGTGGGGTGTATTCTTTCTGACCACTATTTGAAGGCTGAGTTGCATAATGAAAAAAACGAACAACTGATGACTTAGCCATCTGCCTCTATATGAAGCCAACATACTTAGGATCATTGCTAGAAGGCCACTCAGGCAACCATGGAGATTTTTATAATTGTTAGACCGCTAAATTGGTCTATGCTGAAGCAACTGACAAGATTTATCAGTTATTTCAGCATACAGCAATGATCACGAAATGTTCTTCAACCGGGGCTCCTCTTGAAGAAGAAAATATTTCTAATTCTTAAAATGAACATGTGAGATTTGACTGTCTTAATCGTTTAATAAGGCAGTGTGCCTTGGAAATTGATATCCATATAGAAATCAAAGATTTTAACTAAGAATAACTCACTTCTTTCTTGTTAAGCTGTGTTGAAACAGGAGATACAGATAGACTTCGGCTATAACAGGCATTTACAGTCCTGGCAAAGGGATTAAGTAAATGCAAACATTTCCAAACATAACAATTATTGTTGTAAAAATTGGGTTCATTACAAACAGGCCCTAATCATGTAAAGACGGTAGGATGTATCCTAAAAGGCAGAAGCGCTGAGAGTTCCTCTTAAACAGAACCAGAAATCAGTTACAGGGGGTAAAAAATAGATGGTCTGAAATTTTTGACAAATATCTGTATTCAGGGATGGCAAATCAATGCTGGATGCGGAGAGGAATTCGAGATTAAGATCGCTGCAAAAGAATGAACCCCAAACCTCACAGTGCTTATGAAACGGATGAGCGACAAAGGGTGAGGGGAAAATTCTATGGAGCAGGGCAAAAAAGCAGAAGAGGTCAGAGGTGAATCTATTCCTGAAAGATAAAAGATGCATGGGGCACGATATGTAATTTTTCTGCTTTTTAAGCTGAAAACACTTTCCAATTTTACAAAATATAGGCAGCAGGAGGCTACAGCCACAGGGGTTTTGAAATGGCAAATGTGAGATCTTGAGGATGTATTCACAGTGTCTGGATTTAGAAGAAAACGTCTGCACTTAGTAAAGATTCCACAGGGAGAGTGGACTCCCAAATGTGGTAAAATCTTAGACTCAGTCTCTCGCTGCTGAATCACACGGTCGTAGGGAAGACACTCAGGAGAGCCAGGATAGTAACAGCAGCATTTGGAAGCACTGGGGACAACCCAGAGCCATCAACTGTTACATAGCACAGAGGACAGGAATATTTCAGGATTGTCCCAGCATATTTATTGGATACTGAAGACCATGGAGTCAATTGCCGCAATCATGCATTATCTTTAATATCTAGTATACAACCAAAAATCACTAGAAACACAAATAAACAGGAAATTGTAGTCCAGAACCAGGAGAAAGGATAGTCAATAGGAACCGACTGCCAACAGTCTCAGGTGCTTCCAGGTCCAAGGAACCAAAATTTTGTAAAAGCCTGTTAAAAGTGTCTTTGAAGAATTAATAAGTGTGATGTCAAAATTGAGAAGCTAAGGTGACCCAAGGAAGAAATAAATCCATTTTTAAAATACAACTTTGAGAAGCTGGAGGGATAGCTTAACGGTTAGAGTGCTTATCTGGCAAGTGCAAGGCCCCGAGTTTGATTCCATAGCACCACACAAGCTGGGTGTGGTGGCGCACATCTGGAATCCTGGGACTTAGAAGGATGAGGCCAGAGAATTGCTGTGAGTCCCAGTCTAACCTAAACTACATAGTAAGTGCAGGACCAGACTGGACTACAGAGTGAAACCTTCTCCCAACAAGTAGTCACAGTAACAGAAATTTGAAAACTCAACTTTTAAAACTTACTAGCTACATCCATGAACAGACTGGGAATGAGAAAATATAAGCAAACTTAGAGATAGATCAGTGAAAATCACCCAGTTTGAAAACGGAGAGCCAAAATGGTTGAGCCTAAAGTGCTGGCTGAGCAAAACATGAGTAGAACCTCAAACTTCATGAACACAAAGCAAGATTAAAACAAAGAAAACTAGTTCCAAATAGTGGATAAGTTTCTAAAATCTAACTAACGATACAATATTGAATTCAACAGAGAACACATATTATTACTTACAAGGGAAAATGTTAAGATTGACCTCTGGGAATTTGTGACAACAAGAAGTTTCTGGAATGACAAAGTCAAAAACAATGAATGACAAATATAGGTAAATTATTTCCAGAAAACCAGAAAATGAAAAATTTCATTATTAGTAGAATTGCATTCCAAGGAATGGGGGAAAAAGGTGTTCAGGCTATGTAACATACATATTCCTTTGAAATTCTTTAAAAGTGAAATGATTTTTTTAAAAAACCAACTTATTATAAGCTTATAATGTGTATAAATGTAACATATATATGTGTGAATACACACACACACACACACACACACACACAAAGCTTAACAGATAGAAAAGTTGAAATGTACTGTTAAAATATTAACGCTATTAAATCTGAGTAGATGAAACTTAAACCTCTGGTCTTAATTCTTTTTTTCAGTGTTTCAGTTTTCCCCATAACTTTTATTTATATGTCTGTGTGTGATATGATGTATAATGTTTACAAGGAGCTTGAGTATTGTGTGCACATGTACACCACATCAATAATTCTTGATGCAACTACAAAGAATAATCTACAAAAATGTGATTAGAAAATCAATAAAGAAATCGAAATGGGGTCTTCAAAAATGTTTGGTTCGTACAGAAAAGAAAGGAACACTAACCAAAATAAAATATTACTAGAAAAAGGAGAAACACTCCATAATGAATTAAGATCAAGATGATAGAAATAAATGACTATTATAGATTTATACACAGCCATTACTAGATCATCAAATTACACAGAGCACAATCAGAGAAGAACAAAACCAGACATTCAATCATAAATACAGAGAACACGTAGGCAAAAAAAAAAAAAAATCCAGTAACAAAACCATTGGGCCAGTTTCCACTTAAGTAGTGATTATGCAACATGGCAACAAGTAGCCAGAGGATCTACTTTCTTTAGGGACATACAGACCTTTCACAAGTGATATGTTGGGGAAGATTAAAAATATCTTATTGAGTACATCCTTTTATCAGAATAAAATAATTAAATCAGCAACAGCAAAACATCTAAAGGCTCCTAAGTATCTAGAAATAATACGTGCTCCTCCAAATATAATGGGAATAAGCAATAATCATAAAGTAAATTAGAAAATATTCTAAATGGGATGAAAATCAATTATAATTTGGGGGATACAGCTCAAGTGCTAGTTGGGGACAAAATATGGAACTTTAAAGATACATATTAGGAAATGAGTAAGAGGCTAGCATGAACTCTGTAAGCTTCCAGTACAGAAGGCAGAAAAAAACCGGATGCTTGAAGATGTTCATGCCGTAATTCCTGAAATATTCCAATGTGGGATGGGACACCGCAAAGGAAACCTTGACAATGCGATTGAGGGCAGGAACCGTGAGACAAGGGGATGATTTTGGAGTGTCCGGATGGGGCCAGCATCATCTCATGGGTCTGTAAAAATGAAGAACCTTTCTCAGCTTGGTCAAAGGTAGAAGGGAAAAAGATTTCAAGAGTCAGGGGGCTCTGGGCCAACATCGCTGGCTTTGAAGATTAAGCTGAGAGTCCACAACCCACGGGACATGTGTGACATCAAGCAGCTGGAAATGTTCCTCAGCTGTTAAGTAGCAAGGAAGCAGGGATTCCAGTTGTGCAACGTCAAGGAGAATGCTTCCTCTGTAGGTTCTTCTGATGGAACGCAACCCTTCTGACACTGAGATTTTTGTTTTGTAAAACCTACGTTCGACTTCTAATCTACAGAGCTATTAAGATGATGAATCTGCATTATTTAAGCCACCAGTGGATGGAAGAAGAAAACTAGTAGATTGATTTGAAAGGCTTTAGCAGATAAAATCTACTAGTGTTAAGGATGACAAAGTAGATGTGATCCCATTCCATACAAGGAAGAAATATGTGATGTCCATTATATGGCAATACCCTGAAAACTTCGTTGAAACCTGCCAAGTTCTCTGAATAACTTAATAACCAAAGCTAGCGTGAGAAGAAATGGAAAATTTAAGTGATCCCTTCTCTACTACTGAAATGAATTTTGTAATTACAAGTCTTCCCACAAGGAAAATCTGGGAACCAAAAAGCTTATTGGTAAATTCTATCAACCTATAAGGCTATCAAAAAATATTAGTCCTACAAAATATTTCATAAGCAAAGGAGGAAAGAATACATTATCATGTGTTTTATCAGAGTGTCATTAGTCTGATAACATATCAGACATCAAAAACATGCCAGCCAGTATCTCTCATAAATATAGACACAAACATCTTTAATAAAATATTATTGAGCAGATCGAATTCTCAATACAAAGAAGGACAACAGGATTTCACTGCAAAACCTCTCAGCAAATTAGGAATACAAGGGGAGGGGGTTCCATTAAGGAAGGGTACACTCAAGAGCGCCTCAGACTCTACAGAGAGAGTAAATGCCTTCTTAATGTAGGACACACATCGAGGACAGCCACTTCCATAATCTCTGCTTCACATTGTACTGGAAATCGTAGGCATTTCAAAGAGTTAAGCAATAAGATTAGAAAGAATGAAGCGTTTTGATCAGGGTTGATGCTGTACTTAAGAAGTTCTAGGAAACATATATTCAAATGCCCACTAGAACTAGCAAGTGAATTTGTCAAGGTAGCAGTAAGAGGTTATTGAATATAATAGATGCAGCCACTTGGAAAGTAAAATAAAAATACAACTCAACGTGTCATCAGAGACCACTTTATACTGGGTGGTAAACTTCACAAAAATGCTGAAATGCGTGTGTACTAAAAGCTCCAATCTATATAAGCACAACTAAATAAGTAGATGTCAACTAAATAAATATTTGTGGTGGAAGACAATGTAATTTCAGTTATATAAACTTAAGTATATGTGAACTATATATTCAATGAAAAATAATTAAAACAGTTTTTGTTGAGGTAAAAATTAAAAACCAATTCTAAAATTTATATGGAAAAAGTATCTTAGTGAAAGAAATCAAAAAGTAGCATGAAGTTGGAGAAATTGTATTATCTGTTCTCAACATTTTATAAACCTAGGTTGACTAATATAGCTGAAAGATGAGATTTAGAAATGCATAGCACAGAGTTAAGAATCATGAGATGACCATGCATATATTGTTAATTGACTTTTGACAAATGACTCATTAGTTAAATGGGGGGAAATGTAGTTTCTTAGGAATGGTGTATCCATTACTACTAAATTAGTAATGGTTTATTCATTACCAACTTGGTTTATCCACACAACAAAGTACTTCTTAGCAATGTCCATTGATGAGGCCAACAAAAATGTCTGCTGATGAAGCTATTGAATGCAGTTACACACGAGTTTCAATGACATTATAATAAGTGAAAGAAGCTAAAAAAAAGCTTAACTGAATGTCAGTCTCATAAAAATGAACCCCAAACATACCATTGAGCTGTAGCTAGAAAGTGAAGTTATAAAACTTATTAACTAAAAATTAGGAGGTAAAAATCTTGTCCTGGATTAGACAGAGAATTCTTAGTAGTACAAAGTATCAACCATAAATGAAAAACAATTATGTCAGTTGTGTGGTATTATGATAATTTCGATCAACCGCAACATAGGTTCTTCTTGACGGATATTTCAAAGAAACAGAGGAAAAACTCATACACCAGAAGAAAATATTTCCCATTCAGATATTTGAAGAGGCCCTCTCCAGAATATAAAATTGCTCCAAAAACTTCACACTGAGTATGCACAGGGAAAAAAGTTGGACAAAAAGCTTGTACACACACCCCACCATGAGTCGATTGTCACATAAGAAACAGTTCAGTGTTATTTATCCTCAGGAGAATGCTAACTAAAATCACAGTGCGATAGCAAACCTCATTAGCATGGCTAAAACTGAAAAGACTGGCGACATCAACAGTCTGAAACAATGTCCGGCAGCTGCAACTCCTAGGCATTGCTTGTGGAAGCATGAAATGTCACAATCACTTTGGGAAACTGATGGTCTTATTATTTAGCTAAGCAGACATTCACCGCGTGATCCCACTTTTTTCCTTCTAGCTATTTCCCTGAGTACGTGAACACCTATGTCCACTTAAATACTTGTATGTGGGCGTTCACACAACTGTACTCACAGCAGTTCCCAAATGCAAACAAACCAAATGGCCATCAACAAGGGACAGATGGGAAAAGATGTGGTTTACCTCGACAGTGAAATAGTACCTCTGCGATTAAAAAAAAACTGATGAACACAACAATGTGTGTAAAGCTCATAATAACATTATGCTCAGTGAATAGCTAGCCACAGAAGACTACTTACTATATGACGCTAGTCATACAACACCCTGTAAAAGCTCAACTTCTCTATGGAGACAGAAAGGAACAGAAAGGTTGCTCAAAGTGTACATGTGAGAAGAACACTGCCCACAAAAGGACACGGGACTCAGTCGCTGTAGGAATGGAAATTTTCCATACCCGACTGTTGTAGTGGTTTTGTGTTGTTGTTCAAGTGCTACTTTGAGAACTACACAAAGAATTCCAGATGATAGTGTGTGGCTGTGGGAGAGAGAGCTTCCGTGTTGTCTGAATCACATGTAAGAATCATCTCAATTAGATCAGCAAAACAGTATTCTTTGGGTGCAGTTACTGCGCGCTGCAATTTCTCCAAGTGGCCTGATGGACAGAGAAGAGCAACGAATCAAAGACCTGAAATGACCACACATCATCCCTGCACATGGCCTTACGTTAGAATCAGCAGGTTCCTAATGAATAGTGTCTCTGCATTTTAATGTGTTTAAAATAACACTGGAGCCTAATGCCTGCCACAACCTTCTCTCTTTTTTTCTTTGAAATGATCCTCCTTCCATTGGGGCACATAAAACTTAATACTGTGGGATGGGTCATCTCCCCTCCCAAGGCTGAAGAGACAAAGAGTAAGTAATCAAATTTTTGGATGAGCACAGCTGACAGCTGATGCTTCCTGAAGTCCAGTTTAGTGCTTATCTCTTTACGGTTAAGTAAAAGTGTTAAGACTATTTGTATAATTTTTAGAACACACAGAGTAGAAAAAAAAATAGAGAGAAAAAAACTGAAGCAAATATGGACAGTGGACTGTTATCCCCATGACATCAGAAATAATGTTGCTGCTCTTCGTGACCACAGCAATTCAGCAGGGTGCTAAGTTCATCATAGGTAATTAAGCCGATTACTTTTGCTGGCTCTCTTGCTAAAATTCCACGACCAGATAATTCAGTTGAGGACCAAAATGTGACTTTGTCATCTTCCCTATTTCCCATAGACTAACACATTGCCTATCATGTAGCTGACACTCAGAAAATCTTTGAAATGAGTTGAGTGCATGTCAAGTGTCCCATTTTTCAGATGGTGATAGTTACAAACTCGTGTTGTCTTTATATTTTCACTCTGCCATCATAGGAAATTTTGGCTACCCACCTGAGTGAAAAACAGCAATATATGCTCAACATAAGGCACTTTCTGTTTCATCACCCACGCAATTATAAGGTGAAACCGATTCCCAAGCATCACAAGAACTAAGGGCAAGTGCAGAACTACTGTTATAGAATTTTGCATTGGAAATCACATGTCACAGCACTTCAGCCAGGGCAGAAGAAAAGGTGATCAGGTATCATGTATGCTTAGGTACGAGAAATTTAGGGCAATGACTGGTTCTTTATCTCCTAAAAATGAATAAGATAAATTGTAATTTCAGTGTTATTCAATATTTTATTAATGGAGGAAAGCATCATTTTAACCACGGCACTCTATAGAATTATGGGCTGATTACTAGTTCAAATGACAGAGTCCTACAGTGAAACCTTCAATTTTACGTTCTATCTGCAAGGGATGGTGGCAGCTCTTCCTATATAATGGGTATTGCTAGCTAGTTCAGAACCTTGTTAACACTCGTAGTCAACGAGGTGGTGCCTAGCTGCTTGTATTCTTATTCTGAGGCAGAAATAAAAATTTTCAAACACCCACTGGCCTTTCTTCTGTACATATGGGATTTCAGTCCAGTAGAAATTTGAAGAGAGGCATCACAACTCCAAAGTTTGGAAATGATAAAATTGTTTTAAAAATGAGTCTTTTTTTAAAAAATAAAAATTGACAAGTACGTGTGCTGTAGTTTGACTTGCATTTAGCTCTCTGTAGCTATTTCTAGTTGCCAGTTCTGTGGAAAGTCGCTGTGGAGTTACTTGCTTGTTACTGGGCAACAATTTATTCCAATTATAACTGAAATGTTGCTAATAGACAGTTCCTGGTGGATGAGAAGAACAGATTTAAAAAATAAACTGTTAAATCCACAGCATTTTCTCTTGCCTTAAAGAGGAAGAAATTATTCTAACAACTGACATTTTTCTAACGTTCTGAGCTCTTTTTAGACATTTTAAGTGATCTGGGGGCATTGGTGAAGACCCACGGGCAGCAGGTTCAGAGCTGTTAAATGTGGAAGTGACACAATGAGATCGGATGGCTACAGAGAGCAGGAACCCAGCGTCACCAGTGTACAGAACAGCACTTTCTCTAGAAGGCTTAAATGGCATGCAACCATCACGTCCCCATAGGAGACGTTTTCTTTGGAAAAAAGGTTTTAATGAATAGTCGGTCTCTGCATTCTTCTTTGGAAACATTTTCATTTCTCTCCTACTTAGCTACAAAATCAAAAGCTACCACCGTTTAAAAAGAATAATGGAGAACAGCAAACTAAATTCCTTGGTATTTCAAATGTACTTTTGAAAGAAAACAAGAAAAAAAAACATTAGAAAGGAGACATTCTTATTCCAAAGTTTCTGGACCCAAATCCAAAGAGATTCATTAACAAATCTAAACCTTTCCATGTGTGTCGCAGCTTCTGAGACAAGAATGTGGACAAGCTCAAAGTTTCCCACACGGATGTATTCTCAAATGACATGTTTGGAACATACTACTACTAACAGCAGTAATAACATTATTTCTTCCATAGCTTTTCCTTATAAATATTAAAGTTCTATCGAAAATACCCTAGCCATAGATGCGAGTCAACACAAGCAAACTGTGCATGCACTTTGGGCTACAAGGATGTCACTTGCAGGAGACTGAACCTGGAGAACTTTATCTTATAGCTAGTAGTCACGCATTTTGGAATGTCGTAAGTGATCTGGTCAGTTATCAAGTCAGTAAGGAAACCTGGTCCCTCAACATTGACTCCATCTGGTTGTTTCTCTTCCTCCCCCACCACAAAGTGAGAGAGAGGGAAGGGTGTTGTCCTGGAGCAGATCCAGACAGACGATGTGGAAAGACTTGTTTAATTTAATTGGGTTGAATTACAATTTCTCCTTCTAAAGAATAAAGTTGGAATCTCAAATACCAGGTCCCCAAATCATGTAGGTTTTCCACAGTTGACTGTCTAATGAACTCCTGACGAGTTGCACATGAAAAAGGATTAGAACAACTTCACTGAGCACTCTAGTTCCTTTCATTATCTGGACTAAAGAAGTCTACGATAATTACAGTGTTGCTCCAAAAAAATAAAAAAGTTTTGCGGTGGTACTTCCTATTTGGTGAGAAAATTGAAAACCAGTTATGAACCGAAAGGGTCCTATTAAAGCCAATAATGCCCCCGGTAAGGTGGTAACGTGAAGAAAGTCAAGAATTCTTTCTGACAGGACAGTGAAACTCCAAGCCCAAATAATCAACAACTCATTGTCATAGTGCGACAATCTGTGCTCTGTCTCAACAGGGCGAGTAGTCAATTGACAGAGAGAAACAACATCAGGACAGACAGGAATGCTGTTATTACCCATTAGAAGTATGACGCGGGGGTCACATATCAGGCAATTATACCTTTTCATTACATGCTAACCCTTCACGGCAGGGAAGCCACGCTTATGACTGCATTAGACAGACAAAGCCTTCAGCATTTTTTTTTTTAAAAAGAAAGCAAGAAAAAAGGAGATAAAAACATTAAATTCATTTTCTTACCAGCACGTTGCAGCACCAACTCGTTCACAGGAATGTTGCCTTTACAGGTTTCTCTTTTAATTATCCTGGAAGCAGGGAGACAAGGAAAAAAAAAAGGCAGAGAAGAAGAGTCAGGGTGGTTAAATTAGCGTGCTGGAATCTTTTCAGTTTGTCGCAGAGTAGAAAAATAAAAAAGGAAAAAAAGGCTCAGTAATTTAAATTTGCTCTCAGTTCAGGCTGCACCGCTGGGTCCCGCCCCTTCTTCCCGCTGGGTTCCACTACCTGCAAAGCTCGAACTGACAGCTACCGTGCAAACCAAAACAGGCAACAAGCATGCTGGGACCACTCGGTCGGCTGCTTGGGTCTCCCTTGTCCTGACAGCTAAAAAAATCACCCGTGGAAATGTAGTCTACATTTTCTCCTGAGGTTTAAAGCAGTCAGTCCCCTTCTATTTGAACAGATACACCTAAGTTTCTTGATGGGAGGTTGTTCTTTGTATGGGCTTTTGAATCCCAGCTTTTTACAAAGTATGTATTAAGAATTGATACTATGAAGTCACATTTTCATCTGTGTTTATTTTAACTTGTTTAGTGTCACTTTCTGTATTCTTCACAATCTTTGTCCCCTGCTCCCTGACACACTCATGCCTGTGTTTTACCTCCCACACACTGAAATGTCTAGGAATATAGTGATGGAAATGCCAAAATTAGTAGGGCTCCTACTTCAACTTGGGCTTTTTTAAAGCATGAAATATGAAATATTGAGAAAAAATTCAAAGGAAAGAATACCCAAGAAAAAGTTTCCATCGGCACCACAAACTTCTAAGTCTCCACAACAAAGTCCAAGTAAGTCTTTCCTCATAGTCATGAATTGCGCAAATAACAAAAGATCAGTAATTTAAAAATAATAAACTTGGCTCACGTCACACAATCTATGGTGTCATCTACAGAGCACCTGTTTAATTTTAGCAACAATAACAAAACCTGTTACTCCCTGGCAGCCTATCGCTAGCTTGAAGCAGGGGAATTACTGATGATAATAAAACTCACTCTTCCATCAGAATGTAAATTGCTTCGATGAAGTTTTCAACAGAATTTTTGTTGTGGCTTTTCAGACAAGGGAATAATAGCCTAGTTGGTACCACAACTACCACAGATCTACAGGTTGAATGGAACACACATGCACAGGGTTACATCTAGATGTCCGGCTTGCTGCCTATCAGAGCTTTAACACCGCTCCCAAGGAGGGATGGACTTTGTCTTGGGATTCCCTACTATTCCAAAAGTGCTACGAAGCTGCGAGGCAAGATCACATAATTGGAGATGAGACATATAGAACTGGCCAACGCAACTGCATATCGGTCTTTGCCAATGTCTGAAATCATGGAAGAAATCTACCCAGATGACATTTATTGTTTAATCTACTTTGGTTTGAGATTGTTCACATTTAAACAAACTTTCTTTTATCCCTACCACGTTATTTTAATGGATTGCATTACAACATTTGTGCATCACTGCTACAATTTCTGAAAGTCAAGCAGAGGTTGCCTCAAAACATTTCACTTTACAAAATCAAATTTTCCAAAGAGAAATGATTAACAGTGTAAATTAAACAAACATGATTTAGCTTTCTAACCTGGTAAAAGTTTAGTTGAATGCCAGATATTTGTTCTGTCTTTTGAAGTCTCACCATAGAAACAAATGAATTAAAAATGCAATGGGCTGGTTATGTAATGAGCCTAACTTCCTACTTTGTTGTATTATGTTATAACCTCCATCAGGATTTTTTTTTCATTCCTTTTAGCAATGAAAATCTTTGCTTCATTCTCACTAACATTCATTGCTGGAGAAAAATAAGGCAGGTCAAATACTCATGTTAACTTCCCAGGTAGTTAGGCAATCAGCCGTAATGAAACAGTGGTAAATTACACCAACGTGCTAATTATGGTACTTTGTCACAGCATAAAATGCAATAAAGCCAACCCATGTCTTGGCTTGGAAAGTGTTACAGAGTTCTGAAAAGATTTAATTGAAGAGATTTTATTTTCCTCAAGCATTCTATAATTTCAAGTGGCATTCCTCAATACTTTCCAAGAAAATGTTCTAGAAAGGAAAAAAAACATATATAAAAACTGAAAAATAGTGACTTTTTAAAATTGATAGCTGTGATTACATATATTTATGACTCCTATGCAGATATTAATTACTTTGGTGAACAATGTAACATACTTAGAACACCTTAAGTTCTACAGAAATAGGGCAACGTTTCTTCGTTTGTATTCTGAATGTCTCTGTCTTAACAGAAGAACAGTTTTGTGGTCTCCACTGCCAAGTTCAATTACCAGAGTATTAATCAAAAAGTCTTGACACTGAACTTCAGAGAAGGAACTTTTTGTTGAAATAAGGTCAACTTGGTTTTAGCAAATGTGTAGAACACATGATTCCAATAGCCTTTCACCTTCAGAAGTAAGCCCGAGATACGAAGGGAGAACAAGTTATAACAGTGCACATCCTGGAGCCATGTTGCAAAGAGAATCATTCCAAAATAAATTCCTCCCGAATTCTTGGGAAATTCTGCATAATGGTTCACAGTTAAGTAGCTTCTGAATCACGGAAATGTGCTTTGAGGAAACATATGATCAAGTTTATCAAAGGTGAACAGCTGTGATATTACACACTGTATACAATTGTATGATCAGAAAACCTCAATGTCAGGTGGAAAATAAGAAGTTATTTTTAAAAACCATCAAATTAATGTTTTCATCTATCACAACAATTGGCCGATTTTTAAGCTTTTTGTATTATATTAAAATTATCCTATGATTTCTTGGTAAATGTCTCCCTCCTTCAGAATCAAGTGTGGTTTGTTTTGTACAACACAGGACCTGTGGTGCCCCTGACATATTAACAACTATAGTAGCCAATGAATAATTTTTCACTTCAATGGAATTAAGAGAAATTGCTTACTTTTTTGTACCAATTACCTATCGTAATTTACTCCTAAGACTGACTGAGAAATACTTATCTTGCACCTGTCTTAGGAAAATAGTCTACTAGATAGACTTATGGATTATTTTAAAACCTATATCTTCATTGTGGGGTCAATTTAATTAATCTAGGAAAGCACAGTGTTAAATTGATATTTTTAAGCATACAAATACAGGTAAAGAATTACTCATTTTAAGAGGACTTTCCCCATCTTATTTTTTTTTGAGGGGGAGGGGGATCAAGCAGAAATAGAATTGTGAACAATTTTTCTGTAGGTATTTGATTTAAAAAATCAAAAACAGAAGTTGATATTTGGCCCAGAATAAAGACTAGCTACTTCCACCTTGCTGTTTTCTTATATAAACAGAAAAACAAACTTCAAATTAACTACGCTCTTAGGTGAAATTCAAAATATAAAATAGGACCGAAACATAAAATAGTCTGAGAGTTGGGCAAATCAGGAAACATCATACTCCTGTGAGACTGATGTGTGGTCCATGACACACGTATGCTCATGGCGCCCTATTAATATCTAAGCATACAATGCACAAGGACGAATACATTGGAGGTGGTGAATGTACGTGGCCATAAGATTATTTGGTTT
This sequence comes from Ctenodactylus gundi, assembly GCA_004027205.1. NCBI lineage: Eukaryota > Metazoa > Chordata > Mammalia > Rodentia > Ctenodactylidae > Ctenodactylus > Ctenodactylus gundi. The sequence goes on along the minus strand of PVKB01001020.1, from coordinate 122,775 downwards.
GGTCGGACCAAGGCCTTACCAAAGGGAAGCAATTTCACTCATCAAATTAGGAGTTAATTAAAACATTTTACCAAATACAATCAGGCTAACTTTTTAATAGATGATGGATAATTTCATATGATATCAAAAATATCCAAATGGCTCTTGGCCAAAAAAAAAAATCCTGTCTCCTATGTAAGTCATGGAAAACACACATAGAATTTCTATCTAAGGCAGACAAGAAGAACTAGATGCTCTCTCACTGAACTTCTCATTACCTGGTGAAACTGGCTGCTAGAGTTTTGCAGAGTGTATCAAAAAAAAGAGAGAGAAAAGATTAATATGAGCAACAAGCAATGCACAGGTACCCAGCGCATATAATAGCTACCTCTTGTGAGATCATGGCATTAAACTTGGCAGTGAGTATTACCACAAGTAAAAATCTTTTATAGTACAGCTAATAGAATGAAGTGCTTTTTGAGTAACTGTCACAACTTGAGACCATGATGTTCAGTGAAGTGATTGAAACACAGAAGGTTAAACACCTCTTGACTTCTCTAATATGAGAAACCCAGAACACAGGCATTTTATATAATGAAATGAGTGTGATATAGGGGGGATGAGGAGGATGTGGGGGCTAAAAACGGGAAAGGAAAGTGATTTTAACGTCCAAATGGTATGACACATATGTGTACAAAATATCCAAGCTCACTGTAACCAGGGGGAAAATACAGACCACAATGTAGCTTACCCACAGCAAGCAGTGGCACCAGCCAACCATCCTCCATGCTGCTGCGAATTGCAGTATTCTGCTTTTCTTTCAAGACCTTACTTTTAGGAATGGTGATGAGTTTTCTCAGATTAGCATTTCTATCAAGTCATGGAAAAGGACGCTAGCCCTCCAATCCCACAGGTGATTTGCAACATCCTCATCAACATAGCTTCTGTTTTCTGATATTGTTAGCAAGGCAGAATTAAATGACTTGTTATTTGGGTACTTCAGCAAAGGAATGTAGCATTTTATTCCCAAACTCAGAGCACCTCGACAAGCCATTGGTCCGGAAGTTCTTCCGAAGGCAGAGTTAGTTTTTCTAATCCACGGGTCGTTATGCTTCCCAGAACTGACCTTCAGTCATTCCGTTGTTTTTCTTCCCATTGTTTCAGTCGCCCATAGTCAACAAAGATCTGATAACACTAAATGGAAGCTTCCAGAAACCAACCTTTCATAGGTGTTCAGTAACTTTTATTACTGGGTTACAATTCATTACTACTAGTAGCCTTACTTTATAAATTAAACTTCAAGATAGGCATGAATATACTGAACGAAATCACACTCCGGTTTTGGACATTCGCCGTGGGTCCTAAAACGTACCTCGAGGATAATGAGGTACCACTGTAATTCCTTTCCTTTCAGAAGAAAAGCAAGAGGAGATACTCAGAAGCTGGGAAAGACTAGATTTAAACATTGAAACTCATCTTTAACTTTTTCCTGAAATAAATTATCACCTGAATTTAAGCTAAAATCAGTGCAACCATGGAAATCTGGGTATGATTTTATTGGGCTCCGACTGAAATTTATTTTCCAGTTAGTCGCTTATATTCCAACTTGCTGCATAAACGAGAGGAAGCGAAGCTTAGGGCGTTCAGAGAGAAGCTCAACAATCCAGTCCTGTCTTCATTCCCTCTGTCCGTCTCCACTGTTTTCCGCGGGACATAATCTTTCTTGCGTTTCCAATCCTTGTCAAGTCAACACATAACAGAGATACATACATACTCATGTTTCTAGTAGCACAACTAACAATAGCTAAAATGTGGATGACGCCAAAATCCCTATTAGCATATCAAAGGACACAAAAATTGTGGTACATGTACACAATGGAGGACTACTCTTCCAAAAAGACAAATAGATTTGAGGCTTTTGTAGGTAAATGGTCGCAATTTGAGAGCATCATGCTTAGTGAAGTGGGCCAAACATAGAAGGTTAAATATTGCATGGTTATGAGGAAATATGAGAAATCTAGAAGACAAGCATCTATACAACAAAATGGGTGGGATAGTGGGAGTCAAGAGGAATGAGGAACCCAAAAGAGGGCCAACACAGGGGAGGTGAAGGGATTGTAATGTTGACATTATATATAGGGGCACACGATACTTAAACTCAGTATAAACATTGTGTATCAGATGTTTATGTGGAGAAAAAGGTATTCAATATGTATCACTGTGGAAAACAGAATAGAAGAAAACCAGAACTATCCCTAAATTTATTACTTTGAAAATAAAATATTGTACTCTGTAATTTTGGTAGAAAAGTAAACAAATATGTTGTCATGGATTTTACAGATCAGTGCAATGCAAAGAGCCATGTAAATACTACACTGAGTCAAGGTCCCATGGCAGCCCACGTGCAACTTCTAAGAAGGTTTTGTTTTGTCCTAGAAGCAATAAAAAGTCACTAAATTATTCCATGCAAGAACATGGCATAATTATTTATGTACTGTTGAAAGAATAGTTTTCTAGAAGCATTTAAAATAGATTGAAATAGCAATAACATATTACCCTAAAATATTTTACCTTGCTTGGCTGGACAGGACTTAAGGCAGTTTATACAGAAAACATAATTCGACAATATAAACTACAATATTTCAGGAAAGGGCCAAAATTAAAGACACAAATACTAAAGAAAATCAGAAATTAAGCCCATGTTTAAGATGATTCTATAAGTCCTATTCTCTTGGTATAAGTGACTTGAAATTAGAGTTTTAGCTTCATAAAATACATGTAGCTATGTCATATTGTTCGCAAAAGTAAACTATGTGTTTTGAAATCTGTTCTTTGATATAAGAGCAATTAGAAAAGAATTGTATAAGTTCTGAGATGCTCTCAGAAAGGTATATTAGACAACTTTGTCCACACAGACATTTGTATTTTATATACATTGGCATGAAGGTTAAATTTGATTGTCAATTTGACTGGCTTGAAAGATGCTTAAAAATAAAGGATAGGTCATTGGGATATGACCTTGTGGACCAGATCTGACTTCTCGGCCCCTTTCTTTCCAGTTCTTCTCTTGTTCCCGGCTTCCTGGCTGCCATGGGCCGGGCAGTTTTCCTTCTACTACTATTTCACCATGCTATGTCTGCCTCAGAGACAAATGACTATGGACTGAGATGCCCAAACCATGAACTGAAATAAACCTTTTGTTATTTAACTTTTGCATGTGAGATATTTTGTCACAGTGATGAAAAGCTCATCAATACAATCGGCCTAATTTGGGTCATAAATAGTTTCAGTTTCTCATATCAGAGTTCAAAGTAATTAAAAATTTGTCCTAAAAATCCAAATGCTTCACTTCAATCCTAAAAAATGAAAAAATTAAAACAAGCACTAATTAAACATTATCAAACCTAATTTACTCCAGGGACTTTTATAGTCACTGGAGATGTAACTTGCACAATATTAAATGCTAGCTTTTAAGTAGTGGAGCAAACGTAAGTCAACAGAAACTTGCACCAATGAGCGAAGACAACAGAATGTAGGATGGCGTGACATGCAAATGCAGAGGATACTTCCAGTTCAGATGTGAAGGACCAGAGGAGGACTTCACAGCCAAGTGACATCTATATGATGTCGTGAAGAAATGGAAGAAATATGTGTATGATGAAAGGACCAGGGAAATGGAATAGATAAGGGAATGATTTTCTTCAATTGAATCAGAAGATGTTGTATCTCTAGTGCCTGGAACAGAGTAGAGTCTGAAACCCAATCCACTTGTCAAAAGAACTTCTTAACAAGTGATAAAATGAAAAGTTTTAAATATAGTCAATATAGTGTACCTAAAACTCACGACAATCATAATAAATATTAAAACTCAACAGCACTCCCACTAGACTCAGACACAAGACAAGAGTGATTTCAATCATCCTTGATATTCAAAATTTTCTGGAGCTATGAGGCAAAAAGGAACAGTAGGTATTATTTTTGAAGTACAAGTTCAGTAATTTGTCCTTCTCTCAAATAATATTCTTATTGACACAGAACATTTAAGAGAGCTTACATATAAAAAAGCCTACACATAAGTAATTTTAGCTAGTAGAAAATCATCAAGGTGAATGATAGAAATAGATAAAAATCATGAGTATTCCTATTTCTCATCAAGAAACAAAAATTTAGAGAAGAACACCTTCTGTATACATGAGGAGTCCAGCTATGGATCTTGGAGGACTGCCTTCAACAAAGGCACGAGGTTTTCTTGGACAAAATTATGAATTATTACTGAAATATGTAAAAAAGGATACGAATATTGCACAGTCATAAAGAGAACCTGTTTAAATTAATTTATAAATGCAATGCAACTTCAACCACAACAAGACACATTAGAATACAGAGCGTCTAGACCCACATTAAAATGTTTGAACTGGATAGTAAACCTCCTCTGTGGAAGTGAGAATGTATTTTGGAAGAATATATAACAATTCCCCACCTATTTCCTCATGAGAAATTTTTAAAACCCACCTTGAAGAAGCATTGTATAACTCTTCCAGAAATCAATCAAAGGAATAAATTCTCCCACGAAGCACAAAGAAGATAAAAAGGAAGAAACATTTTAAAAAGAAGACTATAGCTTCTAACCACGATGCCTTAATGAGATGTGGAAGTTGCCTTCCTGCCACGGACTATACATCTGGGTGAAATACGTGATACAGCTCTGTACCAGCACTGAATCATAAGAACCCGAGACCATTCTTCTCGATACGGCAGAAAAATGTAGGCTCAGCCCAATATTCACCTCCACTATCCCTGTAGGCCCAGAGTCCTAGATATAGCACTGAGAGGCAGCAGTGAAAAGCAGAGCTTTATGTTCGTATTAACAACAAGAGGCAGAGAGGCCGAGGCCTCTGAGAAAGCTTAGATTTGCCGGACACGTAACCTGAAAAGCAGCAGCAGTGGATCACAGACTCCTGAGCAGGTGCACAAGCTCCCTGAGCCGGACTGTGCACAGCCTAGTGGGGCACAGCTGCTGGCAAGATTTTGAGTAAAGCTTAGACTGCACAGTTCTGGGAAGCTGGCCCAACTGGAGACAAAGGATGTAGGATGCTGGGCACTCAACTGAAAAAACAACAACAACAACAACAAAAAACCAGCAAGGTGATACTTTAGGAGTGCAGAACATGTTTGAGAGTCATGTAGCCTTTCTTAAGTAAAACAGAGAACTGAGCCTCAGCAAAACAGAGATGATAGCAAAAGCACCCCTGATTGAAATAAATCTCAGAGCTCTAAAGAGAGACCTTGACCCAGACTTAGTTATAGTTGGTCATCCACAAAAACCTGCAGTCTTGTCTGTTCTCTAGAAAACACAATAGAAAGATATTTATTTAATTGAAAAGGCAGCAAAAGACAAATACAGTAACAGAGAAAGCAAGTAGAAACGTCCCAAATATTCATGAATTATTAAATGTCAATGAATCAAGGGCACCAATTAAAATGCAGATATTATCAAGTTATATAAAAAGAACCAATAATATATCATGAAAAGCTCATTGTACATATAAAGACATACAATGATAAAATAGTTAAAATAAAGGAATGCTAAATATAAACCACAATAAAATTAAAGTATGTGAAAATCATGAAGGATATGAAAACAATGAATACATCAATTTAGATCAAAGTAAGTGGAGTTCAATGTAAGGAATATGAGAAAGATGTATGGGAGAAATTTTATCCTGCTAAAAAACTAATGTCAACAGGAAAACTTAACAATTCTAAGTTGTAAATGTATTTGTCTAATAAAAGTGATTTTGAAAATACGAATCAAAACTGACTGAGCTGAAGAGAGAAGTGGTTAAGTCCAAAGTCAAGAGTTGGAGACTTAAACTCTAAGAATGGATTTTTAAAGGTAGAAGATAAATCAATACGGGTATAGACATCACTCCAAGAAGCTCCACAATTCCTACTCTTCTCCACCATACATAAAGCAAGCAAAATGCCATCTGCCGAAGCTTAAAACAAGTGTTCTTGAATATCAAGACGGATGAGAAAGAACAAAGAAGAAAAATATAGTTGGGTTGATCATAGGGGCTCTCTGGATCTTTGAAGACCGAGAAAAGACCTTCTACCACTTAAAGACAGTAACGAATTAGAGAAAAAAATCACAAATTCATTTAAACACTCAGTTCATCAAAATTCACCGTAGACCAATAGAAAACCTGAAGCCAATTCATTATGTTCACAATAGTTGTCTTCCTACAAAGAGAAGCCCAGACTCTACAATGACTCTTAATACATGTCTAATGTCCATTTTATACAAACTATTTTTTTTTCAAACAGAGGATGGAGGAACACTTCTCTAAGTTGGTGAGGCTGGGTGTAATTGTAACATACTAACTGTAATAACAAAACCTAGCATGGATGCTACCAGAAAAGAATGCCGCAGTCTAGAACTTCTCCTTTAAGCAAAGCTATACCGATTCTATTGCTCTGTAACGTAATTTCCAAGAGTTTACCCAAGACAAGTGAGAAGACATTTCACAGAATATTTGATGTACATGGACGGTTCATCTCTAATAGCCAAGAACTAGAACTAAGAATGCATTTAAGAGGTGGCTTGATAAATCCTCTTTGGTGAGTCACAGTGGTCTACTACATAGCAGTCAAAATGAGCAAAGAGACTATACTTTCATTTTTCCCATTTTGTTGATATGTATAAGTGCAAAATTTAAGGTTAACAATGAAGTTGAGCATTTTGTGCACATATGTAACTTGTCAAGGTGACAAGGACTTTTCCACTCTTTTTCTGCCCCTCCCCTTTACTTCCCCTCCCTCCCTGCCCCACCCTACTCCCCCGTTTCACTTTTTTTTTGTTTTTAAGTTCCATAAGAGTTGTGATCTGGGACTCTCATATCAGAGAGACCATTCGATGTTTCGCCTTCTGCTTCTGACTCACTTCACTAAGCATGATGTTCTCAAGCTTCTTCCATTTGCGTGTTAAAAGCCTCCACGCTGTTGGACTTTATAGATACTTTCAAAAACATTAATCATTCTCATTATTTAGCAGAAGGAACTAAGGCATACAATAGAACACGCTGTCTCATTCTGCTGTTACAAAGTCCTAGAACAAGCAAACCTAACCTATGTTGATAAAAATCAGATCAATGGTTATGAGAATGACTGGAGATTAAAGGACAAATGAAAATTTCTCAGAGAAAAATATTTGGAGTAGTTAGTACATGATAAGTATATCTGTCTACACTCATGTTATTGTCTTTTGTCATAAAGTTTATAAGAAAAGTTATTATGATTAAGCAGACTAAGAGCAGCTGGAATCACTGCATGTATTTTCAATGATAAACAGAGTATTGTTAATAAAAAAGGGAATATTAATGTGGAAACACATGGTAGACAGTATATTAAGTGTGAATACACCCATTTTTTCTATGAAATATTGTTAATGTTAATTTATGAGATTTTCCTAAGATAAAACTATGGTGTAAAATGAAAATTCCATGTGTACCAGTGGGAAGATAACCACCTTAAAATCATCTAAGTATGATTTTCTAGAAACAATTCTCCCTTTCTAGAAATCTTTGCTTTTTTAACTTTGTTCTAAATTCATACAAAAATAGTTAGAGAAGCATGAAAATAATTCATTATTATTAGGGAGAATGAACTAAAGCTACTGGTAATAAACAGAAATTTTCAAGGAAGTTTCAACGTTCTGCCTTTTTGACACTGCAAGGGTTATACACAAACAGGGACAAGTTGAAAATCTAAGGAAAGAGCACATAAACAAAACGCAAACCAAACTACATTTTGTATAATTATAGTATTCCAAATATATACTTAAGAATATTGAGAGTAGATAGATGAAAATGTTCACTAAAATACTAAAGCTTTTTAAATACATACACATTATAAAATAATAAAATTTAAAACAAAAATGAAAACTATTATCGAGGCTTCCCATGGTAATGATGGATGGATAAGTATTGATTAGGTCTTCAGCTTTAAAGAAACATTATCAAACATTTTTAAATGTTCTTAAATTAATTATATACTCACTATATTATTTTGAAAAACACTAATGACATTCTTTTAAATAATATCTTCCGTATTTTCATCTTAAATTTATGATTACCGATTTAGAAATTTTAAAACCATTATCAACTTGACATATGACATTATATAGTATCAAATTTAATTTCAGAAAAATTCAACTAATTTATATTTCAAAAGCAGTTATCCCTTGGAGTCCACAAGAGATTGGTTTCGGGAACCCCCCTTGTGGATGAATATTCTGTTTAAAATGCCATGCTTAAAAGGGAATAATATTTGTGTATAACTTATACATAGCCTCTTCTACATTTTGTCAGCTCTAGCTATTTATGATACTTAACACAATGTAAATTTATGTAAATTGTTCTTACATTCCTTTGTTCGGGGAACAATGAAAAAATGTCTGCTCATGTTGAGTACAGACACAATTTCTTGTAATATTTTCTAACTCCTGGGTAGTTGAGTCTGCTAGTGGGGAACTAGATGATAAACAGGACACAAGAAACTGACAGATAAGGATATTTTTGATTCTGTCATTTTTTAAAGATTTTACCAATATGAGTCAATTAAGCCACAGATCATTTTAATATGATCTCTAAATTATTGAAATGACACTTTTTATGCTAATTATTTATGTCTCTCTTGGGTGTGCTCACATTTTGTTCAAAGAAAGTATTACACATTCTGGTACTGGCACTCGGTCAGAGGGTCTTCACATTTAGCGGTATCACGAGCCCTTTTTCTATTCTTGATTTTGTGACAAGATCTCACTCAGTTGCTGCATTTCCCAGGCTGGTCTCAAACTTACAATCCTCCTGCCTCAGTCTCCCAGCATGCTGGGAAGGCAGCTGAGATGGTCAGTTCAATTTCTTACTGCAATATTATTCTTTTATTTTACCTGTGAGGGCTTTTATATGTAAGATAGTAGGTTTTATATTATATATATATATATTACTCCACATCTTGCAATACTTTCAATATTACTTATGGACAAATTTCTCCTGGTTTTTGACGATGTTTTTTTGTATTAGGGATTGAATATAGGGCCTTTCCCCTGTTCACACCCCATCTTTCTATGACTTTCTTGCATTTCTACTCTTTAGACGACAGCATCATACCAAGTCTTTAAGATGCCCAGGGCGCCCTGAAACTTGAAAATTCCCCTTCTGCTCTGCATTCCAGAACACTGAAATTACAGATGTTCACAATCATGCTCAGATTTTTTTTGTTATTATGAAATTTAAATATTTAATGTATGCAAGTCGACTCTACCTTGTTGAGAAAATCATTTACTATTGTAAGATGATGTCATGATTACTCCATATTTTCTGTGCTTAGAAATTAAATGTAACCCTAAATGACACATTTTGCTAAAAATCATAAGACAAGAAATAGAATTAAGCAACATAAAAGTAGAATCGAGTAAAATAAAATTACAAATCAAATCATGTTGAATGCAGTAATACATGAAGGAGAAATTTTATTCTAGTTATGAATCTTTAGAAGACTAGTAAAGGTAAAATAAGTTAATAAACTATCAGAAATAAAATGGAAAGTGAACAACAGAGGTATGAAGTTAGTTGTTTCCTTCAAAAGGGAAAGAACAGATAATCCTCTCAACAGATGAAAAATATTAGCTATAAAAAGGCATAATTAGAACAGAAAAATGTAAAATACAATAATGATATGATACTGATGTATTAAGAAATTTGGACCAAATACCCAAATTCCTAGAAAAAAGCTAGATTCCTACCATATGTTCAAAATCAAAAATCCAGGCACTCATGTTGGCCATGTTCATGCAGTCAAGAAATAAAACTGTCGTCACGTAAATCCCTGAAAATTGAGCATCACACATAAAGATTTATTACACCAGAAACTGGTCAACTCTGGCCCAAGGGGCAAATCGGGTTTACTGCTCATTTTTGTAACTTAACCACACCCATTTTACGTGCGGTTTATCCCTCATTGCCTTCACGGTACAATGGCAAAATTGATGGCCTGCACGACATACACATCCCTCAGGGCTGCTAAGTTCTGCTACTTCAGGGCTACAATATGTTGATTCTTGGTATAAACTGTGCATTCCTGATGCAAAATGAGTAATTACGGCTACAATCCAAATACAGCCAATTTTTGCAAAATAATGGTAATTTTTCTTAGCTAATGGATTTTGGGACAACATTTTTGTGGCCCTATCCACTGATAGGCACTATACCAACAGCTACAGCGACAGATACACTCCGATTTGTTTCTATGTTCTACAACTCTTGTATATCTTTGGCACTACTGTTTCTCTTTTTTAACGCTGAATAATATTCCCTCATATTCCTGTATGTACAATGCCAAAAGGCAATTATCTGTGGTGGGAACCCAACTGGATTTTACAATCTCACCAATCTTTAAGCCTGTAGGAGGAATCACACACACACATAGAGATATGTAAATTCTAAGTGTAACGTAGCTTCATTCACCCTGAACTATTTGTCTCAGGGCTTCTTTTTCTCTTTAGTAGTATGTCTTCTCAAGTAGGTGGTGTGAATTCATTTTGACTAGATGTGGCCTCATTTTTGCAACAGAAAAGGGGAGAGCATCTGACTGTGATTCCTGTCACCGGGTTTCTTTGCTCTTCTGCCAATTATCCTGTGTTCACAACTTCTCTTGGCAGCGAGACTTTAGTTACTTTTTAAGTAATCAATAAGATTATATAAATCTTAATTCTTTCCCAATACATTTCTGGCGGAGAAATTTCCATATACGTTTGCAGCCATTTCTCAGAGCTGTCATATGACTTTTAGTCTTCACAATCAAAATATCTGGCATGAAATCTAGTGCAGATTTTTTTCCTTGAAGAAAACATTCCCCACGTTGAACACATGCGAAGTACAGTCATCTTCATGTGTTTTTATAAATATGTGGCCATCCTGGGGCTTTAACTCTGGGCTTCACAAAGCTAGCCACTCTACCACTGAGCCATGCCTTTGGCCTCTATTTCCTCTTACAAAACAGACATAGATTTAAAAAGTCATCAGAATGAGGAACATGTACTTATCCTTTTCTTGAGATCAAGTTAGAAATGTGATTATCTTTTACTTCTAATTATCTGAATAACTTAATTGTTGAGTATTTTATTCCTCGACAATGACTAGCCTTTGGTGACAAAGATGGTATTATGAATTCTTGAACATTTTCCCATTTAACAAAAAAATACTGAATTATTAGTGGAACTCAAGCACTGAAAAGGTATTCTAAGAAAATGAGTACAGGATGTGGAATTAAGAATTCTGGGTGTCCAAAGCATTTACATTCTTGAGGAATTCTCCTGAGTCAGGCTTTATTTAACATACAGTGTTCGTTAGAAAAACTGCTAGAAGTCTAACTTTCTTGGGTCCCTGATAGTTTTTTATTGGTTAAAAAAATAGATAATAAAGTTATGCTTTCATACTTTGTTCAGGAATGTTTGCCGGCAGAGTCAGTGACTTCTTTATGAAGTAACAATTTAGAAGAAATATTGTTCTGTGTAGCATGGATCCTTAACTCCGGAAATGATGACAGTTATGAACACAAGAGAAGAGAGACCACTAAAGAAATTGGTTTGTGATGAGCTCAGGTTGGGTATAGATTCTTAGTAGTAAACACTCTAGTTGAAAAGTTGAGACCCTGAGAATTTTTAAGTCCCTCATTAAGCTTGGTTACATTAAAAATGGAAAGTCAGCCTTCTTCGTGTGAAAGGAAGGACCAGCATAATTATCTCCTTGTAATTTGGGTCTTCCTCTGATGTGATATTCTCAGCCCCTTTCCTCATAATCATATCCCTTGAGGCATGTTCTTCTTGTTGGGCTACTTCAGCAGTTGGTCACCCTCTTTGATATTTTCTTGTTGGTACAAACAAATTAGGCTACAATGGCCCTAAAGGAAATGACTTAAGAGAAATCTGTGAGAAATAGCAGCTTATGTAATTCCCAGTAGTTCTTTGGAAATCTCACTGTATTAACAAAATTTGATCCCATGGCTTGAATCAAAGAATAAGTCATTACATTCGTGTAAAACCCTGTCCTCTGATACGCAAAGAAAAGAGCAGCTCTGAAGCTCTAAAGAAATTCTCATGCAACTAGAAAGATGCTCAGGCCCATAATTTATGTGTATTATGCAGTTCTAACAGGCCTACTTTATGCAAATACATCCATTTAGGAGCACGGCCTATTATCCCACAATTCTGAAGTATCTAATATAGCGTAAGCTTAAAAAATGGTTACACACTATCAGTATCATATCCAATTGGGTAGTTTCAAAGGCTCTAACAAGTCACTCCCAAACTTTCAGTAGCTTAGTCTAAGGTATTTCTTGCTCAACTTGTTTCTGGAACTATGAAAAACCTCTCTCCAAAACTGTGACAGAGGAACCTACACATCTTTCCCTTTGTAGTTGTGTCACACCTCAGGGTCTCCGAGTTCTGTTCTTCAAGCCAATAGAGATAAAGAAAGGCACAGAAAAAGCACACCCACACCATCCGTGAGTCACTGCACTGTTTGCAAGACGCAGAACCATCAGCTCTGTTGTCACTCTGGATACTCTACAGGGGGAGCTAAGAAAAGCGTTTTTGACTGCTGGACAGCTCCTCTCAGGATAACTTCTTTTCATGGAAGAGTAATGCATAGAATTTAATAGCTCTCTCTGTTCCATCTTCTCTCTACTGACGTTTGTCTATCATTGACTGGATGTGGCATTAGGAGATACAAGATAGACTTGTTCTTTAGTGCTAAGGACAGTGATTTTCAGTGACTACATAATACTTGAATTTGTGTCCACTTTATTAAACCATAAATACAATTTTTGGCTGAGGCCTTTCTCAGGATTGACAGTAACATTTTCTCCATTTATGACTTTTGAATGACTCTTACTACATTCATTACTAAAAATAGAAAGCAGTGCTGAAGGAAAGGCATTATTAGACCACGCACTCATGGGTAAACTCATCTGAAGGTTGTCTTGCCAAGTAGGTTGTTTGCCTTTTTGATTACGAACTCAAATTTCCATCTTAGGAAAAATGCTATTCCCAGCATTAGGAGACCTGGTGCTAAAAATGAGCCTTCTAGAGCTTGTTTTTATATCTGCAAGATGAGGCAATCTGGCCAAGTGATCTCCAAGCATTCGTTATGATCTGAAATATACACCAAGTTGAGCGGAGACCTAGAACAGTTTTGTATCCTCAGACCCTCCGAAGTTTCACTTTAGTTTTACGTGTTTATCCACCCCAACTCCGCTCACATCTGAGACCTTGAGAGTGTGACCTGAGAACTTGTTACGCTATCTTTTCAACCACCTAGTATCTTAGAGGACCCTTTCCTGTCACTATTGCTGGAATGTGGCTTATACATGCATGCAATTGCTGGTTTCCTAAATCTTCACACCCCGACATATAAAACCTGGGCTATCTAGCTCTTCAAAACATGACTCTAGGTAGGTATCTCCCTTCTCTTCAAATCTAATATAATACCCATGAGTGTGATCCATTGGGATCAGCTGTTTTTTCCCCTTCTTCTACCAAAGATAATCTGCACATTTTGGCACCTTCTCTAAGAGCATTCAATAACTTGGGTCAAGTACAGTTGAAATCCTTTGTAAACCTAAACTACAGAAACAACAGAACCAAGCAGTGGTCATCCTAAACTGGATGGTGATTTGTGGTAAGATCAGTAGTACTGGCTTATCTTAAGGTGTGTTGGGGCAGGATCGACAATTCAAGGTGGTGATTATCCCCACTGATAATCTGGTAGAAGTGACCTAAATTCCTACAAGATAGACATTTATGACATTTTTTTCAGAAGTCTTCTCTGCAACTTGGGGACTATAATGTCTGTCACACAAATGACACCGTGATCCTTTTGGCACAAATCACCTGGTACACTTCCAGGCACAAATAACTGGTAACTGAATCTACCAGGTTCAGGCACAGATACTCTTAAGAGGACGGTGTATGGGGAACCTAAATTGTCACTGTGTTCTTTCTCATATCGTTGTGGCTTTAGGAAAAACAGGATGGGTAAGTGTCAGAGGTCATCATGAGTCTTTCCATACAGGCGAGAAAAAGAGAGGTGGCCTGTTTTGAGGAGATTTAGGAGGAAGGGCAGGACCAAGGAAAAGTAAAAGTAACCATGAGCAGCGTGCTGAAATGAAGGAGAACTCTAATCTCTTTTATATAACTACTTCTGTTTATTTTTGTCCTGAGCCCAATCACAGTTCTTAAATTCCAAGAGATCATTTTCCTTTTGTAAGCAATTTATGTCACTTGTAAGCTAAATATTAATTCACACTTTCAATGAAAAATAAAGTTCTCTATGTTTTCAAGTAATGGAAGTTTTAACTCACATTTGCCAAAGAACCCAGACAAAAATGCATTATATGAAGGTAGCTCTCAATTTAGGATCAATTATTCAAACGATGCCAGTTACCACAGTTTACGTATTAAATAAGCATACTCTATGCTTTCTGCATAATTAATCATGTAATATATTTACACGCTTAAACTGGACTATGAGTAATTCACTGGACATGATACTGAAACAGTACAAAAATGATCACAATATTCAACTTTCTTAAAAGATTTTTCCTAAGATTTTTAGCTCTCATTTGCATAACAGAAAAACCCACTATAAAAATCTAGCACTAAGTACAAAGAATGTTTTGAGAAATCAGCTTAAAATAAAGCAGTGATTTTTAATGCTTTTATTCAATTTGTTCAAACTGTGATAATGCATGACAGTCAATGAGGTGGGTATTTTTTTCTGATTTCTATCATCAAAAATCCACACCACAGCACTGCCAAAGGCTTCTAAAATTCTATATATCTACTCAATATATCTTGAAAGAAAGTTGAGACTGTTCCCCGTGTCTTGGTGGTGACATTTAGGAAAAGCAAACTTCACGCTACATACAAGTATGTCTTCTGTTTGATTAACCCTTAAGAGTGATATTTCGAACACTGACCCTCTATCTACGTGGTGTATCTATATGTATGTATATCTACTTGAAAGACTGTTACCATGTTAATATTATTTTCAGGTTTTATTTGCTCGAGATGTGCCTTGTCTTTCAGGAAGCATGGCCTTTTCTGGGTATGCTACCTAGGAGCTCATCCACCGTACCGGTCTGTAAGGATATGAAAAGCCTCCATCTTTGGGGTTGATACAATGTTAACTCAGGCTTCTGAAACTATTTTTTCTGAGGCTTATCATTAAAATTTGACTTGAGAGATCATTCCAGCATTGGAGACAAAATTATGAAGCACTGGCTACATAGAAGGAAATAATGCAGTATGATGTTCACACACCAGTATCGTCCACCACGATAATAAATACCACGTGGCCCCCTCAGAAGGTTCCATGAAGGAATATTCTTACTTCACTCCTGACACCTCAGAGCATTACTCATGTGCCAATGGAAGAGTGGAAGACAGAGAACCTGGCTTTTCACTTTTACACTAAAGAAAGCTTTGGAAAGCTCCCGTCTTTTGGTTTCTTGGCCAAAAATTACGCAAAGCCTGATTTTCCTTTAATGACATATTCATTTGTCCACTGTGTTGAATTCAAACTATTTGGCCTCATCTCGTAGATATTAACAAAAAAGACAGGAGTAGCTAGGTTTTCTCTTTCTCAACAAAATGCAAAATATATTTTGATTTAATCAGTAAGTAGAAAATTGCATATTCAATTGTAAAGATTTTTCTAGTCTGTCCTCTTTTCTTACTCAAAGAAAAAAAAAACAATGTTAAAAAGAATCAGTACGTTCCAGACTGATGAATGAGATCCTTCGAATGATGGATTAGGGGATGTATTGCATCCATTCCATAAAATGTCTCATGGTAAAAACCAAATTTTCTGAATATCAAGGTTTTCAATTATTATCAAATAAACCATTTGAGTCATGTCTTTCAGTATTAAAATAAAAGCAGACTTCAATATCCTGTTTCTTGTAATTTGCTGCGAACTGAAGTTGGGATTATTCCATCACTGAGTCAAAAACAATTTTGAAAAATTAAATTATATATTTCAGATTATATAATCAGTCTGAACGAACTACCCTAATTTGAAAGCCTTAAACATCCGTTATAAGTATTCATTCGGTATATTTTAATTTTACTACTTACTGGACACACAATCTTCAATTTTTTTTTTTAGTGAGAGTGTATCAATTTAAGTGATTTTGTGAACTCAAGTGTCTGAGCTAAATTTATCTTCATATTAGATATCTGTATTTTAACCTTCAGTAGTTGAAATTATATCTCACTCTATAAAAAATTATCAATTGTCTCAATTATGATTTCTAACTTCTTTGTCCTAAGAAGTTCCAACCAAAAAGACACTGCACACACGTTAGATACAGCCCTGGGAGAAATGCCCAAGGAGGATGTCAGTCATTTCCCATGTAACAGGAGCCGATAATTACTCATCAAACTTTAGATTATTCCAATCACAAACTTTCCCAGCTCATTACCCTGTCCCTTTGTTTCTTTGCTGTTTCTTTCACAAACAGTAGCTTCATTTAGTTTTTCAAAATATCCCACCCTCAATAACATAAACTTGTGGGTATCAGCATGCCCAGTGGGATATCACCAAAGGTCAGATCATTTTTCATGGATAATTTAAGATTATTATAATTTGTTGTGGTGACAAGAAAAATAGGGGCTAAGGGTATCGCTCAGCTGTTAGAGCTGTTAGTAAGCTCAAGGTCCTGGGTTTGCTTTTCCAGTATCACATAGGCCAGGGATGGCAGCACATGCCTATAAGCCCAGTACTTTGGAAGCTGAGGCAGGAAGATGGCTGTGTGTTTGAGCTCATCCCAGGTTACATATAGAATACAGGAGCATCCTGGACTACAGAGCAAGAATCTTAAATTTTTTTTAAAAGAAACAATATTTGTCATTATTGAAACTTTTCAAAAGAATATTCATCCTTTTGGTCATTTTGCCCTATTCCTCATTTCATAGAGGTTTTGGGCCTTTGGGGAAGAAAATCAAAGTAGTAGAGATGATTTATATGTAGTTTTCAGGGGAAAAGGAACTTCATACTGGTCTAGCCCTTGGAGGTTACTGATTTCTGTAGAAAGCACAAGGTTCTGTGTAGAATGTGGCAGTAGTTATGACTGAAATGTGAGCACATGTGGGTCACTTCCCCGGAAGGATGATCACACCCTAGCTAGATCATGTTGCTTCAACCACAGCTCTTAGCCTTCGCCAGTCACTATATTAAAGGATCTCAGTCCCATCGTGATGGAGGCCAAAGTTCGGCTATTTTCCCCTTTGCATTAGCATAATTACATATTTAAATGGTTTGTTATTATCAGTGCCTCAACAACAATGCAAAATCTGTCGTACCTAGTTTGCCTACAGGTACCGTTGGTAGTTCGTGCCTTATAATTTAAGAATCCTTGCTAAGCAATGTAATCGGTCCTAAATTCCACCTTGATGAGGTCAGCTGATCAAACAGCAGGTAAAGTTGTGAGAAAAGACACTGAAATGGAAACACGAATCATTAATTCCATATGAAGAAGAGGGGTTCATCCTAGATTGAATTACTCTGTATCAAAGTAATGTGTGATAGGTGGTCCAAATTGAGGATAATTATTGTCTAATCATCAATCTAAATACAAGAAGACAGACAAGGAAAAAAAAACCACAGTAATACCAATACAATAGTAGTCACAGGAACAAGAGGGGCCCTCCAATTAGGAAGCCCGAGGCATTTGGGCTCTAGAAAGGTAAAGAGATTCTGGGCATGTTCCATACAGACAGGATCTTGCTAGAAATCCTCTAAGAGACCAGTGGGCTGGGGCCAGAGAACTAGCTCAAACACAAGGACCCCCTCTCCTAGAGTGAGAGAAACCCTGAACCTTCACAATGGTTAAAAGGCAGTTAGATGAAATTTATGTCTATGAATTTGAGAGTCCAAGTTTCCTTTTCAGTTAACCTGTGCCTACTTTTATGTCTGTTTGCCAACAATACCTTAATCTCCACTGATGAGTTCAAACATAAGTCACTGAACCGGCCACAGTTGGATTCAGTTGGTCACACAGCCGTGATCTAAGAACTTGGGCAGGGACTGCTTTGATCAGTGGTACAGGCTGCCAGTTGCAGACACGTGTTCTAGGTGGAATCAGGTTCCTCTTGCCTTTAGGTCTTAGTATGTTTTCTGTCTTACGCTGCCAGAAATGTGTGCACACAGGGAAGCTTTTTTACACCTTTTTACCTGGTACCAATTTGTGTTTACTGAATAACCACAGTAAACACACACACACACATACACACACACACACGCATGCACACACGTCAACATCTTTCCTTGTTGAAAACACTTATTCTCCCACTTCATTTGTGCCATAGAAGGAAAAAAAATCTTTCAGGGTAAGATAATGCTGTTTGTCAACGTTTTCCAGATTTGGAGTCAGTCCAGAAAACCCAGGAGGAAGTTCAACCCAGCCGCAGCTAATCTGCAGAAATCCACCCCACGTGACTCCCCCCAGCCCACCACGCTCATCTTTTCATGTATTCTTTATAAAGAATCCATTGAACTTTAATTAATATGAAAAATTCAGGTTTTCATCTGATTTAAATGTGACTGACATCACGCTGCTTCTAAAAGCAGAACAAAGTACACGCGTGGCAAAAATAAAACCTAAAACCTGGTTTCTGTCACGTTTGTGTTTTCTCCTTGCCAAACCTTCTCCTGTGCTTCCAGGAAGCCTGAGAGAGATGCATCTGGAACAGTTTTCAGAAATCTTGTCTATCCGTATCAACAGGGACACACTTGAAAACGTCAGTAGATAGCCAGGGACAAAATTCACTGCCTGTCATGCGAGCCAGCAACCTTGAGTTGCAAATGTCCTAGTCGGAAATGACAGTTGCAGGTGTAAGATTCCTGAAGGGCTAACGTAATAAAGAGGAGGAGGAAGCCTTCTGAAATGAGATACGTTTATTCCAACAGGCCACCTGCTAGCCGCACACACACACCCTTCTCCTCCTGTTCAGCAAATTGTTCAAAAAGAGGGAGAGCCGAGCAGCACAGGGCCCTTTCCGCTCTTACACATCATCACTCTCCTCGCACGACACAAGCTCCTCCGAGGTTTCTATGCTTGGCTTCTGTTTTAATGAGTATGTCAGTCCTGATTTTAGTGACCACGTATCCTGCATTCTCCACAGGACCCAGTAGACTGTGCTAGCAACATACAAAGGCCCAACAGTGTCCAGAGGAGGAAAATGAACATGTTCCAGTCTAACCAAACATCTTGGTTAACGCACTCCAAAAATTTCCAGTTGCTGATGAAAAATGACGGCACATCTCTCTCTTCTCCTCCTCCTCCACGGGTTGTGGAATTTCGTCCTTCCCGTGTCTCCTGCCAAGCTTTCAACATCAAGGGATTCCTGGCCTGGAAGTAAAGGAAGAAACTCCACACTCCCTAGTGGATTCAGAGGAGAGCAGGTCAGAAAATCAGGTGCAACTCTAAGAGCAGGCTCGCGAGGAGAGCCAGGCTGGGTCTGTCGGGAGCAGCCCAAGCGCTGGCGCACTCCCGGATGGTGCAGCAACTGGCATCTCCCCGTGGTGAACTGAACGGGCCGCCTGAACAGTAGGCTGGGCTTCTTGGGAAAGCAATGACCTTTCCCCCTTGATTTTAGCTTCTTCATCCACAGGTTAGTTCAGTAACACGTGATATCTATTTATTCAAAAGTAGTATTTAAAAAGAATGAGGATTTTGTTCTGCCTCTCGGCAGGGGCTCTTGTTTAACGACTCTGCACATCGGTCTTGATTTCCCAGTGTTGCACAGTGAGAATGATGGCAGTCATCTCTTGCCACGTAAATGTGGTTATCAAGAAATTGTCGGAAACTCTAAATTTAAAAACAAAACTCTAAGAGAGTCCTCAAAACACTTTTTTAGTTCTGCTGGGTGTGTGGCACACATCTGTAGTGCCAGCAACTGGAACTTTGCAGTTTTATACATTTAAAGTGCACAGCATATCAATTTATTTCAAATCTCTACAACAATGTTCACCCTTTCTCTGCAATCTCTGAGAAGCACGCTAGGAAAATTTCCACAAACATGTCCATACATATAATCCATGCAAACATATGTGAACAAAAATTTTAAAGACCACTAGTTTAACAGCACTGCAGAAATTTGATTTCGTATCATTATGTTTAAAAGAATATAGTTCCAAAGATGGAAACTGGATTGGGGTGGAAACAAATTCAATTTTCTCTCGTTGTTAATTAGCCAATGTCTTGAATTAAAAATATAAGGGATGTTTCTAATGTTTTTGGTATTTGTTTATACTTGCTCTGATAAATTCTGTGCACATTTAGGTGTGGTTGTATTTTTATTGAAACTTTCAAGACCTACAGGAGCAGGTACCACATAGGAGGCTGGGCTTGGTAGACAATTCTGAGCTCAGGTGTCTCAGCACAACTTCGGAGTGCAGGTACATTTTTCAGTCTGGATTATCTGTTCAGGGATGTGGAGATCAGCACTGGAAAATAGGGATGACGCTAACACCAGAGTTAAGGGCAGACATGTCTACTGTTCAGTGTAATAAAGTTAATGTCTCTCTCTGGGTCAAAGGTCAGGCATGCTTATTGCCTGTGATAGATTCCTGTTTCCCACACTCAGGGTTCTTTTGCTGTAATGCAATCAAGTGTGTGCACAGTTATTAACTCTCTGTGTGTATCACCCTGTGGGAGACAAGACTTGGGAAACTGACACGAAATGTTGATAATCTTGACTCTGCTATTATTGAGAGTAATAAATTGTCCTTTGTCTCTGACCCAGGAGTCAGTTATCTTATGTCAGCGCCCATGAAACTCTTAAGACATATTCCCTTGCAAATAAGGTAAAAGCTCAGATCCTTAAGTGTCAACAGCTGAGTGTCTGGCTCAGTAGACACACTGATTTCCTACTTGTTACAGTACCATTTCTATGAGAAACATGTTTCTTTGGATGCAGAAAGACTATGCTATAAACTGGATTGGTGTGCTGATATTCAGAGACCAAATTTAGCCTGCTGCCTGCCTTTTTAAACAAATGTTAGTTTTGAAGCAGACCTATGCACATCATGCACCTGTTGTTTGTAGCTACTTGTATGCTACGGTAGAACTGTCTAGTTTCAAAGAAGACTCTCTATGGCTCCTCAGAGCATACGGTATCTACTCTCTGGCTCTTCAGAAGAAAGGCTTCTCACAGAAAATGCTTATTTTTTGTTATAGAACGAAGGGGGTGGGGGGCAATGCACAAACTTCAGTCATAACCGAAGTAATTCATCCTGGAACATTTGGCACAGACATAAAGTAAACTATTATAGCATGGTGGAACACAGGAAGTACAACAGAGAAATAGATAAACTCACCAGTCGCGTTATAACACATTTGCAAAGTCATCAACGAATGTTTGCTAACCCATAGTGGGGTATGAAAACAGGAGACTCAAGGCCATCTTCTTAGAAGCTGATCCTGATTCTGTATTGCAAGCTCTGTTAATTTCCCCTCAGAGTTCCCATAACACTTTAACCTTTCTTACCACTAGCCATCTACTTCACATTACAGTATTCACATACGCATTGTTTCTCTTATAAGACAATAAACTAGTATGGAATACACATCTCCCAGCAGACTGACCCATTATTACTTCCTTGATTCCACTAACAATGATTCGTCTTTAAGAAATTTAATCTGCGCAAACACTTGGTTAATAATAGGAATTATTAGAAACTTTTGTTTTATGAATTATGAATTCAACAGCAAATTATGCTCTCATGGTTTTACAATTAAAACTTAGCACATTGTCTATGTAGAAGGTTTCCTTTTCTAATTATGGTCCTTAAAAATCTAATTGCATTTCCTTGTGTGGTTTATATTTAGTAAAAGGGGAAGATAACAAGAAAGGAACCATTCCTATCGGCACAGGATGCACGTGTGCATATCAATTCTTCTAGAGAAGGTGAGGAAGAGGAGGCAGAAAAACAGACACAATCAGTGCTCAGATATACACAAAGAGGATGAGTTAACCAATAACCTAAAAATTCCATGCTACACAGACATCGTAGTAGGATTCAATCAAGTAAGTGTGAACAGCAGTGCACAAAACCCGTAGAAACAGACGACGGAAAAGGGAAGACTCGTTAGTATGTAAAGAAGTTACAGGGCAGAATTTCTGGGTGACAGATTTCAAGACAACTTACTAGCCATTAGAAAATTTAGAAGAGATAATAATCTTGTAGTAACAGTATCCCAGGTTTTCTAAGAATCAGACATTCTGCTAATTTTAAATCTACCATTTAATTACCACCAAAACTTTACAAAATGAGAGTGATCATTATGCCCATTTTGAATAGAACAACTTGTCTACAATGGGTTAGGGAGTGTTTTAAGCTTAGCCAAATAGTGACAGCAAATAAAGGTTGATTCAATTTGCTAGCCACCTCACCAGGACTTTGTTTTTTGTAATTTATAACTGATTCGTCCATTTTCAGCTGGACACAGCAGCTTTGACCCTAGTGGAAGAAAGTCTTAAGCATGTAGAAATCTACTGGGAACCTCACAGAGAGGTGTTGAAATGAGCTCCAGTCTACACACTTCCAGGTCTACACCTTGACCTGGCTTAGTTTCCTGAGACACACTCTTCCATTGGTACTCAGCCGTCAGGGAGGGTCGTTCGCGCCCCTTCCAGTTCTGTGACAATGGCGCTGCATACATTCACAATTCAGATCACTTCCTTCCCTGGCCTTCCATTACTGTGCTGTTCACACTTTCAGTACGACTATTCTATGCTTTTTCTGGCCCACCTCATTAACATATTTAACACTTGACAATAAGCAGAGGCAAAGCTTGATCTAAATCTTTAAGATGTGCTAATAATAATTTTTCAGGCAAATCTCATTATTTCTGGATGTGCTCAGAATAGGCCGGCTCTAAAGTAATTATGACACATACCAGCTGCTGGCCCAGCAATATAGGGTCTCAAAAAAGGCTGGCACCTGTTCAGAAAAAAACAGCCACTGGAGGTGGGGGAGAAAAGGCATAGGGGTTCGGAAGGACTGGCAGTAGCTGGCACAAACCTCAATTTCACCTTTTTGCTTCGAATCACTTAATTTCACCTCGACCTTAAGATAATGTTGATAAAACTTTTATAGCCAACAAGGTAAGAAAGGTGAACAAGACTGCAGGAACAGAGAATGACAGAAGCCAAATGGAAGTTCAAAAATATGAAACCTGGGTGTTTTTATATAGGAGGGAAAGTTGACAGTCTAAAGGGTAGTGAACTTGTCAATTCTATGTGTTTGCACAGATCAAGAGCTGATAACAGTCAGCTACTCACAGACTCCTTATTAGATTATAGTCAAAACTCACCACACACACACACACACACACACACACACACACACACACACACGTGTGCGCGCACATAGGCCCAAATTTGATTTTTCACTATAGCAGCCAAGCTACCATCAATTTTATGTAGAACAATTGCAGAAACGGAACAGACAAGCGTGCAGGAATTCTGTATATTCCACTCTGTTTTTTTTTTAAATTTCATCTGATCATTACCTGCCTCTAACCATAGACGAGAAAATCTATATTTAAGAAAAGAAGAAAGGGAATGTGCATATTTTACAAGGCTTTTAGCATTTTAGTGTCCGTGGAAAAGAAGGGATTGTGTGGATTTCTGACTACTCTCTTAAACTGTCGTTAATTTAAGAATTCTGAAACATGTTTTAACTTTTTATTTGCATGCTCCCATCAAAATGTGTCCACAACATGTATCCTATATATCATAGGAGCATATGAAATGCATATCAAGGCAACATCACGGATTGAGTGTCTTCAATAGTTTTTAATAGTATTTATAAACCTACGAGCAATAGAGTGATTATTCTGATTTTTACCTATTTACTATTGTACCAAAACTGTAAGACAGATGGTAGTTTTCCAACTTACACATTGGATACACGCACCAGTGTGACGACAGGGCAGCCTAAGTTAAGTCCAATCGTGACATTATCATTGGCTGACACGACTGTCCCTTGAAAACAAGCTGGAGAGCTGCTCACTTTGTAAAGGAGTTGGGACAATCAACTCTGTGAATTGAGCAGTCCACAGCAAAACTAAATAGTATGCTATGCTGAAACTGGTTCTGCCTTTTAGTTACATCTGTCTGCAGTATCTCCTCCCAGTTTCCAAGACCTGAGATCTACAGCTGACACTTGCTTCTCTTCAACATTCGTATCTCTTTCATTCTGAATTCTATTCATTAAGCTTTCGGAATCCACTCTTCCCCTTTAACTTTTCTATTGCCATCTTGACTCAGGCTATCTTTATTTCTTCTTGGAGTCATTGCAATAAGTTTCCACTGGCCTTCTCGCATCTGGATTCTGTCCTTTATAATCCAACGAACAGTTCTGCCAGGCACATCTATACGCTTTTTTCCAAAAACAATTCAATAATTCCCAATTGCCTGGCGTATAAAGTCCATCCTCCCCATATTTTCAAGAAAGGCTTTCTAAAAATTAGCCTTATCCCCACCCAGTAACAAGATCTGTGATTATTACTGACACTCATTACTTCTCAGAGTTCCATTCCCTCACTTTGAACAATGGAAAAGTTCAAACCAATTCCTTTTTGTCTGTTGATTTTTTTCATTATCAAGGATTGTACCCAAGGGCCTCATACTAACCATCATCTACAGCGCATTCTAATCTGACAAGAGTCTTGCTATAATAACTCATTGGAGTGGCCCATGTTGACTTTGGATTTGCAGCATCCTGCCTCAGCCTCCTAACATGCTGAAGAATCACGTCTATACCCCATGTTTAGCCTGTCTGATGCTTTTCTACTTAACTGTATGTTCACATTAAACAACCTCCACTGGCTTTTCATTACACATAAACAACTTATTCCGGACCCTAAGACCATTTTGTGTGGACTTCCCTCAGCACACAGGTCCTTCCATGTCATCAGCTGTATTCCAGGTATAATAAATAACTACGTATCTAATAATAACTATTTTGTTGCAAAAATCCATGCAAGTAGGCTTGGGCCATAGAGCTTTTCGTTTGCCTCATGCCCCTCACCCTCCCTTCATTAACTTGACCTTACATCTCAGAGACGTTCCGTAAACATCTATAAAAGTAATGAGCAAATGAGGAGTTGAGGAAGAAATTTTCAAAGGCTTTCCTTTTCGCTTTTTTTTGTACTTCAACAAAAATAACACAATTGCTATGACTGATAAAATCCCCTAACAATAAATCAATGAAAATAGGACATAAGGTTGATCTATCAGACAGTAGATAATGGGCCATTTCTGAGAGAGCAGAAATTACTGTTTAGAGTCAGTGGTAAAATAAAGTGTCTCCTCATGATAATTAAGAACAGTTTTTAGAGGGACAAAAGGAGAGTTGGAAAGTCCTTGTCACCTTGACAAGATTTGTAGGTGCACAAAACGCTCAACTTTATTGTAAACCTTACATTTTGCGCTTATGCATATCAATAACAGGGGGGAATAAAAGAACAGGTTTTACCACGTGTTCTGGGCTACCTTCACTTTTGAAGTGTACATGTTTGGAGAATTTAATTTTTAAGCTTGGAGAAAATGAAACCCAAGGCTTCTGTTTCGCAAAGTGACCCTATAAATATTGGAAAATGTTCGCGAAGGCACCATTTGCTTCTCGATGCAGTATTTCTGGCTTGTGTTCTGGGGACGAAGTGCACAGCTTTGCTTTAAGCACCCCAAGGGAAATAGTTACAACACAATCCCTTCCTGTTAGTTTACTCCCTTATCCATACCAGTCGCGTAAGATTTAAGTTCACTGATTAAATGACTGTAACGCTCCTGATGTCCTAGAGAAAGATGCAGCATGCCACTTGGGAACTGGATACATCTCACCTTACAGAGACTATTCTGAGCTGTGCTAAATTAGCTTCTCCATCGGCCTGTGACTATGTGAATCTAGCATTCCACCCTTAGAGCCTGAACTAAACTCTCACAACTCACGTGGCTTTTAACAAATGAAAATGGTTTCATCCTGTGACTGAGGCATGTGATCTTGGTAGAGAATAATATTTTTTGCACTAGATTGATGTGAAGGATAATCTAGACATTCTTTTCTTCTTTTAATTGCAAGTAGGGTGGGAAAAGATATAAGCCACATTCAGAGTAAAAGCGATCAGAGCACACACTTCCCATCTTGCTAATGAGGAAAACGCCATTCACAGCTAGGAAGGAGTTTTGTCAAGACAGGACAAACCCAGAAAAGAATCAATACTCCTTAAAACAATGTTGCTGTGGCGTCTGCCTTGAAGCTGGGGTCATGCTACCAGGAGGGACAGTCTTGCCTCAAATGAGACCAGCATGTGCTGTCATTAGAGCACAATACCTTTGGCCTTGCTGAACGAAATCAACAAATGAACTAATTAACAAAGTCTTTGTAGTCCTTGATGCCCAGATGGCTTGTGGAAGGCAGAAAAGAAAACTCTGAACTCTGAGAAACAGAGACTTGAGGATTAGAGGGGAAGGGTCTTGATGGATTAGAGAAACATTTAGAAATGCTTCATGGGATCTAAGGAGGACCACTTTTCACAGAATGTTCAACTCCATTGGTCATCTTCTGATACTTAAAATATCTATGTATTTCTTATTTAAACAAACAAACAAACAGCTACCCAAGGTAAAGGTTATATCCATTATATAGTTCAAAGCCTGCTTTATGTAGTTTAGAGATCCACTTGACTGATGAGCAGGTAACTTTGTCTTTCCTGTGTTTGTCTTGGGTTTAGTGAGCCACAATGGAGTAACAGGGCATCCTTGGGTCAAGGATGGTGGAGTTCCTTTCTCAGTCATCTTCCCTGGCTCTAACACAAAGGAAAACCCACTGCCCATGCTCTCAGCAAGTGGAGAATCACTAAATGGACTGACTTCAAGGTTCTGGGACAAGTATACAGTGGAGAGGCTGTCAGAAGAGAGAGCGATACCATACTGGTGCAGGCTATTCAGAGGTCCCAGTTTCCTGGGGTAGTTGAGAGCAGCCTCTGTCACTAGTTGACTTCTGCTACATTCTCACTTGGTTGAATAGGTACTGGGTTTAAATGGAAGTCGTGCCAAAATGAACCATTATTATGGGCTGATAGGTTTCAAAATACACGAGGCAGTTTAGCAAGTAGAAGAAAGCACGGAGAGAAAACTTCATGAGATGGGTCTGTGCAACAAAGCATCAGGAGATAAATGGGGCTACCCTGAGCTAAGAGAACCGGTATAGCAAGGAAATCAGTCAAAGGAGTTAAGAGGCAGGCATAGAATGGAGAGAATATTGCAGGCCCTACATTTGATGAGGGGTTCTATATTCCAAATATGTAATGAATCCAGCCAATCCAGTCGCAAGAAAGCAAATGACTTGCCTTAAAAAATGGATACGGGATCTGAATAGGTGTTTCTCAAAGAATATACACAAATAAAAGACCGTCAAATATACAGAAGATTTTCTATCATGAATAATCAGGGATCTAGAAATAAAAACCACAATAAACTATCACCTCATCCCTGTTAAAATAGCTATTAAAAAAAGATGGAGCTGGAGGAATGGCTCAGCAGTTCAAGTACTCGCCTAGCAGGCACTAAGCGCTAAGTACTTTAGTTCGATTCCCTAGCCCCACACAAACCGGGCGCGGTAGTGCACGCCTGGCCTATAATAGAAGCACTTCGGAGAGTGAGGCCAGAGGATTGCTGCGAGTTCAGAACCAGCCTGGGCTACACAGTGAAATTCTATCTCAAAACAAAACAAAATAAATAAAAAGATACAAGAATTACTAAGAAAGTGGAAAGAGGAGAACTCTGTATAATGTTGGTAAGAAAAACTCTTGCAGTCATTGTGAAAAACAGTCTGGAGGTATCCCAGAATAACAAAAATAGAACTATCAGTATACAGTGTAGCCAAAAGAAATCTAACCAAGAGATATGAAACCAATATGTTGGAAAAAGTCTCTCTGCACCCGTATTTTTGAATCATTATTCACAAAATCCCCACATGTATAAAGTTTCATTAGACGCGTGAATGAGAAAATACAGTATACATATGTAATGGAATGCTAGTCAACCTTAAAAAGAAGAACATCCTATCATTTATAATGAGCTAGATGAACTTGAGGAACACATTAAGAGAAGCCAAACTCAAAGACAGATACTGTCTGATTTATATGAAAAATATAAAAATGTAGAACTCATAAAGGCAGGCAACAAGACGGTGGTTACCTGGACTTATAGGTGGGTTGGGGAGGGAGAGAGTTAGAAAGATATTGGTCAAAGGATACACAATTTTGGCTAGCAGCAGTTCAAGAAATCTCCCATACAACACCATGACTAAGGTTAATGGGAATGTATTATATTCTTATGAATTGCTAAAACAGTGTATTTTAAATAGTCTCAACCCAACCTGAGGTTAAATATTAGCTCAGTTTAATCTGCAGTATCTATATATCTCAAATCATATCATCCAAGATAACTGTATACATTTTGTGTCTACTAAAATTATTTTAGCAGGATGCTCTGAAACTGAAACTTGAAATTGTTTAAAACTTGAAAGCTGGAAAGGGGAGCATGTTTCCCCAGAACTGCTCAGAAAGGGCTGTCTTAATTCTCTATGGCTAGAAGGGGCAATTTGTCCTACCGGCTGCCTCTCGGGTCTGAAAGCAGTATCTTTGGTAGAACTTCAAGGTCCAAAATGCAAGCTTAGTACCCGTTGTTCTGGTTACTGACAAAGTAGGCTAAAGAAAGCACTTTGGACAAGGATATTAAGTATTCTGTGGTTCATGCAAACGTCTTTCATGGTAGGGATAGAGAGGTAGTTACCACCATAGAATTAAAAAAAAAAAGAAGCTGTATCAAAAGAACGTCTAGCCAGATATGGTGGGGCAGGCCTATAATGCCAGCACTTTGGGAGGACGAGGCAGGGAACCCCAAGTTTGAGCCCTCCCTTGGCAATTCCAAACTCAAAGATAAAAATGAGCAAGGAGTCACCTCAGTACAAAGGCCTTTGCCATGGATCCTAAGAACCACCAGAATGAAAACTAGAACATGTGATTTTCCATCACTGTGAAACGGAATTTCCTCTTTTGCACCCACAACGTGGGATTCTACATGGACATGTTTACTGCCCAAGTTTCCCAGAGCTTTAAGGAATACGTGGAGCACACACACAAAAATTCTACTGACTGCTGTGACTCCCTCACTCTCCCAGCCCGGCATCACTGCTCTTTTGAGCTACTAGAATGTCTTATTTAGCTCTCTGCACTTGACTGTTTTTCTTCGCATATATTCCCTCGGCAACTAGCGTCATCCAGCTCGATTCAACTTTGTTTAATTAAAAATATTCTGTACCTAATAGATGTCAGGGGCTGTGTGAGATGTTAGTGATAAATAGAAAACAAAACAAGATTCCCAGTTTCTGGTAACCTACAGGTGGAGATCCTGGCCTGCAATGCAAATGTCATGGGATTGGTGAAACCGTGGTCAAATGGCTCAGGAAGACAGCCCGTGTAGGGCAACGCATCAAGAAATGTTCCTTACAGAGGTGACATCGGCGGCAGCTCAAGAAAGGGGTGGAAGTTCCTTAGACGGAGGTGTGAACAGCGAAGGGAAGGGAAATTGTATTTTAGGCAGAAGGGATGCCACGTGTAAAATAAAGTTTTGAAAACAAGTGGCATGATTGGTTTGGGAAAACAGAAGCAGTTAAGTTCCCAAGCATGAAAGTTACACTAGTGGAGATCACTAAATTATGCTTGGGCTCAGGTGACAGCTTATTATGCTAAAGGGCTTGCATTTTAATCCAACCAGAAGTTACACAGTGGCTTGCACAACCTGGCAACAGGCCTGGTTAATATCAACGAAGTAAAAGACCGGAGGAAGATGAACACGAATGTGTGTATTCAGTGAATTCAGCAAGGAAGACTGAAATGGCGGCAACTGGGAATAATCAAAAAACATTCAACTGACACGGCCTTCAAGAGATCGGTGAATGAGAATATGTAAGACCCTAATCCTGGGAGGAATCCAGACTCATTCTCAAATTCTGCCTTGATAAATGCTGATGCTGGTAACAAATGAAGGGATGAACTAAAAGGAAGGGAAAACAGGAAATTAATTTTGGACACTTTGCTTTGGCATTTGCATTCTTGGGACCATCTGAGGCGCACTCCCAGGAGACAGAAGGGCTGATCTGAGCCACCACGAAGGCGGCACGGGGTGAGACCCTTTGGCTGTGTTCTCTGAGCTCATCACCAGGCCGCGGCACCGTGGCTATCCAGTCCAGGTTTCTGATGATAGTGGTAATTATGCTGCTAATTATGATTAATTATGGATTGGTGTGTCTTTTTTTTTTCCAGCTCCTAACATAGTGGAAGTTAGGCAGATTTTTCTTCTGAGGCCTTGAGCCTAAAATAATTTGGATGGCTCCACTGAATTATTCGCCCCGTGCTATGTCATATCCTTTGATGTGTCCTTTGTTTGCAGCAGGAGATGCTAACTAGTTTCTCATGGGAACCACGGGGTCCAGGAAGTGATCTGAGGCTGCCCACAGGGCACCATACCTCCAGCTGTTGCCACGATACAAAACAGCTGTCTCTAGAGCACAGGGCAGTGTATTCTCCAAGACTGAAGGGAAAAAAATATTGCTTTGAACATCATTATCAACTAACAATCATCTTTTTGCCTCAAGCACTTTACCAAGTGCTATTATTCCTTTTTGTTTTTGTTTTTCCCTTTTCGGGCAGGGCAGTGTGACCTATTCAGTTCAAATTAAAAACTTTCAGTAGAATATTTACTTATATACAGGGAAAATGAGTGCTAATTTATTAAGATTAAATATAAGAAACTTGACTCAGGTAACTGACTTATTGCAGAGTGTTATTGATGATCAACTGACTTCTCTCGGGTCTTTTCATCAAATGGCAATGTGGTGTCTCGAAGGACTTTTCAGTCACTTGATTACAAATGAAAAGCGTTTCTCGGAAGATAACTAGGACGTATCTACTGTGTCTGAACAAAACGGGGGGCGGGGTGGCTCTAGAGCTGGGAGCTACTAAGCTTCAAAGCTAAGGGTAAGTGACAAAAGCTGGGATACAGGGAGGTCTGTCTGCAGCTACGCTTAGCGTGCGCTCCAGTCTGGCATCTGTCTAAAGCAAACATGTGGCAAACAGTAGGGGCAGCAGAATTCAGACGTCATCATGGTTTGAAGGTATTCCCTCAAAGTCCCTATGTGCACATTTTATTGCCAGATTCTCTTGCTGATATTTCAATCTGGGGCATTTGGAAAGCAATCACGGTTTTAGATAAATTCATAAGGGTGAGACATTGATGCTGGAATTAGTAGTATTATGAGAAAACAGAGACGTGATCTTACACCCAGCCTCTCTCACCATAGGGTTGCATTCTTCCAGGCTATGACATAACCTCACAGACGTGGCTCTTAAGTCTTAAACCTCTCAGCTTTCAGAATCCTAAATCAAGAAAGTTTTCTTTAGTCAAACAAAAAGTGAAGTAGAGGAGAAAGGTAGTTGTGGAAGTAAAGATGCTTTAGAAAGAAACTTTACCACACATAGTCCTTAACTACCTTTGTGAACAATTTTTTCCCTCATGTTGCTTGGATTATTTTTGTCTTACCTATTCTCCACTTTCTTTAGCTAATTTTCATTCTCTAGAAAATGATTCTCTTACTTGTTACTGTGACAGAATACTCAACATCCACAACGTGAGGGAAGAAAGATCTATTTGTCTCACAGTTACAGATCTCCACAGTCCACTCACGGCAGCCAGCAATCATGAAGGCACATGGCTGACGCTATACCCACGTTCACGGTACTGCAGACAGAAGCCGGGGAGCACAGAGGTAGAGCGAAAGTGAGGAGCTAGTGGCTGTCTGGAGACTCAGGCAAGGCGACAGCTCTGCCAGGAAGAAGCTGTAACAATGGTTTTCTTCCTTCCTTTAACTACTTCAAGCTGTCAGTGGAGCCTGCCACCCCCAAGGGTCTGTTCCCCTCCCTCAATTGTTGGCCCACAAATCAGTAATACAGATCTGAAAGCTCTACTGTGGGAACCTCCCAATCTCAACAACTTGAGACAACCCACCCGGGCCAATCCCCAAGCATCCTCCCCCTTCCAGCCAGGCCCCACTTCCCAAAAGCATTAAGTCTCAGTTAGTCCACTCCATCCAAATACATGAGGCGCTTGGGGGACCCTCCAGATTCAAACCACAGGAATAAGTTAAGCTTTATGTTATAGAGCAAGTACTCTATGTTAAGTGTGTACTGAATGTGCCTTAAGTTTTAAGTGGTTGTGTGAAACAGTAAGAGAGAAAGGTTAGCATTGTGTCTACTCCGGTTGGACTTTATAATCTAATGCAGAAAATGGGATCTCACTGAAAAACAGAGTGCAAGAGCCTGAAAGTATGCAAGTTACAGGAGTGGAAGGGAACGACCTCCAGAGAAAAGCCGGGAAAGAGTGCAGAGAATGGCAGTATTACTTTTCTCATTTTGGGGTGTGTGTGTGTGTGTGTGTGTGTGTGTGTGTGTGTGTGAGAGAGAGAGAGAGAGAGATACACAATGGCTATATTAAGCTTGAGAATTTTGTGCACATATATATTGTGACATCACAATCCCTTCCCCACCCCATTTGTCCCTCCTGTCCCTGTCCCCTCTCCTACTCTTCCTCTGACTCCCAGTGTATAGCTTATTTTATCACATGATTTGCCCGTGTTCTGGGAATGGCAATATTTTTAAGTGGGCACAGAAAGACGGTTAGGATTTAAGGGACGTGGAGGCACCAGAAGGTGCTGGAGCAAGAACGTAGCAGTGCAGGACAGATGTGACAAGGTCCTGACAAGAGTTGTCAAAGTAAGAGTTGACAGTCTTAAGCCATCTGAATACTATTTCCTCATGAAAAAAAATTCTACATTCACATTATTTCCTCAGAAGATGCCAGGACTCCCTGTTAATACCCTATAAAGTTTGTTATTTTCTGAATACCTGCAAACATTACTGACTTTTAAAAATTTCTGCAAATAAAGTAGAGCTTTATATGCCACGTGACTGACCTTGGGTAATTATAGCCACATGTTTATTCTACAAAAGCTCTCGCTTTATTATCCATGGTTTTGCCATTGTTTACAGAGAAAACTGTAAGAACAAATGTATTTGTATTGATAACTCAGAGTTGAGTGCTGGTTATAGAGTATCTTTTTTTTGTATTTTTTTGTATGAGTGAAAATAAGGACATGCAGGTCAGAATCTACCCTTTCATAAATTGGCTATTTTTTGTTGCTATAGTCAGTCTTTTGTAGTATTGCCTGTCATTTTCTTACTGCTCAGTCAAGTGTTCTGTATAGACCAGCATGTTCAAAGTCTGTCATTCATATCGAATGCATACTGCAAGTATAACTGAAACTCAATTTGTGGGAATTCTGGTCCACAAAATTATTGTGAACACTGAATTAGTATTAAACCATTGGTCCAAGTGGAAATATACTTGGTCCTCCATAGCTATGGGCTCTGAATCCATGGATTTACAGAGGATCGATAACAATTAGGGAAAAAAACAGAACATGTCTACATTTTTCTTTTCCTTTTTTCCCTACATGACACAGTACATTGACATAGCATTTACATGTATCGGGTTTAAGTAATCTAGAGATGATTAAGGTGTATGAGAACAATGCCTAAATACAATACAAACACTACCCTGCTTTCTACAGAAGACTTGAACATCTACTGATTTTTCTATCCAACGGGGTCCTTATACCAATTCCCCAATGATACTGAGAGCAATTGTTCAAGATCAGCTTACAGAAGCAGCTCCCAATTCTGGCACTGGAGATTAATCTGTGGAAGACGGTTTTTCGGTGGACACGTAGGGGCTGGGCATGCAGGGAGCGATTCAGCTTCGCCACCTGAGCATCTCAGTCCTATAACCCCAAGGAGCTGAATTCTCCCAATAAGAATGAGCTAAGAGGAGGGTTCGGGTCCTCAAAATACGAGAGCTCTGCTTCACAATGCGATTTCAGCCTGAGCAGATGAACCACTTACTACCTCCTGAACTTGTACTGGATGGAGAGTGCAATAGCACATTTGCGGTGAGCTGCTAAGCGTGTGATAACTTATCATGCAGATAGTAAACCGATAGATTCAGCAATCACATTAGAAAGTTTAATAAGCATTTCATCTCATTTTCAAATTAATCAACACATTTGCTTTCAACCAGATTATGCAACTAGAACACCGTAGCATTTTCTCAGTTAATAAAGCTTAGGAGCATTCTGTCCCATTTTTAGTGCTATATTATGAATGCAATGCTTTATACTAGCAACATTTGTTTTCATTTCCCATACATTTGCCAATGTTTCTTTTTTATTTTTCATATTACTGTCATTTGAAACACATCTCTTCTGATATACATATACTCGTGTGTGTGTTATTTCATTGACTTCACATACTTTGGTTTGCATGTGTTTTTATCTTTCATTATTGAAAATACTTTCGCCTATTTTAAAATTTTACATTGCCCTTTTCCCAGAATACGGATAAGCATCAGATAATTTCCTACTTCCATTGTTGTTGTGAAGTCAGCTGCTTGTTAATTAGTTAACTTTTAATGCACATTAGTTTTCTTTGCTGCTGATTCTGATCTCTCCTAAGACCTCATTGGATAAGCTCTCTTCGGCACATAAGACATAATCGGGGCAGTGATAATCCATTATATTACAGACCCTGCACATACTCAGGGCAGGGAGGGGAGCATGCAAGAGTTCACTGAGGTCATGTTTGAATTCTACATGTAATACTCAAGAATTAAAAAGTTGATACTTTAAACAGAAAATATAAATATTCCAATCTAAGAGGCGAACAGTGAAAATAAAAGAAAGAAAACACTCTATTAAAAACGGTAATAAAGGAGAAAAATGTGAACAGGTGCACGAAATACAAAGCAGAGAAGCATCCAAATGCATCATTAAATGTAAGTGCACTGAATGCTATAATTAAAGAAATCAAAGATTTTATTTCAGGCTGGAAAGCAAAACAACAACAAAACCTAAAATCTAACGCCATATTCCCTACCAGACACATCATTAAAATATACGGAAAAGTTTAAAGGGAAGTGTGGAGAAAGACATACCAATTATTTTTGAATAAAACTTTTTAAATCACAAACTTTAGACTTTAAAGGGTTACTCTGGAATAAAAAAAAGTCAGAAAACTATAGTCATATATAGTATGTGTCTGTGTGTGTATATATATATTTATATACAAAAAATCTTTAAATATATACAATACTAGCTGAGACTACAAAGGTAAAAGGAGAAATTCATGCTCACAAGTAAAATTTTTAATTCAACCTTTAATAATTGATAGACCAATTAGACAAGAAAGAACCCTTGAACGTAATTATCAAGCTTTACCTACTAAATTACATAAGGTTTTGCTCCCAAAAAGCTGTGGAATATACATTCCTTTCAAGTACACATTAAAGATGCACTAAATTTGATCATAACCTGGGTTATAAAGCAAGCTCAACAAATTTCAAAAAACTAAGTAAGGGAGAACATATTTTCTGACCTCAATGCAATTAAGTAGAGATCTAAAAGACAGTAAGTTCCTCACGTTTGGACACATGGAAGTAATCCATGAGTCTAAGAAAAAAATGTGTGGAAATGAGAGGCTATTTTGAAAATAACACCAACACATAGTATGTATGAAAAATTTAAAGACTTTTTATCTAAGGAAAATAAAGATTAAAATAAACTGAGGTTGAGTCTCAATCTGAAGAAGATGGAGGAAAAACAGCAAATCAAACTCAAAGGAAACATATTTAAGAAGTCTCTCTGATATGAGAGACCCAGACCACAACTATCGCCATGGAACTTTAGACGAAAGACAAAGCGAAAGAGGGGGACGGGGTGGAGGTGGAGGGAGGGAAGGTAGGGTAGGAGGAGGGGCAAAAGGAGAGCGGGAAAGCCCTTGGCACCTTGACAAGTTACATATGTGCACAAAATGCTCAACTCCATTGTAAACCTTAAATTCTGCACTTGTATATATCAATAAAATGGGAAAAAAAAACAGAAACTGATAAAAGAAGAGCAAAGGAAAATGTTGGTTTTGGGAAAGAAAGAAAATAGGTTCCAAACCAAGGAGGATACCGTCAAAGTAAAAAGACCTAGTCATTCTCTATAGGCCTCACAAGCATTGAGGAGATTCTAAGGTTATAAAATGCAAAATTATGCCTTTAAACATTTGAAAATTAGTCTGATTGGACTCTTTTCTAAACAATTTGAACTTTGAGTTGGTTTTTCAATGTGCAAACCAGTTCTACTGGCAAGAGCAATTTTAAGGCGATGGTGAGAAACCCAAATTCAAGAAGAGGTTTAAGAAAATTTAGGAAATATTTTGGGGTGAAAACAATGCTTTAATAAATTTGATGGTGTAAGAAAACACAGAACTAGAGAATGTAGAACTAGAGTGTCAATTTCAAGAATAAATGAGGTCTTTGTATAGATAAACACAAGATGGGTTTATTAACTAATTTAAATACCTGACTGATGGTTTCTGGCAGATTCCATCCATATGTGGCTTGTTCTGAGGCAGACGAAGTCGGCGGCAGAGTATGGCGGAAGAAAGGCGATAGCACATGTCAACTGGGAAGCACAGAGAGGTGGAGGAGAAACCAGGGAAAACCACAACTCTTTCCAGGTCTTATCTCCAGTAACCCATCACTCCAACCATCCTTACCTTACCTCCCAATACCAGCTCAAATCATCAGTGGATTAGAGCCCTGGAAAGGGGAGGGTCTCCACAACACTATCACCTTTCAAGTACATGAGATTCTCGGGGACACTTTAGAGCTCAAGTTTAACAATGTGAGATTTAGCATCATATTTGTATCCCGTCAGAAACAGATGAAATCTGATGATGGATTAGAAGACGATAGAAATTGCTACAGAGATGTGTAAAGAACACAGAAAGTGCATGGTTGATCTAAACTGGAAACCACGCAACCAGGATGGCACACTGCGGGGCCACTGGGTAGACAAACTGACTCAAATCTTTGGAAGTTCTCTTCCAGTTCAGTATTGATAAGAAAGCTAAGTTAGATCTCTAGATGAAAACTCCTTGTAAATATCATATAAGATAAAATCTCTATGGTATTTTAGAATTTGATAATTTGGACTTTAATAGACTTGATGAAATAAATACAAGCCAATGTAGCAGAAGAACAACATGTTTGTTGGGGGTTGAGGGTTAATAGAATGAATTGTGCTTGCCAGGCTAGTACTTTCAAGGCTGAGCTAATACCCCCAGTCATATGCTAAAATTTCAAATTATTGATTACACTAAAAGAAATACTACATTGATTAATCACCTAAAAGTGAAAAATATTTAACTCTTATAGAAGAAATAGACATATGCTTCTTTGATGTCCTCCTAGGAATATCTATTTTTTTAACCCAGAAAAGTCTCATGTCGTCTCCCTACTCGGGCACTGAGAGCTACATCTGCTGTTCCTCACAACAGTCTCCAATAAGACATAGTCATCAGTAGTGAGTTGATATTGAAATGTTTTTTTAAATGAATTTATGAATTGCGCACAAGGCACAGTCCTTTAATCCCAGTACTCTAGGAGGCTGGGGCAGGAGGATTGCAGGTTTGAGCCCAGACTGAACTTAGTGAGATCCCATCTCAAAAATAAAAATAAACTGGGGATGTATCTTAGTGTGAAGTCCCTGGGTTTGGTTCTTAGAACCATTAAACAAGTGAACACACAAATACACACCATAAATGGATTTATGGTGACTTTCTGTAATACACTTATGCCCTCATTTATAGTTCCCTGTTTTTTTCTTGAGAACAATATTTATTTTCGTATATGTGTTTACAAACATTCATATCTTCCATGTGATCGTCTTAAAACCACGATGTGTAACTATCTAATGGATGCTACACCCATCACCATCACTTCCTGCGTGGAGTTTTGTCCTGAAGGACCTCTTGCACTAAAAGGAGCGCTTTGGTATTAAAAATCTTCCACAAATCTTTCCCTTCCTTTGCTCGGCCCTTTCCTCCCTCTCTCATCCTTTCCAGGCCCTCCTCCAAGCCCCTCAGAGACAAGCCTGGCATGTCTTTGAAACCACTGGGAGCTCTGTGGTGGAGGCGCGCGGGGGGGGGGGGGGGTTAAAAAATGGGACCTTTGCAATTTTGGGCTCTGCACCTTGCAGCAGTTGACAAAAAAAAAAAAAAAGTTTTTGAATAGAGATCCAAAAACCTGACTTTGAAATTTGTGAGCTCCTTACATCTCTGCCACAGACATTCTCAAAGTTCCTCCAGCCAGATAATGATCTCAGGAGACTCCCACCAGCTCCAGGACCACCCGTTCCTCTGCGGGTCTTGTTGGAATGTGGTGTCTGCTTGATCTTTATTTCTGAAACCGTAGTTCCAGCTAAGAAATATCGAGGGCATCTAATTAGTACACACACACACACACACACACACACACACCCTGCCTTCCTTAGACACCACTTTTTCTCCCCCTACATAATTCACATCCAAAGTGTGCATCTATTTAAGGGAAAAGAGGCAAATTGAAATCAGAAGTGGTGACACTTGGCTCCCCACCCTCATTTATCTTGCACCACGACTCCTGCAGCTTATTAGCTGATTTATCCTTTTGAGAGCTCTTTTGTGGTTTGCAAATCAGTTGAATATTTCTTTAGAGTGGTAGTCTATCCATTTCTGCAGCCAGTAATAGATCACCTCCAAGTGCAGCCTGTAAAAGGCCTTGAGCCCCTGGGGCAGAGGCCGGATCTGGGTCAAAAACAAAACAAAACAAAACAAACAAAAAAACCCACAGAAGGACTGCAGTGTCGTGAAGTACAAATTTTTAATCTTCATATTAGAAGATCACGTCACCTAACCAAGGACAAGATTTGGAGTGTGCGACTTGGAACTCTTAGTGAAAGACTGGCAAAAGTTAAGCGTCTAGGGAGAAATACAGGAAATTAGATACCACGGGTATTGTGATTTAAGCATGAATTCTTAAGGACTTTATCTGTTGGCTTTCCTACTGGGGACAGTTACAGTTGTCTTGTGCTCTGAACCAGACAGAGGTTAGCCACTGTTTATTAAGCCTATTTTCTCCCTTGTAAAAATCATTTCTATATGTAGAGGACATTATGTTAACCTAAGTTTCATCATTTTATAGTTCAATTAGTTCACTACTCCCATATTAGCCAAACTCCAAGAAATATCCTTTAATTTGAATATGTCTGAAACTTGGAGCTGTCAAATTATAAAATGTACAGTGTCACTAGGGAGTAAGGTCTCCATCACATAAGGTAAACATGAGCTGAATGACCAACAATTTGCAAAATTGAGTAAGAAATAAGTAATTATTCCTCCAGGCCAAATTTGAACAGAATATTATAGTTGTTAAAGCTATCAGAGTGGAATTGCCGTGAAACTCAACTAGTTGCTAATTAAGCAGCCGACATTGACCTGAAATTGCACGTAAAATGAACTAGAGGCCTTACGATGCCAGAGAAAAATGAACTATTACAGAAAATAGAACTAGAGTTGTTCAAATTCAATTTCTAAACAGATATTTTACTCAGATCACACGAAAACTTTGCATTCAAAGTCTGAACTAAACCAATGTAGAGGTTATAACTTTCAGTTTTAATCCAGGTGCCATATACACTAGAAAGTCCAAACATGGGGTTGGTGTAAGAAAACAGGAGTAGCTAGGAGGAAACATGCAATATGAACAACATTAAAACATATTTCCTGCTACTGTTTTTACGTATCATTCACCGGGCTCTGATAACATGACTTTTTAATTCTAAGTTATTACACAGACTCTGCTCATTCACATAAAGTGAATGTAACATACAAGACTATTGTTACAGAACCCATTTTTATAACTAGCGTTTATTCTAGAGTTTCTTAGACATGCTTGAACTCCTATGTCCAATTATTCCACTAAAAATAGGAGTATCTCAAAATTCCAACACGTTAGTCTGCACAGACTGTTTAAAGAAGATAATAAACCTTAATTGGTGCACAATGCTATTACCTGGTCATGTATTACAGAGGGCTTAGGAATTTTTTTTAATAGTAGTGATGCCAGCATGGTAAGAGGCAAATATATAAGATTTTGTACACAAATTTTGTTCCCTCATGATCCCTACTAAAAATTGACACTTTATAGTTGGTCTTGATTTGAAAAGATGTTCTAATACATTTCAATTAGTTGTGGCGGAAAAACACGAAAGTGATGTTTTGCTGATCTCATAGTAACTCATCCACTGTTCATATAAAAGTGTTAAAGAAGCACAAATCAAATCAACACTGAGGTTCCATCTACTGTAAAGAACTCAGGACAAATGCTGGTAAGGTTACAGAGAATAAGAAACCTTTCTACACTGTTGGTGGGATTGTAAGCTGATAAACCCATTATTGAAGACAGTAATGAGATTCCTCAAAAAAAAAATAAAAACTGAAAATAGATATTCCATTTCACCCAGCCATTCCTCTCCTGGCTATTTTTCTAAAAGAGTTAAAGTCATCATGTAACAAATAGCACAACTCCTAACTGCTAAATCAAAGCTGCTGATTTGCCCATCAACAAATGGATATAATATGTACACAGTGGAGTACTACTCTGCCAAAAAGAAACACAACTTTGAGTCATTCGCAGGAAAATGGATGTAATGTGAGACCATTATGCTTAGTGAAGTGAATCAGACAGAGAAGTATAAACTCTAATTTGGGAAACTAAGCATAAATAAATGATAGCAAGAGACAGGCTGTGGAGACAGGGGGGATGTGGGAAGGGGGGTGTAAGAACAACGAATCGTGGTGTGGCATGTGTATCACTTTCTCAGGTTGGATGCAAATATTGTGCATTACAAATACAGACCAATAAAAAGAATCATTTCAGAGGGGATAGAATGAAGTAGGCAAGTTAAACAATGAGTGTCACTATCGACCTATTAAGGGGCACTGTAGGGCTTACTTCACTTGAAGCCTGAGATTATGAAGGATGTTGAAGTGGTGACTGGGAAATCTCTAAGGCGAAAAAGGGAGCAGTCTGATGCTGACACCGTCCTTGGGCAGAGATTGGGACAATTTGGTACCTTGTCTTTTTTTCTTGCTATGAATTCTAGAAACCAGCGAAGGACGGGGCAGAGAATGACAAGGAATTAAACCAGGTAACATTTCTACTTTAACAAATGCAGTCTTGTTCTTTAATCATTTCCATGAAAATCAGCATTTTTTTTCTTTTCTCTCACCTTAAATCCAAATTAATGAAGTGTCTGAACAAGTGTACGCTCCATGTAGACAATATAAAGTTCTGACTGCTCGACACTACGGAAAATTCAAGGGCACTTAGCAATTTGCAGACTAACAGCCTAATTTCATGCCCTATTCTAACGGCTTGCTTTCTTATTCCTTACAGAAATCTGATGAAGTTGGTGCTATCGTGAGCCCATTTCGCAACTGGAAAAACAATCATGGGGTAGAAAAATGCTACCGTGTTAAAAGTATTAATACCCTTTGCATAACTGATGAATGCAAAAACTTCAACTTATGTTTAGACTTTGCATGAAACTTATATCTGTTGGTTTTCATATTGTAAAAAAAGATGTATATATGTATGTGTGTGCATGCAAGAAGTTTATTGCAACTCTATGCTAACGATAGAATACACATTTATTGCATTTGGCAGTTGTGCGATCATTAACCAAAGTCAGTGAACAAAATGTTTAGGACTGTCATATGTGCATCCTATTCCACACTTGCAGGAGTATTTTCTGAGCTCGAAAGCTCATATAGGACATTTATGGGACAAATCTATCCATGTGCCCCACAGGAATTAGTTTCACCATATCCAAACCCACCATATTCTGAGCCTCTCTTCCTGCTGTGACCTCCTTCCAATGGATTCCAGTGTCATTCATACAGGAAACCTGACCTGTCTTGAATCATCCTTGTAACTTACTGTATATTCAATCAATAAACATCCCTGCCAGTTCTGTTTTCTAATTGGTTCTCATGTACCTGTGGCAAGTGCATTTCCTAGGAGATAAAGGCTGAGATGGAAACACAGTTTGTTCAGGGGTGACAGCTGTGATAAGGAGAAGATAGAACGAGGCAGAGCCACTGGAATCGCTGTCAGATCAGGTCGAGATCTGTGAGAGCACAGGTGGGAGGAATCAGGATTGGGCAGGCATTTCAGACAACCAGGTAGATCTTATAAAAAGCCTAAGTCAACGTATGGGGAGCTCGGGCTCAGCACTAGAGAGGTCCCCAGTTGGGTAGCAATGGGGCCAGTCCCTCATGTTGACGCCATGATCAGTCATTGGCTCGGGACTACTTGCAATCATTGAGACATAAAATTCCTGAGACACGGCACCTAGAGGAATTTAACTAAACTTCCAAGAACTTTCTTGAAGGCAAGCCCCCGTGGCACCTCCACTACCAACACACGCTCCTTTCTATTCCTGCTATTGATTGGACTGAGTCTGAGTTTTCCGTGTCACTCCACTGTTAATCTTAACTGGTCCTTTCGACTTTACTCTTCATCGCATCAAATTTACACTCAATACAGCCACCACAGCCATTAATCTAAAGGACAAGCCTCTTACAAAAGGTCATTCACCTCTTACAAAAGGTCAAATGATGATGTGTCACAGCATAACACGGAGAACCCAGTTCCCTGCTTAGCTCTAGCCGCCCCCTTCCTCCACCCCCAACGGCCCTCACACCAAGCAATGGCCCTGACGGCTCCAGCTGCAATCTCTGCTTTGATTTTTCAAAATTGCTCCCTTCCCAAAGACTTATCAGCTTACACAAGGTAGAGTGTCTTTCACCTGTGGGACCTCAGGCTAAGCTCATTGCCTGGATCACAGCACTTCAATCCGTGCCTTTTGGTGGACTTCT
Source organism: Ctenodactylus gundi (assembly GCA_004027205.1). Classification (NCBI taxonomy): domain Eukaryota; kingdom Metazoa; phylum Chordata; class Mammalia; order Rodentia; family Ctenodactylidae; genus Ctenodactylus; species Ctenodactylus gundi. The sequence continues at coordinate 79,737 of PVKB01001020.1, read as the reverse complement.
TAGGGATGGGGAGGCACAAAAAGGGAAAATAAAAAATGACATGTGCCAATTCCCCAGGCTGAGTGCAATTATGCCGTACTGTGAACATACACTAAATCAGAGTAACTACAGGAAGTATCTATAAAGAACAAGAACATATTTAATTGAAAATTAACCCCATAATTTTAGGCTTATAACCAGAAATTATCCCATAATCTACTCCATAATCAATAATAACTACAAGTTTCCTAAACCCGAATTAAATAATCAAAGATACAAAATGCATTTGTGTGCCTTTCAAGTTGCCAATAGTTTAGGAGACTTAAAAATCCCATGGTTAATCATGCATGCTTTGGGGAATGTAAGTTAATTCACTTAGACTTGATTCTGCAGCTACCACTCAGTTCCATTTCGGTGTTTTCAACTGTGGTCATTGCACCAGAGAGAAAATTCAACAGCACTGGACTTCTGAGGTGATGTCATAAGCCGTAAGAGGCAGTGGAAATTATATCCAACAAATGTATTTATGTGATCCCTGCCGCTAAGAGTAAATTTCTCTTCTTCCCTGTTTAGCCACGAAGACTCATATTTACCTATGGCCTCATTTACAAGCTGTACAAATTCAATTTTCTCCTTACATTTGTGCTTTATCAAGAAATAAATATCTTCCATTCTTCCTACTTTTGAATAAAAGTTCTTCCCAAGCAAAGATTCTGTTTCACAGGTTGCTATCTGCATTCACCTGTGTATTTCCACTTGATTAATCATTTACACAGTGTTCTGGAGTTTTAGGGGTATCCTGGGCAGAAAAGCCTAAGAGGAAGTTAATGAGGGAAGTGGAGAGACTTAGGTATGCGTAAGACTCAGTAAGATTCCCAGAGTGCATAAGGACTTGAGTAGCAGGCCTGAGAAATGAAATTTTATAAAGACCAGTCCTGACTAGCTATTAGAGAACATATCGGGGAGGGCGGGGTGCGGTTACTTCCTGTGTCATGTCCTTGCTGTTGGCAGCCCTTCATCAAACAGAGGAGACTATTATGCACCCAGCAGCACGTGGAAGCCCTCCAGCTCACAGATTTTCTATCTGAATCTCACTGCTACATTCAGTCTTTTACTCTTCTACCAACTTTCTTGCATTCAGTTGTCAACTTTGGCCTTGCAGCCCTGTCCAGTTTTTATTTCTTTAGGGTTTTTACTGAGTAACTTTGGCATTTCGTCTTTCACACATTTGTTCCAAAAGCATCCTCGCTCAATAAATACGTATGTGTGTGTATTAGAAGTGTAGGTCTGCTCCAATACAGAGGTACGATGTACTCCTACTCCCAAGAAACACATCTAGAGACAGTGAGAAAAACATGCTTTGGAAGAACACATTGAGATAACACTTAAAGATAATGCATTTTAAAGGAGCATTTACCATAAAGAGTGTGGTTTAGGTAAACATTAAATTTCAATTAGAAACCCTCATACTAAATTCAAGTGCAGATACAGGAAACTGAGTCCATACAAGTGCAGCTATCTTTTTCTCCTAGAAATAGGTTTTAGCCCACAATATGCCCCTGTTGCTACAATGGTGCCAAAGAGACAGACATGATTCTATTTTCCATAAAAGGAGAGGACACGAAACGTCTGCTTTATATAAAAAATATTTAAAGACCTGATAAACAATAACCTCTCCTGTGTATACCTTTGAAATAAACTTTTATTTTGACATTTGAGTACACTGTAGCAATTCTGATATCCAACCAAGCATAGTGAAATGGGATTTTTACCTGAAATGGATTTCAGACTAATATGCCCATTATGCCATGTCTAATATAACATGTTCTTCTCTTGGATGTAATACAATGAGACAGGATTGTTTTCATAGCAGTGAATATGCTTACACTCGGTAATACTTTGTGATTATGTGAACGTACATACACATGCCTTAAGGGCTAATTTATTTTTTATATAAAATTGGTGCTTTCCCAGTGACACTACTGAGGGCTGAAAATGCACTACAGACAACTAAGAATGGGGGCTGATGCTTAAGTAATTAGCTGCTTTAATATCGCTTAGGTTTGCCCTAGGTTCCTTACAGCCTGACATCATAAATATTATCAGACATGGTGATCTGCTGTGGGATTGGGAATTGACACTGTATGTGCTGCGACTTTGGTTTTATAACCATCTAATGTGTTGTTGTATCATTAGCTCTGAACACAGCCTCGAAAACTGGGTGGTTCAGTGCCTTTGAGGTGGGCACAGCTGTTCGGAATGTGTGATTTAATCACTCAGGGATTAAAATATGGAGTTATAACATTTTGTAGCGAGCTGTATGGGTGGTGTGAAGGAGACAGCACAAACCTAGGCTCCTTCCATCACATAACAACGGAGAGGGAGGCCAGGTTCTCAGCTCCTGTTTGCAAAAGCCACCCCTTCTCTTTTATCTAGTCCTTTGGTTTTACTGAAATGCAGGCCTGGGTTGCCCGTGTTTTGTGACAGTTCCTGCCTTGACATGGAAGCATATTGGACGCTGTTTTAGTTACTTATTCGTTGCCAAAATACCCAGCATCCACCACTTAAGAAGGAAAGATTTACGAGGCTGAGCTTCAGAGGGTCGATTCAGGGCCACCAGCAACAGCAACGACCCTGAAGTGTACAGCAGAGGGTGGAAACCTGTGCACCCCGGTGCAGACAGAGACCGAGTGAGCTAGGAGGGAGTCAGGTCTGGAGACTCAGCCAAGGCCAGAGTCCTTCCAGGAAGAAGCTGTAACAGCGTCTCTTCCTTCGTTTGCTCAGTTCAAGCTGCTGGCTGGGCCCCCAAATCCAGAGTGGGTGGCCTTCCCTCATGTCCTGACTCATAAGTCGGTAATACACTTAAGAGCTCTGCCCAACATGTCCCCACCCCCACTAATCTCAAAATAACTGACACAACCTCTACAGCTCAAAACCTGAGTATCTGCCCCTTCCAGGCAGGCCCCACTTTCCCTGATACTCAGTTCCACACTGTCCCACTACAGCCAAGCCCATGAGGCTTCCAGGGGCACTCCAGATCACAAACCACAGCAGGTGACTTTGCAAAAGTCTCTTTTTCTGAGGTCACCTCATGAGCTTCTGGATTTAAATACAGCCCGAATACAGATGCCTTCTGTAACACCCGAAGAACTTAACTCTTGCTGTGTCTGGGAGTGTCTTTAGGGTGACCCTGTCATGCCTTTTCTCCATCGTGGTATCTGTCTGTCGCCATGGTTTCATTCTAATTTGATTCTGAGAACTCAGTTGAGTGGCACTAAGCCAGCACAGTGAAGATACAGGGGACTCTGGGCCAGTTTGAAGGTGTCAGTAGGGGGAGAAATACTGAAGTGGAAAAGCCCAAAAGCGTGGGACAAAAAGGGGTTACTTACCGAGCATGGAGAGCTTCGGGTCGCCATCGGGACGCTCAGAAGACGCTGAAAGTTCCACGGGAGAGTGAGGAGCAAAAGAGAGGGGCCGAGGAGACGCGGTGCTACGCCCGAGCTAAGAGGTAGCGTCTTATCCTGTAGGCTCAACCATGGGCAACTGTGGGAAGGCGGGACTTCTCTTTATAGGACTCTCCTGCTGGCTGTTGGGTTCATTGTCAGCAGCTGTGGAACGTGTTGGGTTTCAGTTCAATTAGGTGAGGAGAAGGCAGCATGGAGTGCACACTGTCTCGCAAGAAGGGAGTTTTATTTAATTTTCCCTGTACTGTGGGTCAAAACCAGGGCACTCAACAATTGAGCTAGTCTCAGCTCTTTAATTCTGAGATAGCTCCTTGCTAAGTTACCTAGGCTGGCCTTAAACTCTGTGATCTCTCTGTCTCAGCCTATCCATTTGCTAGGATTAAAAGTATACAACACCATGCCCACCCATGACTGGAATTTAAGAAGATCTAACATGACAGGTATGATTTATACATACATAAATGGTACAAAAGTATTACATCCTGTTTAGGATTAAAAGTTGTCTAATACCTCATTTTTAGTTGTGGAGTATGCCCCATCCCCTGTAAGTGTCTGTAAACACCTAGTGCCCACCTCACAGTGTGCAGATCACATTCTAGAAAATAAAGAATTAGGTTAATGTTTAAAATAATCACGAAGTGGAGCTATGGGGGCTGGAGGTAGGGCAGAAGGTAGGGGGCGAATCCAAAGCCCGAAGTCACTGAGGAGAAACAAGCAATCAGGAGACAGAGCCACGTGGCATGCCTGTCCCGCTCTCCATGGTGCGCTGGGTGGAAACAGTTGCCAGCAACCCAGGAGACTCAGGTGTTGACAGTTTAAGGAATTTGACCACTCTGCTGTTAAACACAGCTGTTACTAATTTTGCTATTGTTTTTGGCTCTTAAAGTTGTTTATGCCTCGTTCACCTGTGTTAGAACTACAGCTGTAATGATGGCAGTCACGAAGTCTCTTTCCTTCTTCAGATCTACCAATGGAACTTTGGTAGTTTATCAGTTTTCTTGCTTTTTCTTCTCTCTCTCTCTCTCTCTCTCTCTCTCTCTCTCTCTCTCTCTCTCTCTCTCTCTCTCGTGAGAAACTCAGTTGTTATCCATTTACCAGTAGTGACTGCCTACTCTCCAGCTTATGAACATTACTTTTAAGAGAAGAGGAGGCAGCTTAGATTATTCAGGGCATATTGAGTTTAAAAAAAAAAATAGAGGAAAATACCATCCTGGGCCTGGGCAAGGAGGAAGTTGGATTTTCTTTTCCCTGTACTGTGGGTCAAAACCAGGACACTCAACCATTGAGCTACAGTCTCAGCTCTTTAATTTTGAGATCGCATCTTGCTAAGTTACCTGGGCTGGCCTTCAACTCTGTGATCTGTCTCAGCCTTCCCATTCGCTAGGATTAAAGGTATACAGCAACTTGTGGTGAAGGCTCATTGGCACATGGTCTCAGAATGTTAACTCTGAACTCCACTGCATGGACGCTGAGCTTTGGATGCAGAGCAGGGTATCTGTGCTATTGTTCTTAATAAATCTGAGACCTGTTATTTCAGTTTTGGTATAAAATTTTAACCCCAATCTTTATTACTATTTTGGATATGAAAGTGACTTCAAAAAAAACAGAAATAAACTTTCAAAAGTCTATAATCCAGGAGATGGCAGGGACATACTCCCTTTGGAAGCTCTACAGGAAATTTTGTTTGATTATTTCTCCTAGTTTCTGGTAGCTGTTTGATTTGTTGGCTTGTGTCTGCATCACTCCAATCTCTGCCTCCATTATTAACCACGTTGCTTTCTCTTATTCTGTTGGTTGTATCTATGTGTGACCCTTAAAAGCATATGTGCTTTTGGAGTTAGTGTTCATTACATAAACCAGGATGACCTCACCCTCAAATTCTTAATATGTGTGCAAAGATTCTTTTTCCCCATGAAGGTAACATTCACATTTTCTGAGGATTAGGAGATGGTATTTTTCTTTGGAGATCACTGTTCAACCCACTACAAAAGAGTTGGAAGAATTTAATGAGTGAATGTAGCGTAAAATGTTTAGGACAGTTCCTTATACTAAGTATTAATAAATATTTCCTGTTCTCCTTTCCTCTCCTGTATCTATTTATTACTTTTCCTGTTTCCTTCTTCATAATTTTCCTGGACTTTTTAGGCTCTCTCATCACTAAGTTTTCATATTTAGTCCCAATACTCAGTTTTCAGTTTCCATTGGGGTCTTTCATTGTTTCCCAATCAGTTTTAATGTTAAAGTGTCTGGAGAAGAATTCTTCAGCCTTTATCTAAGCTGCAATGAACCTCTATCTTGTGTCAGCCATAAATAGTCTCTGTATCCTACATTTTGTTTTCTCTACCTTTGGTGTTAACTTTCCAGACCTTGAAATAACTACCCCCGACCTTCAATCACGTGAGCTGAACTTTTAGAAGCTTTCCAGTGAAGATCTTGATCCAAATAACTGCACATTTTGCATGCTGCTTATTGATTTTTCCAGGTCTCTTGCCAGAGTAGAACTTCTAGAAGTTGGTCATGATTGTTTGAATGAACTTTCTAGGGGTTGTCATTGACATTGAAGAAAGCAGAAAAAACACAATATACAACACAGACCATTCGAATTTCTGGTTATTCAGGGGCACACGTGCATTGAATTGGCAAGCATGCTGATTTTAGAAGCAAAGTATATTTAGGAGCTCTCAGGATTGGAGGAATGCCTTAGTGGTTAACCACATAAGCCAGGTGTGGTGGCATACACCTGTAATCCCAGCACTTGGGAAGCTGAGGCAGGAGGATTGCTGTGAGTCCAAGACTAGTGAGTTCAGGTCCAGTCTGGGCTACAGAGTGAGACCCTAAACAAAACACCCCCCCACCACACACACACACAAAACAAGATCTTAGGAATGTGTGTATGGGTTTGTGTATGTGTGAGCTTCAGAATGATCCCACTATTGGCATTTCATATTAAGCATATTAGCAGTGCATAACCTATGTAATATTTAGTGACACAAAAAGAACTCTGCTATCATTATTATTTCAAGCACTCTCTATTTCTTGATTTTATACTGTGGATGAGTCATAACTACCCAGGGTGATGCTTCATCTGATATTCATTGTGTTGAAGGGAACTAAAAACTAAGACTTGCGACCAAATTTTCCCAAGGGATCACTCCCTGCTGCGCAGAAATGACTTCCCCTTAAAACAAAAGGTGCACTACAGGAGGACTCTACTGGATTGAAAGGAATTGTAGTAACAAGACTAAAACCCGGTAGGATTAGCTCCGCATTGTACCATATTACACAATATTTCCAAGTTTAGTCATGGTATACTGCATTGAACTTTTCAGTTTATTGATTTTCTGTACATTCTTGTTAGAATAGCATAATAGCTGTTAAGAAAAGTTCCAAATGGGAAAACTAAAGCCAAGACAGTAATTTTTGAAGTTCTATGAATTTTCCTCTCGCTGAAAGGTAGTTTCTGCCACTCTGCATTAATTTTCTGCTATTTAGAGCTAACCCAATTTGTCTAATAAGCAGAGAGATGTGGCTCATGTCCACATTGTGGAAGACAGCTTCAAAAGTCTTTCAGACTTCACTTGTCATGTAATTAGCAAGATATTAGTTTTCTGCAAACAGTGGTAGAATGTTGGATTCTGATAACAATTCAAAACTTTGTGCATGTCTGTCCTCTCCTTTGGAAGTCCTGCACTAGCCACGGCCTCTTCATCAGGGCTCATGGTACCAGCATTCTCTTGATGCGCAAGTTTGAGATATACAGATCTGATCTTTGCTGTTGTAATGTTTAGGGTATGGTTTGACTTCTAGATACCTCAATTTCCAAGATTATAGAAATTAAAAGTAACGGAAGTTCATTTTGATTTCATGTTCAGGGTTCTTGTTGCAGGAACTGTTGGGTTGCTATGACATTGCATGGTGACAGGAATACAAACTCCTTCCTCTTTTTTTAAAATTCCTTTTTAAAAAAATTCAATCCCTACTGGTTGGATTTTTGCTTCAAAGTACAGTTAGCTTCATCTATCACATCTAAGTTCATGTGGGGGGAAAGTGGGCAAAGAAAAGCCTGCTGTGTCCCTTTAAGAACACTTCATAGAAGGCACACACGATGCATCTGCTTCTATTTCTTAGAACAGAACTTGATCACACGATAATAATAATTTCTTGCATGCTGAGGAACACAGTTTTTGTTTCTAATGTATTTTCAGCTTGTTCTTTCCTTCATAAAGAGCATTTAAAAACATATCCTTAAAATTTTTGCTTATAATTCTGCAATATAGAAGTGTCTTATTTACTTACTCACTGCTGGGACAGAATATCCTATGTCTACAACCTAAGGAAGGAAAGATTTATTTATCTCAGAGTTTCAGAAAGTTTCTCACATCATCCTCTTATGGTCACTCAAGAAATGGTGTGGGCCGGTTTTGGAGGCTGGAAGACATTGCAGACAGAGAGCCAAGTGAGGCAGGAGCCGTGATGTCTGAATAATAGGACAAAACCAGACCTTTACCTGGGAAGAAGTTGTAATAATGTTTCTACTTTCTTTACTTAGGCTGCCAGCTGGGCCCCACAACTCCCAGGATGGGTACCCCTCCCTTACTTCCTGGGTTGTGACACAACCACACCCATCTGAAACCTGCCCTGGGTGTCCTCCATCTCAACAAGCTGACACAATCCCTCCAGGTCAAGTCTCAAGCATCTGTCCCTTCCAGCCAGGTCCCACCTCCCAACAGCACGTGGTTCCACAGTTATTCCACTACATCCAAATATATGAGACTTTTGGGGAACACTTCAAGTCCAAACCATAATAAAAATGAAGTTATAAGTAACAAATATATATATATATATATATATATATATATATATATATATATATATACACACTAATATAAAGCAGAAACTAAAGTTCTCTACAACTCATCAGAATAAAAAATTGAGGTACAAGCTTTCAATTTAGGCTTTGTGTGTTGCAATGTACAAGTGTACACAATTTTTTGTTAAATCAAAATGTCTTGAATTTCTTTCCATGTCAGAATACATATATCTATGGCCACTTTGAAGGCTAGATAATGATCCATTGGAGAGATAAAGCATAATTCTTTTAACAATACTCAGATTTACAGTCATTTCATTCTCTTTACCTTCTGTAAAAAGACAGTTGCAATGATTGTCCATGTACACTTGTGTTTGAGGCTTTGGGATTTGTCCACATCGTGAAGGGTCTGGAATTTTACTCTACTTGGGAGCCAAGTTAGCACAACACAATTTCCTGATGCTGGCAAAAGGCCCAAACTCTTGCGTGAGACACAAAGGATTTCATCCCTCCCAGCACAGTGGGCAGCAGGAGCTTCATGCTTATGTCAGATCCCCTTCCCCCTTGACATCTCACAGTGGCCTCCAAGGTAGGACTTGGCAGATTCTGTTCATGAGTGCCTTATTGTTAGAGTTAAGATCTGCAAGTTTGGCAAACCCCAATCTTTCAAGCACACTACAAATAAGCAAGCCTGCTCCATATTTGCCCACACAGAGGCAGCACTTTATTTCTACCAACATTCGTTGGCAAACAAATATGCCTTCTCTCCTGTCTTCTATTATCACTATACAAACATCCTTGAAGAGACAGTAGGGAAAAAAAGTTGTCAGGGTTATATTCACAAGTTGTGCAGAAGTACAAAGACCAGCTGGGCCTGTTAATGCAGGCCTGTAATCCCACCACTCTGGGAGGCCATGACAGGAGGATCACAAGTTCAAGTCTAGCCTGGGAAACTTATCAACTTAGTGAGATCCTGTCTCTAAATAATTAATTGAGGAGCAGGAACTGTAGCTCAGTGTGAAGGCTCTGGGTTCTCAAAACAGAAAGAAAGGAATAAAGAAGAAAGAGAAAGAGAGTTTGAGGGATGATGGTTCCCAATAGCGTGTCCACACAACAGAATTCAGTGTTTGTCTCCTTGTTTCTTATCTGCGGTCACCCTTATCCTGTGGCCTTCCCATGGCTTCCTGATTTCCCAGTAACATCACGGATCAGGTAACAGAGACTTAAATTCCAGAAATCCTTCATTTGGCAGCCAGTCCAAAGTTCCCAGAATTAATTAACATCAAATACATAATGTGTCCCAGAAGAGTCAACCCATCAACCAATCAACCAGCCAACCAATCAACCAACTGGCACAACAGGAGCTCATGGGGAAACAGCAGTTCCTATCCATCGCTTTCCATTCAGTAGTCAGCACGTTTGCTCAATTCTGCTCATAAGCTCACTTTGTGGTGGGAGCCATCTTGGTGACATTATCTGATCTGGGTATAAACATATGGCAGGAAAGATACAAACAGATACCCTGCCCTAGGAGGCTTAAATCTACTTTACAAAAGCTTGGCAAAGCATGAAGGCATAAGCAAGTCAATAGAATTTTGAAGTATTTTCCAAGACCAATTCAAATTTGTCATCACCACAGTCATTCTTACAGATACGTTTTCTGGTTTTATTCATTCTCTTCATGTTGGCAATACCATCTACCTATATTAAAAATAGCTCTTGAGATTGCCAAACTAATAAAGATTTAGATTTTTCTTGTTTTATTTAAACAAAATATTTCAAGTCACAAATGTATAATTCTATCTTCTCCGGCCACATACTTATATTTGATTTCTCAAACTTGTTGAATTTGTCCTATAAAAGGACTTCAGGTTTCTATGTAAGACAGACATTTATTTAGAGTATCTTATCCTTTTGGACAAGTCATAGGCAAAGAGAAATTTTATTTTGTTTTCCTATAGAATTATGGAGAGGCATTTTTTTCTATAACCATATCAAAGCAACCTGCTAGAATTTTCTCAAAGTGAGGCTTCTCAAGTGGTTGTTCTCAAAGCATGTCCTTGGGCCAGCAGCAAGAACAATGCACATGAGCTTGTGTAAGTCTCAAATTCTAGACGTACTAGTTCAGAAATTCTGGCAGGAGGGTCCAGTAATCTGAAATCTTACAAGCCCTCCAGGTACTATAAAGTGCACTGACCACTGAGAGTCATTCTTTAAATCAACATTGAGGATTTCAACCTTGCTCACACACTGGAACTACCTGGAGAGCTTTAAAAAATTCAAATGCTTGGAAGTCTTAACCCTAGAAATTCTGAATTAATTAGTCTCAAGGCTAGCTAGGGAACTGGGATTTTTACTAGCTCCCCAGGTGGCTTTAAAGTGCAGCAAAGGCTAAGAACCACTGCTCTAAATCATTTATAACTTCACATTCTACTTTTCAGCTTCAGGTTGAGTTCTTTTCTTTCCCTGAAGAGCTATGACATCTGAGTATACCGTAAGGGTACAAGGAATTAGATATTACCTTGTTGTGAGTGGATTTAAGTATTAAATGAAATATGACAACGCATCTTATCATTTCCTTTGGTTTACTTATCGTACACAATGAGCCTTTGAACTTGGAGCTGAATTAATTTAATGCAATATTTCCTTTCGAATCTATTGGATTGTGTGTGCGTCGGGGAGATATGCAAAATGAACACTGTGATGCTCTTGCATGATCTTTGGGGAAAGCACCAGGGTAGAAAGAATGTCCACGGCACATTAACCATGTAAAGTGAGTTTAATCAGATGGAATTGATTTGTTTAAGTTACACTTATACGTACCAAAAGAAATGTTCTGGGCTAAAAAAATTCAGTAGTAAAATTGCCTTCACTCTCCATACATAACCAATTTTATCACCGTATATGCTACCGGCTAGATGCTACTTGAGAAGCAAAACGTGATCTTTCAGCTACTAAATGAAGAGAGACAGAAGTAGCTTCTTCACAGTTATAGTCGGAAGCAATACATGAAGAAACTTTGTTTTCGTTATGCCAGATGTAGACTAGAAGCGTTTCCTACTCATTCTATCATGGACAATGTGTCACTTTCTTCACGCACAGGCAAATGTTTTAATTTTGTCTTTGTAAAACCAAACATTGGCCAATGACATACCTCTTTGTGTTTCCACTCTTCTTATTTCATATGTGCAAAAAGCTTAGTGGTATTAAACCTTTGCAGTATAGGACTGATAGCTGGAGAGGTTCCGTTTTATTTTTTCTTTTTTTCTCTCTTTGAGACAGGATCTTGCTCTATAGACCAAGCTGGTCTTGAACTCACTATGTAGCCAAGGTTAGCCTCGAACTCACAGTAATCCTCCTTTCTCAGTCTCTCAACTGCTGGGATTACAGGTGTGTGCCCCTATGCCCAGTTTATGTGTTGCTGTGGAATTGGACCCAGGGTCTTGTACTTGTTAGACAGATGCTCTAACCACTGTGCAATTCCTCTAGCACAGCAAAGGCTGATTTGAATCTTTACTTCCTACTATCCTTGAGATGGGAGGACTGCAGAATATTCCAGATCAAGTAACAACACTCAACTCCCAGAGATAAGAGGGACACAATCAGTGTGCTTACAACTAAGGTGGCATGGCATGGGTCTTGATTTATAAAGATCTGTGTTGGTGACTATTAATGGTGTCCAAGCATAACATAGATGGGTCTGTATCAAGGATATCACTTGAATTTATAACAACAAGAAATCCTGAGCAAGAAAGTAGGAGGCAGTTACCAATGGTGACAACTTGAACATTACGATCTCTTCTTTTTAAAATCGAAATTCGAGGACATTTTCAGACCCAAAGCTCAACTGTTGAAAGAGACTCTGTGACCCCAATAAAAGATGCTGACCTGTCACAGAAAGTGTATAGAGTACAACTGCACCATCCCAATATTTCTCTGAGGCCATTTAACAGGCTACCTGAGGCATAACTGTCATAGAACATATAGCTTCTTAGTCTTTATAACCTAGTAGATGCGAAAGTGATATAGATATAGGTAGTGGATGGGATGGTTACCTGTCATCTAGGAAAGGCTCTGGTGCCCAGCAGGTTGGTCAAACTAACCTGGCTGCTTTTGTGAGGACATTTTGATTAAATTAAAAGATTTATAATTAGTTAAATAAAAAAGATAACTTGCTATAACATGAGCAGGCCTCATCCACTCATATTACAGAAGCCTTGAGGGTAACATCTGAGGTTGGCTGAAGAATAAATTTTGGCCCAAGGACATAACACAGAAATTCCCTTTGGATTTCCATCTAGTATGCCCTCTGTGTTTTTGACTTGCTGGTTCCCACAATTGTGCATGTAAGCAAGCTCTTTAAAAACAATTATCATCAATCTATGTTTTTCTGTCTGTCATCTGTCTATCTATCCATCTATCCTGATGGTTTGTAAACAATTCTTAGTGACACAGTGGATAAAGATCTACATAGGAGAGTGGCAGTGTGAAAAAATACAGGACTCTGAAGCTAAGTTCTATCATTTAAATGTCAACCACTGGCCTTGACTAGGGAGAGGAGAGGTGAGCAGCCAACGTCAATTGCTAATACCACCTGAGACCGCCACCTGAACTGGTCTCGGCATGACCCCGAGTCAGGAGGTCAGGCAGACACAGCAGTCACACACTCTACGATGGAAATAGTCCATTCAGAGTTAGTCCCAAGACAGTTTTTAGACCTTATAAATCAGCTGGAGAACAAGTAGCTCAGACTCTATGTCATCAACTTATTGTCAGGTCATTGCTTCCCTTAGTTTACCAGCTGATGGGAGATAATGAAGAACTATTACCTACGGATGTACTCAGGGGTGTTTCCAAAGAACGCTGATGAGGAAAAAGTTCAGTGCCAGGACGCTGAGTAGTAATGTCATCATGTATTTGTCTAGAGATCAGTGATCTCAGGAGAGAAGAAACATGGAATGCCTGGCAATGGAAAATGGCCCGGATATTAGAGACAAGAAAAAACATGCAGGTGGGTTGATGGGAATAAACGTAAAGTGTGCAGAACACTGTTTCTCATGTCATTGCCCACCAAGGAATATTTATTCCAAAGACGGGGTTGAGAAGCAGGAGGATATAGTATCTCACTGAGCAGAAGTCACCCAGACTCTGGTCTTGGTCAGCTCTCTATTCTTGGTCTTGCTATGTTGGCAGGGATGGAGACTCTGAACAGCCAATTTGGCTTTAACTCCATTTCACCAAGCACATTCTAACTACTGCTGCTGCTGAAAGTTCTACCTCTACCATCCCAAAGGACATCACCTAGCCAGTTGGTGACAAGCTTAATAATATTAGACACTTTCTACCCTTTTATAATCCTTCCTTATTGGGAACGATAGATCTCATAAGCGTGAGTTTGTTTTCATTGCCTTCAGTGCCTCAGTTAGCACCACTATTAGATGTCTCAGGATTCTCCATACAGCAAATGAGGTATGACAGTGGACATATGACCCTAAGACCAAGTTGTCCTCTTTTACTGGGCATGATTACAAACCCAAAGCCTCACAGAGCGAAGCAACATTTTTAATTGTAAAGCTAAGACACCAAGGGGAGAAGAGTCTGTAATTTGGGGTACTATGTCTCAAGTTGCCATTGCATGAGGTTGTGTCACAGAGAACTATAAACATGGAACTACGAGTCAAGGAGGGATCAAAAGGTGCCTTCTGCATTAATTCTAACCAAACCACTGGCACCACAGTGCTTGACTTAAATAATTTCAACTATTAAGCAGAACATGAAAGGATAGTAGGTTTTTCTTCTGAGAATATAGTGAATATATGTCTAAGTCCCAGTCTTTATTAGTAGTTTAGGTTGCATTTGCAGTAGAGAACTTGAGAATTTTATTTAATGATTTTTTAAAAAAGCCTTTGGATACACCTCCAGTGACCTAAAGGTCTCTCATAAAGACCCACCTTTTAAAGGCTCTGTCACCACCCAATAATAGTACAATCTAGGGATCAAGCCTTTGATACGTGGTTCTTAACAGAACACTTCCCTGAATTGTAACTGTCATATCCTTAGGAACAAGTGTTTTCAGTAATTGCTTACCTACTAATCTTATATGCTTTTCAAGGAAAATTACTCCATGTTCTTGATGAACAACACTTGTTTGTGTCTAGATTGTGCCCCAGTTTGGAAAGAGGCAAAGGTCTGCCACAAAAGTCAGGACATAGTTTTGCAACAGATGGCACTAGTTCATTTTCGGAAGTACTAGATTCAGTCTATGATATTGCTATGTCATTTGACAGCTGACAAGTCTAGCTTCATTGTTTTTAAATGAGTAACTTTGTTGGGTTTTGAAGCTTTTTCAACAAGTTGATAACGGAAGACCAGACTGTGCTTTTTGAAAACCGTATTTTTTTGTTAACATGGCTGGACCAAGCATGTGTAAAACTGTGCACAGTTTATGGTAAAATGTTATGCAAGGATGTCATTGCCACGAATGGGTCACAAAATTCCACTTGGGTAATTTCAACCTCAATGATGCTCCTCCATCGGGGCGGCCCTCTGAAGTTGATGACAACAAAATAAAGTCATTGGTCAAGTCAAACACACATCGAAGGAAAGAGTGTAGAAACGCTGACCATCCAAGCATTCACAACCACCCGAGGAAGCTGGGATGTGTTAGCAAGCTCGATATTTGGGTTTCTCATGAACTCAAAGAAGCTCATTTGACAGAGTGCACAAACATCTGTCATAGGCTCCTTAAAAGTGAGAAAATGATCTTGTTTTGAAGCGACTGATAACTGTGATGAGATAACAGGACTGTTTACAACAATGTGGTACATGTACAGTCTTGGTCCCATGTGATGATTTCCCTAAAGTGACACTGAGAACAGACATTCATCAGAGGAAGGTTATGCTCCCGGCAGGGTGGGATTTTAAAGCTGTTGTGTTTTTTCAGGCTATAACCAAGGCACCCAGTGATCAATCTGAGTGCATACTGTCAATAATTGGACAATCTGAATGAATCCATAATCCAGAAACCTCCAGAGCTTGTCAATTGTCAGGAGTTGTGTTCCATCATGACAACATGAGACCTCATACAAGTTCTATCACCCTTCAGTCAAAAATTATTGGAGTTTGGGTGGGTGGTGTTGTCATACTCCAACCCCTCCCCGACTGGATGCTGCCATCGGATTTCCATCTGTTTCACCCTCTTCAAAACTCTTTGTGTGATTCAACACTCAATTCAGATGAGGCTGTAAATCAGCACCTCGCTCAGTTTTTTACCAACAAATACAGGTCCTTCTAGGAACGAGGAATTATCGAGCTCACTGAAAGATGGAAAAAGGTTATGGAGCAAAAATGGGCAATATATCATTTATCATTGCTTTTTTTGAGATAAGGTCTCACTCTGGAGCCCAGGCTGGTTCTAAACTCATTACGGAACCCAAGCTGGACTTGGACTCACAGCAATCCTCCTGTCTCAGCCTCTCAAGCGCTGGGAGTCCAGGCATGTGCCACGACCCCCAGCTTATAGGGTGCTTGGGAATCGAACTCAGGTACTTAGTGCTTGCTAAGCAAGTGCTTTAACAGCAGAGCCATTCCCCAGCCCCCGATCTTTTGGCTCTTTATATGAATAAGTGACCTTTGGAAAACAAATAGAAAAAAATGTGTCATGACTTTCCCGACAAGCCAAGAGCTTTCTAGTAAATATTCCTGAACCATAAAGAACCCAGAGCGGAAGCCTTGGATACGAGGCAGTCAAAATGCAACTGTAAAGAAGAGACTCTTGAGCGCAACAGCCTCCTACCACAACAGTAGGCTTAACTAATTAGGAAGCAAGAAGCTTTAATATGAGTTCATTAACTGGGTGATATAAAGATTCAAGGAGACCAGGGATTACGAAGGCAACTTAAAAAGGGGGGTGCAGAAATCGACTCTGGAGAGGAAAATCCTTATCATGCTTCATCCCCTCCTTTCATGTAAGAAAATCCAAGATGTCACGCCAGTGCCAAGGAGACAAAGGCATGGGTCAGAGATGCTGTGTCGGCCCCACCTGGACCCAATCCCATCTTCAAAGGCAACCCTTTCAACAAGACTTCCTAAGAGGTCATGAGAAACTGATAGGCATTTAGGCAAAAGAAGCCAGGATAATTTAGAGTTTGGTATATTAAATGGGAACCCAAAACTATGGTAGTTTAACCAGTTGGCTACCGGTTTTGGTTTCTTATGTGTGTGTATGTGAAGAGATAAAAATGCTGAAAACAGCAGTTGTGCCTGGGCCAAAGACCCTGCGGGGGGCTGAAGCTTTCTAGTAAATGACCAACATCCCTGGGTGGGTTCGGTCACCTGCAGCTGGCCCTGCCAGCACAGCTGGCCATTTCTGAACCAGTGGGGAGTTCCTTACAAGTTTGTTTATCTTTCAATAGAACCACCTGCCTGCAGTTGAATTGTCTGGGCTATAAATAGAGAAATAGAGCACCGGATAGTTTTTACCATTAAAGATACAAAAAAAAAAATGTTAGATGAGGAGGAAAAAAAAAATCCTAGTGCGCTGTAATATAGGCTACCGGGAAGGATCTTCTAAGATTTTAGCCAGATCATTTTATAATTGAAAAAGAAAATAACCTTCATAATACCAGCACGTTTTAAGTGCCTAAAATCTGCTGAACATCATTTTTTAATCTCTGGAGGTCAGAGGAAGAACCCACTGTGGAATATTAGCCTTGTCAACCCCATCAGCAGTACAACAGACTGATAGTCTACAAAGCAAACTGCCGTAATAACCTCCTGAGGTCATCACAGGTGGCAGGTATAGCTCAGTGTTCACAAACTACTTCCATTATGTTGTGAGAAGGGCCCAAAGTGTCTCAATCTATGCACATTTTTTAAACAATGGTCTAACTTTTGGTGGATGTATTCCTGAATAACAGAACACTCTCACCATTTTTGTGATTTAACTGACATGAGCGATTAAGGAATTTTAATTTCACTTGAATGCACTCTACTCATGATATCTATCTAAAATACTGAGCCAAACACCATTGCTTTTGTTTGTGCTACACTGAATACATTTATTAAATATTTTTCAATTACAGTTGCGTAGTGTTCCTATTGTGCTACACTGAATACATTTATTAAATATTTTTCAATTACAGTTGCGTAGTGTTCCTATCAATTATCTTTTTTGGGAGGATCATATATGCCTTTGACATTATTTGAAACACATATGCATATACGGCAAATCACTGGTTGAGAAAATGATTATCCCATTTTTTTCTCTCTTGATCAGTAAGGAATACTTAAAACATTTATTTAGTTATACTGAAATTGGCTCTTGGTAGTATACCGTCCTATAGGTGTTGATAGATGATCGTGTAACTATCATTATAATTCATAGTGAATAATCGCCCCCAAATTTTCTCTGCGCTACCTCATATGGTCAAACTTTTCATTTAACTTGGTACTTTTCACCAAATTCTGGCAGTCACTGAAGTTTCACTTTCCTCAGAAGGTCATACATATGGAATAATTGAATATTTAATCTTAGGACTGTGCTTTCTTCACTTAGCAAGTGTTTAAAATTTATTTATTTTCTTGTATGAGTGGATAGTTTGTCCATTTTTCATTGCTTATAATATTCCACTGTAAGATAAAGAGTTTTCATATCCTACCAATATCCCTTTCATTTGCTGAAGGACATTTTGAGTGTTTCAAGTTCTCAGTAATTATGAATTAAATTTGCATAAATATTTATGCACAGGTGTTTGTCCAATAAACTACTGTAAATACCTTAGAGTGGGTTAGTTGGGTCAAATGATAAGTTTAACTTTATAGAAAATTGTCAAATTGTTTCCAACAGTTTCTGTACAATTTTTCAGTATCTTCAGTAATGTACAAGAGTTCTACTTGGTCTAATTCTTTGTCAGCATTAAGTAGTGTCTGTATTTTATTTTAATGTTTTGATAATAGCCATTCTAGGAAGCATATAAATGGTATGTTGTTGTGGTTTTAATTTGCATTTCCCTAATGACCTAATGACTAATGATTTTAAGCATCTGTTTATGTGTTTATACACCATCTGCATATCCTCTTTGGTGAAGTGTCTATAAAATATTTCATGCATTTTTATAAATTTTGATTCTTTGCTTTTGAGTTTGAACATTCTTGATGTCTTGTGGGTACAACTTTTTTGTCAGAATTGTATTAACCATTCCAATTCCTTTGCCATTCTAAACACATTTTAGAATTACTAGTGGCATTAAACTAATTAGATTTTTTGCCTGGGATTTCAGTAAAACCACTGCTCACTTTGGGAAGTATTGATATCTTAACAATACTGGGTTTTCTGTTCCCTGAACAGAATATATATTTCCACTCACTTAGATAGACTTTGATTTCCTTAAGTGGTGTTTTGTAGTCTACAACATATAGATCCTACACTTAGTTTGTAGGATTGATCCTTAAATATTGCTATGTTTTGGTGTTACTATGCTCTTGAGAAAAATTGGAATTTCCAAATTTTCACTAAGGCTCTATGAAAATATTAATTAGTGTAGTATGTCCTGCATCTCGTGGCTGTCTAAAATTATTTGAGGGAGGATTTTTGTAATTGTCATAAATTCCCTATGTCTTCTCACATTATCTAATGCATTCAGTATATTGAATAGGATTGTTAAGAGAAAATTTGGAGATATTAGCTTTTATCTTATATGTGGCTTGGGAGTACTTTTTCTCAACCTATTGGTTAATACAGGTTTTAAACACTTCAGCTGGAATGATAATACATACCTATAGTCTCAGCAAACTGGGAAACCAAGGCAGGAGAATTCAAGTTTACACCGAATTCAGGAAACTCAGTGATTTAGTGAGATTCTAGCTTAAATAAATACATATATAAATAAATAAAAGAAGGGATGAGGATATAGTTCATTGCAAAGATGCTGGGACCAGTCTCATAACAATAAACAACATAAAACCCAATACAAAAACAGGTCAAGGAAATAAATAGATATTTCTCTAGAGAAAACATAAAAATGGCCAAAAGCTGTTATGCTGACAAAGGGGCTCAACACTACTAATCATTTGGGAAATGCAAATAAAGCTCACTATAAGACACCACCTTCCATCTGTTAAAACAACTCTCATAATAATAGATAAGAGATAGGCCCTTGCCACAGTATAGAAGAGGGAAGGAACCCCTGTATGTTCTTGATGTGAACAGAGATCAGCATGGCGCAAAGGCTCTTTAGTTAAAAGCAGAATCACTGTATGACCCAACAATTTCCCTTCTGATTATGTGTTCAAAGAAATGATGAGTCTACATCCTAAAGATAATCTACATTTCCACATTCATGCAAGCTTTATTCACAATAGCTAAGATATGAAAACCATCTGTAGCCTTGTGAGATATGGGTTCAAGCTACACTACCGAGTCTCGTGGTGCTAAAGCAGCCATGGAACTAAATAACTAAATAAATGCAATAGTATGCCAATAAAAGTTTATTTACTGACACCATAATTTGAATATCACGTAGCTTTTACATGTCAAGCTATAACACTATTTTGGTTTTTTTTAATCACTTAACAGTTCTTAGCTCATAAGTTCTACAAAAAAAGGCCAGGTGTATTACAGCTCTAAAGCTCCCCAAACACTGTGTTCCTTCCCTGCGACTAGGTCTCTTTACTTCCTACCTGATACCCCAACTTTGCTGTCCTGAGTCGCTTTTCTGTCCAATGACTCACTTTCAAAGCTAGGAGCTTTAGGTTTATAATCAGTGTGCTCTTTCTCCTTCATCCTCACATCTGTCCTTCACTAGTCCCTGATTTTCTGATGATATGTGCACATTTCTTCTCATTTTCTAGCGACAACTCATTTTGTTATTGACACTGTCGGCCAGGCAGAACGCTCCCACTCTCAAGGACTCTTGGTCCTCTACTAACTCTTTCTTCTCCAGCTTGTATCCCATTTAAATCCTTTCCTTTTTCTTCACCGTATCTTGGTCCTCAGTTCTGTTCTGCATACAGCAGGACGGGCTGCCAAAGGTTGGTGTCTTGGAGGGACTGGCCACTCAGGAAACCTGAACATGTAAGTCTACAATATTTATTGCTCTGTATACTGCCTTGTTCACTGAAACTTTTTGCAAAATATTTACATCAGCATAAATGCTACCAATATTTAATGAACGTGTAGTATTTTGGATCAACTACATCATAAATGACATTTATTTCATAACAATAAATGCATGCTGTGTATTGTAATGTTGCGAATCACTCACTAATTTTGGACAGTTTGATCCGTGGTGGTTTACACTTATATTAATAACCCCTGGTTGAAAAATCTCAGTCCCTGCTTTGTCTATGTCTCCACTTACTTATTAACTATGTTTCTAAAGCTGAGGATGCTGCGCTGAAAGTTTTGTATGTTGGAAAGGCACTTCATGGATATTCCAAAATTAGCCTACTAATGAGTCTGATCAATTTTACCTCTTAGAGTTATAAGATAAATATTTTTATACAGGCAAATCGGTGTTGAATATTGACAAAAATGTAAACTGTAAAATCAACAAGGAAAAAGCACTAGATATTAAAAATTGGTAAGGGGATGGAACATCTTTTCTAACGTATTTTTCAGTTCTTGTCTTATTTTGTAGATCCTTTCTCAATTTTACGATCATGTTGTAGAAGCTGTGAAATTTTTTATAGAATACTTAAATCTCTCATTTGTCATTTTCATTCCTATTCAGCTTTATGGCTTACATATAAATTTAAAACATCTTTCACTTGATAGTTTTATCTATATAGTACCTGCAATTTTCTGTCTTTATGCTTACATTTAAATGCTTAATTGAAACAGTGGCTGTAGAGTCAGTAATATTTAACAATAATATTTCATTTTCTTATTGATTTGGAAGGCTCCCTTTTACTTATGAGTACCCTTTTTATACTTTTAATGTAAACTTTCCCATAAAACTTTCATTATATTCCTGTCTTACCCTTTTAAATGTTATAAGCATATCACATATACCAGTCTAGAAGGGTAATTTCACTTTGTAACAATTTTAGAGGCCTCGGTATATAATTCTAGAATGAGTTGATGGGTTTCAGTCAAACCATTCAATTGCTTATAACTTATCTAGTGTCAAGCAATATGATCACATTAAAGACTGAAGTTAAATTTCTATTTTTGGCAAGCTCATTACACTATTTCGTTAGCCTTCATATTACCTCTACAGTAGACTGGTCGAGGTCAAAGCACCAGGGGATTCAGTGTCTTGTGAGGTCTTGCTCCCTGCTTCAAAGATGGTTCCTTCTGCTGCACCTCCCTTGTCCTTAAAGGGCAGAAGTAGCAGAAGGCTCCCTAGGGTCGCTTTCACACAGGTACAAAGACCACGAGTGAGGGAGAAATCCTTACTAGCCAACTGCCCCCTAAAGCCCTCCATCTTAAGGACACAGTGACAGGAACTAAGTTTCACTGTGAATTTTGGAGAGGCACAGGCCCTCAAACCACAGCAGCAGGTCAGAAGGCACTGCCCAAGCCAAGCGGCAAATCAGCAGGCAACAGAGAAGGAATAGTTCCAAGTTCTATGAACTTTTATATCATTGATTTCTTAATATCACTTTGCTTTTCCGGCACTTGTATTTATTTCTTACTTGTTCTCTGTTGACATATTTGCTGCTGAGCCTTCAACACCAATAAAGGGGTAAAAGAAAAAAGAATCATTTCCTCACTGACTGCAATGTACCTGTTCTTATTTTTTGTATTTTTCGTTTTTTAGACAGAGTTTCACTCTTTAGCCCAGGCTGGTCCTGAAGTCACTATGAAATCCAGGCTGGCTCTGGACCGGGGGAATTAAAGTCAACCTTCTCACTCCGGATTTTTCTATCTCATTCTTGTTTTTAGGAAAAAGTAAACACAATTTAAATTATGTAAAAACTTAAATTTATTTGCCATGAAGTAAGCAATGTTTAAATAAATGGAGGTATCTTTTAAATGATCTTAGTATAGAACAAAGTTAGAACTCTCATTTAAAGTTGAATTTATACAAGGTGAATTCTTTAAAACCACCTTTGCATTTATTGCAGTGGTCCGCAACTTTTTGGTATAGGGAACAAACTGATTTTGTGGAAGACAATGTACCCCCCCCCCCCCCCACCATGGGGCGATAGGTTTGATGGCAGTAGCGTCACTGCCTCAGCTCCGCCTCAGGTCGTCAGGCTTTAGTATCTCATGAGGAACATACAGCCTAGGTCCCTCTCATGTGCAGTTCACAGCAGGGGTCACCCTTCTGTGAAGCTGTAACTTGGCCCCTGATGCTACAGGAAGCAGAGCTCAGGGGGTTACGTGAGGGACGCGGAGCAGCTGGAAAACATAGGAAGCTTGGCTTACTCCCTGCTCACCTCCAGCTGCATGACCTGGTCCCTAATCGAGCACCAGAGCAGGTCTGTGGCCTGGAGGACCTCCAAGTGGCCGTCTGGCAATAATACAGGGTCAATATGTGTTGCTGAGTTCAGACTGATCCGAGTTCTCATTATGTACTCCTGTATCTCTTTACAAAGAATTGCTTTTGTGATTACATAATGGGTATTTATCTTGTTTCTCAAATATAAACTTAGTTATCTATGTAAGTATAAGGTATGTTAGACAAAAATGTACTACAGGATAAATCTTATTAAGATCCAATTCAGGCCTATCTCCCTCCCCTCCCGTCCCTTTACCCATTTTCCTCTCGAAATCTTCCTTACTGCCTTCAGTAACTGAGATGAGCTTTTCCTGTGTCCTTCTGATATCTCCCTTACACTTCCACCTTAGCACGTGCCATGTCATGTGACTGTCACGTCTAGATCATTAGCACAGCTTCTATTATACATTTAGTTGTCATAATATTTTTTAAGGAATAAATGTATGTGCCATATACTTGATTTAGAGCCAACCTAGACTAGGACTCAGGAGAGAAGGCGATTTACTAATGAATTTCAGATTTGAAATCTCTTTTGAAGAAAAATGAACTATTTATAGAATTGAATACATCTGAAGCATAAATACTCTGCCAGGAATATTTTCCCAATCTTTGGTTAAAATAACAATAGTCGATTTCCTTCTTGCAGAATGTGTAAGATCTGTGTAGATCAACTAAACACCAAGACCCCGGCCTAAAATCACCTGTTAGTATGGGGAGGAAAAGAGGATATACCAGTAACAAAAAGACACCCCGAATCTCTTGGATTTAATGTCACCTAAAGTCTGCATACTTATCTATACAGAAATATATGAAGATGAAACAGCATTTAGACATTTTCATGTTCCTTCTCAATATATAAATATGTTAGTTACCATGGCAACAGCAGATATAGATTCTCTTATTCTATTTTTATTATAAGAAAAAAAGGAGAAAATGAAATATTTTATCACTTTTCCATGGATCTTTCAATGAGTACTTTGGCAATCATCTAAGATATTTGGAAGAATATGTTAAAATGAGAATTGAAGATTCTTCTGTAATAAAAATATTTGAACTATTTACAAAAATATCAATGAATAATTCACAAAACATGTACTATCAAGTGGTATACAGTTCCAAATAATATGAAACCTTCTGGTATGGAGAAAGTGATATTCTTCTTTCTTTATTTGAATATGAAACGGAGTAAGAATTATTTTAAAGAAACAGCATCTGAAACTTGAGGGCAGAGTCCTTTCTTTTTATACATATACGTAATATCCAATAAAAATAAGGCTATTGTTTTATGTTTTAAATAAATAAGAAATCAATGACCTAAAGCTATCTTATAAGACATTAACCTTTCACTATGGTTTGAGTGTGTCCCCCATAGTTCGTGCTTTGGAGCTGTGTCTTCTCTCCGAGACCGTGTTGGAAGACAGTGTGAGGGGTAGAGGAGGATTCACGAGGCAGAACCTTCATCGATGGATCAGTGCCTTTCCCTTATGAGTGAGTTCTGCTGTGGCAGGAATGAGTTAATAAAGACAGACTAGGTTGTTGTCTTAGCGACTTTTCCATCACTGGGACAAATATGTGGCACCCAAAACTTAGCAGACAAGAGGTTCATTTGGTGGATGGTCTCAGAGCTCTCGGGCCATGGTGAGCTGGTACCAAGACAGAATCGCATGGTGAAAGGGTGCGGGGACGACAGCTCTCAAACCATGACAGCCCGGAAATAGAGACAGAGTAGGAGTAGGCTGGGGAAAGAACACGCCCTTCCAGCTCACACTCCCAGTGACCCAGCTCTTCCAACGGGCCCCAGCTCCTAACAGCAGTCAGCTAGGAACGTACTGGTGAATTAACCCATGCTCTACGCACTCTGACCACATGAGACTTTGGGGGACATGTCAGAACTAACCCTACCGGTCACCACAAAGCAAATCCATCCCTTGTGCTTTGTCCTTCTGCATATTCCTACTGTTTATTCAAGATATGAAGCATCTAGAAGCCACACAGATGGGGTTCTTGGAATTCCCGGCTCTAGAACCATGAGCTACAGTACATTTCTTTTCTTTATAAATATCCAGTCTGAGATTTCCTGGTACAGCAACAGAGAATGGACTGACTAAACTTTAGGAGGAAAAAAAAAACTTCTCAAGAAGACTCAAGAATCACATTTACTACCATGGTAACATCACACTGTAACACTGGTCAGGATGATGGACTTGCTGTGGCTTATGAAACTCATTCAAAGAATAAATTAGAAGGGCAGCCAAGTAACACTATATTAAAGAAAACCTTAAACTTATATTCCATGTTTTCTCTTCCCTGAATGTTGGACACAGAGCTTAATCTGAATACTCAGACCCATTTGGAGGATCGTAAGTTCTACAGGCCTTGTAATGGAGTTACAGTCTTGATCCACTGCTACCTCCTCTTCATCGTCCCGGTTTCACCGTTTCCTTACTAGGCAGCACTGCCTACCAAGGCACCTGAGTCCCAGACTGCAGGACTATTGTCTATTCCCTCAAGGAACCCTCACCGTTCATTAAACCATCCAATAAACTGCTAACTTGCACAACTTCGCCTCCTCCTTACTCTCCCCAATCTGTCACCTAATCTTTCCTACAATGAATCCTTTTCTACATGAATACCCCTCATTCCCTCTACGTAGCAACAGTAGATCCCCTTCTGATCTCTTTTTCTCCTTTTGGTCGTGGCTCCTCATGTTCATCCTCTACACAGTACTGATGTTGACATCAAATCCTCACTTGCCAGTTTCTCACCTGACACCTCCACACAGCCCTCCCTGACAGAAAATAGAACATTTCTACGGTCTCTATCCTTCTGTCCACCCTCACAATCCTCCACTCTCTGAAGTGATTATTCTTCTCCAATAATTCCAAGCTGTTTGTCATTTGCCATCTATGAAGGTTTTTCTCATCTTTGTTTTTCTGTTGTATAGTTCTTGTTTCTTAGACTTTCCTTTTCTAGATTTCTTTTTTGACTTACTCCTACTTACCCTATAAGTATCCAGGCAGCCTCTTCCACGAAACCTCCCTGGAGCCCTCAGCAGGTTTATTTCTCTTTGCCCCTACCGTACTTTTTCTCACTCTGCCACAGTGCCCATCACCCTCCTGACTCTACACTTTTGTCTTCACTCTGTGACAACCAACAAGGTCAAGACCTTCACTGAATCCTTAGTCTCTGGCATCATACTTCGGTGGGGATGAAAGGCCAAGTTCTTAGCAAGCTTAAATAATCAGGTAGCATGATTTCAGGTCATTCATACTACATGACTACATCTGGGGTAATTTTCTGACAGCTACTCTTCAAGGAAGAATTTTTCACAAGTTCTTAACAGCTATTTCATTTTGAATCAAACTTCACACAAAAGCAGGACAAACAGATTGTTAAACTGAACAGCAGTATCAAGGCTTAAGAAGGGGAGATAAAAAGTTTTTCTTGGTTCCTTGAAGAGAGTATGCGGCAAGCTTCAGAATTATAGGCCCATGTATATATAGAAGTCACATGCTGGGTTGGACAGAATCCCAGACCACGTGGCATTGACTAAGAAACAAAATTTCTCAGTTTTATTGGAAAAAATAGCAAAATCTAAAACCTTTAGGTTTTGTTTCTATTTTTGGTTCAGGGAGATATATTCTGTCACTTCTGTGGCCCACAGAATGTCACCCAGTGTTTGAGGACACTCAGGTATGCTGGTTATGCTGTGCTCTGAAGAGACAAAAGCACTCAACTGAATTCTAATGGCTTAGACAAGTATGTTCTGACAAACACTTCGTGTATTACACTAGGACATGAATTGGACATTGGGAATGACTCTACATTAGCCAGTACAGGATATGGGCTCGTCTTTGAGCACCAGGAGGTGACACAATGAGAAGTGGAGGGGTACCTGGTATCCATTGTTACAGCCATCCATTCATATCCTCAGAAAATGTCCTTTCCTGTATGCAGGAAAGGACTAGGCAGCTGGCCAGCTAATGTGATAACAATTTCTGCTTGACAAGGCCAATAAAGAAGAGCTTCGTTTTTTTTTAAACAGAGAGGTTCCTTACTTTCTTATATTCTCATAAATATTAAGGATAATAATTTCATTGGAAAGTGGTCCAAATAATTTTATTGCACTTAAGAAAACCTCAGACCTCAGAAAGAAAGTGCAGTGTCTCCCTGTCTACTCCTATTGTCTGGTAGTCATTGTCAAAGACACTCTACAAGTGGCTACAGGATGTGATTTGATTCCACAGATTTCAATCAGTGGTCGTGGAAATAAAACGTGAAGCACGGGAAATTTTTACTGCCTAGCTACAACATACACCTACGTATTTCCCAGGGAAATGCAGATTTGTGACTTATGAGCAGTAGAACTACATACTATCAATACTGAAAATAATAACAAATTAATCTGCAGTACCCTGTATGTTGTAATAATTTATCAAATTATAATAATTTATACAATCAAATAATTGGGAGGACTTTGTGATTTGTAAATCCACCTTCTCCCTTCCTTATTAGAGCTTTATGAAAGCTCAATGAAAGAGAGCAGCATCCGGTTCCTATTATTCTACAGATGGAAAAATTCTACACAAGAGAGATTCTATGGAAAAAATACAAGTTTACACTAAATCTTGGGATATTTGGTGATTGTCTAGTTTTAAATGTCAGGATCCTTTGAAATAGGCAAAAAAATTGGAACAGAAGCTTTGGTAAAAAAAAATGTGAACTATTCAAACACGTCACACACGCATTTTGCTCAGAGTTAGCTGAAGCTGTCACCATTTGCCATGTAGAATACAACCGGAGAGAACTGTCACACGGCTGATCAGAAGGGCCGAGTGAGCTATCCTGAAGCTTGCAACAAACATTTCAGTGCAGGTATTAGTCATGGATAATAAACACAATCGGATGCTGCTTAGAATATAATGCAAAGTTACAGAAAGAGAAGCAACAAACGTTAAGAACTGTTGGCCAAGAGTAAACTGCCCAGCAAGAGCCACAGAGAGTTCTAGAGTTTTCACGGGTTCCAGTAACTCTGGAACTATGCAAAAGCTGAGGTCAGGTTTACAATTAGAGCCAGCAGAAAAGAATAAACAGGCGTTTAATACTGTGAAACTAATTAGCAAGTTGATATCTGGGCTTGGGTTTGCAAAGCTTTCCTTCTCTTTGAGGGTCAGAAGAAGATATGTGGATCTCGTGAAAACACAGATCCCAATTCTGTAGTTCTATGGGGAGACTGTTGCTTCTGCATTGTTCCAAGTGACCAGGTAACACCATGCTGCTGGTCTACATGCCATCTGTGTGGAGCAATATTCTAGACAGACTGTACTAGAAAGAATCTCACCAGAAACGCAGCACATGTACTTTGTTTCTTTGATTTGAGGAGATGTGCTTCTGCACCTGGGAGCACCCCTGCCTTCGGATTCTCACAACCCCTCTACTAGTCCTGTTTTGTTTTAAGATCTTTTGGGATTTTTTTCCCTATTATGTAAAGTAGATCCTCACGATTCACAGGTTTCTCATTTCTGCCATAACATGCACCCGAAACCCTCAAATCAATACGCACTGTTGGCTTTTTCAGTCATTTTCAGACATTGGTAGGGTAATGAGAAAAATGCAACTTATCCAACGTGTGTTCCCAGGTGAGGTCACACGAAGCGAAGTTCTTCTTTGGAGCTTTAGCTTTCATGCTATAAACAACTGCCTTTTCTGTGGTCTGTATGCTGTCATATTTTTACGGGGTTTTTTTGTGCTTTTAGTTAGTGATTTCACTGTTTAAAATGGCTCCCAAGTGTGGTGCTGAAGTTATCCAGACTTCCTAAGTATAAGGAGGCTGTGATATGCCTCAATGGAACAGCAATGACAACAACAAATCCCACTCATCACCTAAAGTCTGTTCAGGCACAAGCTGTAGGGCCACTGGCCATCTGAGTCAACGTTAATGAACCATTGAGAAGTAGTGAGAAGTGTACACTCCAGACAGAGTAACGTGCTAGTAAGCTTGTGGTCTCCAAGCTCCAACCCCAGGGCTGCCATTTTCCACGTGGGAGAACGCTTTCTTCTACTTACCCCTTGCAAAAACTACAACATTCCTAAAATTGTGATGAGGTTTAAAGAAATTGCTGCACAAGTGCACAGTGGCCAACTTGAAAACTCTCAGGATGACAGTGGCAGAAAGCAAGTACTGAATTACGTTAGCTGTCATTAATGTTTATTATTTATATAACATCAGAAAGCACTGGAGGCTTTTATAATATCACACTATCAGTGGCCCAGCTAAGATAGGAACACAGGTCTTTTGAGTCTAACACCAAACTCACAGCGGAAGTTATCCAGGGAAGAATGAGAAACGTGTGCAGCCTGTATGTGCGGCTGGTCTTTGGCCTAAATAAAAGAGTTATGGGCTGTGCAGCGAAAGGCAGGCTGGGATAGGGTCAATCAGTGAGAGGGAGGGAAAGGGGTGCCTCTGAGCGGTGGCCGCCATTCCTGGTGTCAGATCTCGGACCCCTCTGTTGTGCAGCTTTTTATAGAAATGCCTGTGGAAACATAATGGTAGGCAGGGGTGACCGCAGTTCAGCGTTTCAGACATACCATCTTTTCTCTCTAGTGCTGCGGGGGTTATACTACAAATTGAAAGATCTAGCTACATGAAAAGAAGCTGACACATTGAGCCAGGATGTCTTTTCTTGTACAGAAAGCTCTGATCTTCAAGTTAGCCCATCTGGAAGGGGCAGTTTTGACAAGAATAATTCCACATTTTGCCCTTGCAGGGCCAGCAAGCTTAACAAAAGAATTAGAACCACATCCGGGATTGATGAATTAAAAAACAAAAATCTTTATGTGACTCTGGAATTTTAAAAAAAGGACAAAATGGATATAAAACATCCACAGTACTTCATGCCCACAGCAGGTAGAATGCCTTGATTTGTGGAATAGAAAGCGGGCTCCTTGGGGCTATAGGGTGTTCAGAAGAACCCCTCTTTGTCACCCCTTCCTGCCCCATGGGTGAACGGTGGCCCCACTCCCATCCCAGAGGGAACTCCTTAAAAGGTCTCACCAACTCTGCCGGGGGAAGCCGAGAAGAGTGGCTGACTTGCTTTCTTGCATGTTAAGATTTCTTGCACTGGATAAACAGAGTTTTCCCCAAAGATCAAAGGAGAGAGCTTTTTAAAGAAAAGGGATTGTAAAATGGAGGAAGATTATGTGATTCAGGGAAACAGTGGGGAGTAAAAAAATTAAATAAATAACAGGAGTTTCTTTTTCAAAAAATCAACATGGAGGCTGCAGAATTAAAAAAACACAAGGCACAGGAAAGAAAACTGTACTTGGTGTAATTTGCAATGGGCATGATGCTGGGTGCTACAGATGCCCTGGGCCAGGTCATACTCTGAACAGGTCTGTGGAGCAGGTAGAAATTTCTTCATTTCACTATAAGAGAACTAGACCCAGTCAATTTTCAAAGCTTTACCCAAAGTCACACTGGCAGTCAATGACCAACGATGGAGAAGAGATTCCAACACATACCTATAGGACTTTAAAGAATCAGCTCTTTGCAAAACAAAGCCCTGCAAAACCAATAATTATATTTGTTGAGTACTTTCTGAGTACCGGATTCCGTTTTACAGATTTTTTCCAAAATTATTTTTGTTAGCATGTACTTGTGATAAGTCATAATAATACCATTCAGCTCAGGGAATGGGTACAGCTACATTTTTCATCTTGGTCATTTTTAATTCCCTTCACCTTTCTCATGCTCCCACCACCCTACATTTATCTCTTTCTATTTTTATTATTATTATTAGCATGTATTCGTGGTATACGATGGTTACATTAAACCTGAGAATTTTGCCCACACATATTTCTCATCAACTTCGCATTCCCTTCCCTTCCCTGTGTCAGGCCCTCCCCCGCTTCCTCATTCCCCTGACTTCCAGCATCTCACCCGTTTGACTCTTAGTTATTGATACTCTGGGTTTTTCATACCAGAGAAACCATGCAATATTTTCTTTTCTGAATCTGACTCAATTCTCTAATAACAGTCTCAAATGAAGTCTCACTTTTAAATTGGGTCTTTGATTTTGAGCAGTCCATTTCTCTTCAGTTCTTAATTCTTAACCCCTTTTGTCCAAGGAGTAGGTGGTAAATTTTTATTCTCATTCTGTTTTCTCTTCAGTCTGCTGATTGTTTCCTTGGCTGTACAGAAGATTTTTAACTTGATATAATCCTAGTTGTTAATTCTGGGCATTATTTCTTTGCACTACTTGTCCTATTGAGAAAGATTTTTCCTAAGCCTGTGCCTTTGAGAATTTGACCTATTTAGTCCTCCAGGAGGCTCAGTGTTTCTGTTTTAATATTTAGGTCTTTGATGCACTTTGATTTGATTTTAGTAAATGTTGAAAGGTATGAATCTAGATTCATTCTTTTACATGTACATAACCAGTTCTCCCAGAAACAACTATCAAAGAGGTATCCTTTCTCCAATGTTTGTTCATGATCTCTGTGTCAAGGATCAGATAGCTAAAAGGTTTTGAGATTATTCCTACATTTCCAGTTCGGTTCCACTGGTTCACTTATCTGTTTTTATGCCAGTATATTATATTTCACCATTCCTTTTTGATTACCTTGCTGTCCAGAATCATTATGCCACCTAGTTCTGTTCCACTCATTAGTCTGTCTGTTTTGGGGCCGGTGGTATGTGGTTTGTATCACTGTTGCTTTGTAGTATAATTTGATGTCTGGAATCATCACAACACCCGCTTTTGTCTTGCTGTTCAGGATTGCTTTGGCAATTCTGGGTGTCTTTTGGTTCCATGTGAATTTTAGGATTGTTTTTTCAAGTTCTGTGAAAAATGTTGGTATGCTGATAGTAACTGCATTGAGTCTGTGATATCAGTTTTGGCAATATGGCATTTTAATATTACTCTGTTTATCAAGAAACTGGAGATATCTTTCTATGTTCTAATGTCTGCTTCAATTTCTTCAGCTTAATATAGTTATTCCAGAGGTTCTTCACTTCCTTGGTTAGGCTTATTCTTAGTTATTTAATTGTGGGGGGATTGTTCTTATCTCTCTCAGTGACTTCATTCTGAGTATACAGAAATGCCGTTAATTTTTAAATTAATATTGTATCCCTGAAATTGGCTAAATTTGTTACTTAGTTCAAGTCTTTTGGTGGAGAATTTGGGCTCTTCTATGTATAGAATCATGTCATCTGCAAATAAGGATAATTTAATTTTTTCCCGTTTAATATGTATTCCCTTTATATCATCCTCTTCCCTGGTTCCTCTGGCTGGGGTTTTGAGTAATATTCTTTATAGAAGTAGCCAGAGTGGATGACCTTGTGTTGCTCCCGAATAAAGGGGAATGCTTTCAATTTTTACCAAAGTTGTACAGATTTTACATGAATCCACTAATTGAATCTTTCCAGTAATGTGATTTGTGCACAATTACACTCCCTTCATAG
Source organism: Ctenodactylus gundi (assembly GCA_004027205.1). Taxonomy (NCBI): domain Eukaryota; kingdom Metazoa; phylum Chordata; class Mammalia; order Rodentia; family Ctenodactylidae; genus Ctenodactylus; species Ctenodactylus gundi. The sequence continues at coordinate 47,577 of PVKB01001020.1, read as the reverse complement.
ATGTGGATAATCATAGCTTAGAACAAGTAGTTTGACATTAGCCTCTAAAATCCCGAAAAAAGACTCACTGCACGGAAAGTTGCCAAGTTGACAAGATTCTTAACCAGTTTTTGAATTGGTGTTTAGGCAAAGTCTCAATGTGGGGGTGCTGTCAAGGGGTGGGCCACAGGGAAAGGACATCAGAGGGTGTCAGGAATCCCATGCCCCTCCAACTGTCACAGAGCAATAAGGAGTGAGGCCCAGTGAGGGGACCGGGCCAGGCAGCCTAAGCAAACAGGGAAGAAAACACAGAGTAAGAAACTCAGAGCAAATGTGGGGAAGTGAAGGAGCAAGAAGGAAAAAAATAAAAGCCATCTTGATGGTTGAATTTGGTGGCACTAAGAAACACACTTGCTATCAGCTAGAGACCTCACAGGAGTTGGGGGGACAGGGCCAAGATAAATCCAGGGCAGGCTGTCTCACTGTGAACGTGAAGAAGAGGATTTGAGGCCTGTTCAGAAATGGTCTCTATTTTTTCCAAGACCAAAATTTAGGAGAAAGAAAGCTATAATCGCGCTGGGGCTGGCAGTATATTTACCAAGGCAGGTCATAGGGACTGGAAAACCAAGGGTAAAAGGACATTAATTTAAAGTTTTGCTTAGCTGGAGAGTAACCAGAGGCAGGATGAGTGGCCTCTGTACTGCTAGCCCTGGTCCTCCATCCCACACCTCTCACGTGCTGGACTAAGAGGTGCCCACTGGGGAGCTGGCGTGGGTGGTCAAGAGCTTCCACCCAGGGCATAAGGTGAGCCACAGAGAGGGAGAGCGTGGGTTCTCTCTCAGGAAACAAGGCAGCCAAACTCCAAGCCTGTCTGCTGCCCCGTAGCAGACAGTTTCCACTTCCTTACTTCACTCAAACCGCCCTGTTCACAAGGACAAAGCGGAAGTCGCAATGTTTCCTGTGTGGCCAAGCAGTTTATCCAACTACGCATCCGTATACTTTGGTACGTTCCGGCAACTAAGCAAAGCTGTCCTCTGCCAAGCCCTGCTGATCCCAATACGCACTCTGAAGGTGGCTCGCCTCTGCCTCTCCGCTCTGGGGTAAAGAGGTATCCTCTGCTGGCCAGCCACGCAACTCCAAGTCTGATTGATTTTAAGAGAAAATTGCCCGCCTTTAGAGTAAATAAAGTCGAAAGCAGAGCCAAGCGACTTCACCCGACTCCCTCCCCAGCTACTGAAGAGCGCGCTTCCTTCAGCTTTTATTGCCTTTCTCAGAAAGTTTCTATTTAGCTTAACAGAAGTGAGCACAGATTCTAGACCAAAGGAGGGAAAAACAGGACAAGACAAGGCTAGTAAGTAAACGATATATCAGCTCGGACTTTGCTTTTTTATTTATTTTGTAAGAAATCCCTCTCGTCCTCTCTCTTTTTCTTTGATTTGTATTTTTTTCGACAGTCAATTGTAGCACTATAAAATATCAGTAAAATAGATAAAGGCATAATATTTAAATGGCAAGAGTGAAAAAGAAGGGGCAGAAAAAATTATGCGTTCAAAGTCATCATTGTAAATAATACGGTATACAGGAAGTGTCCACAGCCCCGCTGGTGGAGACAGGGAACAGCGCCGTATGAGCTAGGAACCACGCCTTGTTTTCTGGGGAAGCTGTTTCTGTGCCAGTGAGCAAAGATGCTAACAAAAGAGGGTAAAGCCCTTTAGATGTGTGTCCTGGGTGTGCCATGTGCTGTGTGTTACGTAAGGCGTTCCCTTTGCCCTCCCCCGTGCTCGGTTCTCTTCCTTTCTTTAGTTTGAGGATTAAAGGAGGCCATCCTACGTGGAGCTGTCAGAAATCAGTCAACGTGGGTTGAAATTAACCGCAGTGAGCGACGCCCAAGTGGGTTAAATCTGAAGGGAAAATGCAGACGCTGTATTCCTAAGAAGTTTCAATAATAGCATCTACATTATTTATTTTCTGGGCTTTAATTCAAATAGCCAACAGCACAGGAAAAAATAAAAAAAGAAAAGGTTGTACGCCGTGTTTCTTGCAGTATAGGTGTCTCAACCTAACGAGGCTCCTGGATCCGAGTTTGCCTCTGCATATCACCAGGGGTGATTATAGCTTGCAAAAGTAGACCCGAAATAAGGCATGCCTTCCCGTGTCTTGGGCTGTAATTAAAGCCACAAGCCATCAGATACCAAAGAGGCCAGCTGCAGCCCTTCAAACCTTTAGCACCCTGGCATTAAAAATAGATTACAGCACAAAATATGTACCAAAAATAATCCCAATAAAAAATTTGCACATTTGATTACTATAATTGATTTTTTTTCTTCTAGTTATGAATAAATGACCCAGGCTAAATGCCAGTTCCTTGCAAAGAATTTCATTTAAGCTTCACTGAATTGAAAAGGCTCAACCAGACTCAACATTTCCAACTTCCTAGCAAGTAGCAGAAAATCTACCTGACAGTTGCTATGGAAACACGAACAGGAAGAGTGAACCACCAGCCTATAAATCCACAGAGAAACCTTTCTTAATTGGAAGGCCTTTAACCCACACATTTTTCTCATAGCTGCAGAGCTTATTTCTAAAGAGATTATTAAATTCCTCAATTGACTTATGAAGGATGCTTCCCACTATATTACTGCGCTTTCGGTCGCTCGTTCTTTATATCTGTTTCCAAAATTACAAAGCAGACCAGGGATAATAAAAGTTAACACAGATGTTTCAATGAAAAAATCCATATGATCTTCCGAAAATAACTTCCGTGGCGATGCGGGACAAAAAAAGGATTCCGATACAAGAGGCAAGCTGGTGTGACTATGTTTGTTTCGAATGTATATCGAAGGCAGCAGCCTTCCTCGTCCCTCCTACCACCCCGACATTGTCACGGGGCGGACAGTCTTGGCATTTCCCAGTGTTAAGAAGACTGACCACACAGGAGAAATGAACAGGCCAGGCGGAGGGATACGCTCGTTACACGCTTGCTCTTGGTTCCTTTACAGTGCACTTTGCAACTAGTGAGGTCGTCCTTACTGACTGGTAGGATGGCCTAAACCGGAAGGACGTAAGCACAGTTTAATGTCTGTACATTTTAACTGTGTGGGGTAGTGTGGAATCTGTAAGACGATCCACGCGAGACAAAAGAATTCTGACAGAGAAGGGAGACTGGGTACTGATACACGTGTCACCCATCGACACACCATCTTCTTCCTTCCCGTCATGTTAGAAAAATGCCACTCCCCTGTGCAAACCAAAGCCTGCGCCTTTGTTCTCCCGCCCTCCAACTCCTTCAGACAACTTCCCATAGCGACTTTCATTTCCTGTCTCTGCGTTTCCCATACTATTTTTTTTCCTTTTTGTGATCAGCTTTTAAATGCACCTTTATTTCTTCCAACTTGAAAAACAGAAATCAACAAAACCCTTCAACAACCCTATGTTTCACTTTTATAATGGAAGTTGCATGAATTTTGTTCTCCTTACTTCCTCCTTGTTCACTCATTCTCTCTCTCTCTCTCTCTCTCTCTCTCTCTCTCTCTCTCTCTCTCTCCCTTTTCCTCTTCCTCTCCTTCCAGCTCCCAGAAAGACAGTTCCCACTTTGCTTTTCAGCACACACAGTCTCGTTACAGGCACCGACTTCACATCTGGTGTGGCGGACGACGCCTTATTTCTTTATACCAACTATTTTTGCTTCTGTCACAGGAGACTCTCCGGCTTGCCTTCTCCCCTTTTACTAGTTCATCTTCCGCCTGCTCTGTGATATTTCACGCGCTATTTCATACACCTTCTCTCACTTGGTACCTTCTTTGGGAAAACTCCTCCCTCCCATGGCTTATGTTACCATCAAAGCACTAATGACTCACATATATTAATTTCAACCTCATTGTGAAAAGGGGGTTAAAAAACCTATGTCCTCGGGTTCCTGAGGGCTCTAGAGATAGTTGTTAAAACTTAAAAATGGGCTTGACACATTTTCTGTACTCAGAGGAAAAGTTAGCAATTAGTAGAGCATATTTGACACACTTTACAGGTAACACGTACAAACCCGAACTCACTGTCTTGTCCTTAGAGGGTTTCTTCATCTTAGTTGCTTCCCCCTAAACCCCATTTCTGAGCCTTTAAGCCCACTGCAATCTCTAACCTCAGAAAAAGTCACTTTTAGCTCTCATAAGTCAGAGACTGTTTTATGGTCCTACATTATAAAACATCGTATCTTAACTACAATTTACCTGCATAGAGTATTTTTGAGAGGGAAAATTGTGTGTGTGTGTGTGTGTGTGTGTGTGTGCGTGTGTGCATGTGTGTGTGTGTGCATGTGTGTGCATGTGTGTGTGTGTGTTTTAATTACTAATTCATACTTGACAGTGATTTATTGAGCTATGGATGAGTCAGACGACACCAATGCATAAAATGTCATTCACTGAAAACATTTCTACTTATTCCTCCATGGTTATCTTGAGAGGCCTTTGGGTAGCTTCTTGTTTCATTATACGCAGTCTCATTTTATGAAAATCTAGATGCCACCAGTTTACCTTATGGATGCATCCGTCACCACTTTGGAATTACAAAATTATATTGGATGAGATGGAATTTTTAAGTAACACGGGGCATTTGGTGCAAAGTATGCGGGAGGGGTCTGAGGAAAGGCTGAGAGTCTGATGTGCGATCCCATATTCTCCTCCACTGAGGGCATTCTCTCAGCATTTGGATACAAATTCCTCTTCTATCTGAAAAATTTATCTTGTAGGCCATACAACTGTTAATCTTCCATTGAGAAATTGTCTTCTATTAAACTTTTTACTTCATGATGTGAACAAAGCTTACTTCTGGTTAATGTGCTCAGGTGTGTTACGGCAATGCAGCTGGAGAACTTTCATAGTGGTGCCAACTGGGTGCTGGCACGGGCACAGAATGACTGGTCAATGGATTCAAGTAGCAACCGAGGAGAAGAACGTGGGGCATAAGGAAACAGGAAGCTTTCGTCTAACTGCTGCTACAAAACAAGTTACCTGAAATTAATATATGTACATAATTATTTCGCCACAGAAGCTTGGTAGCTGGAAGCCCTCCTGACTTACAGAGATGAGCAAATATCTGCACGCATATACTCCTAGGGCTACCATCTTGTGGTTTCCATTCTTTTCAAAGACTTCCTTTGTGTCTGGTGTGCACACCTCTGAAAGTGTTGCTCAGACTTTCTTTCCAGCAAAGCAGCCATTTTTCATAACTGCCCATTTGAGGAAAGTAGATACAAATTTTGGAGCTTTGATGGTCAATGGTCTAATCTGGAATCTAGTTTTGCCTCTTGATGCCTGGATGACTGTGGAGAAACTTACCAAATCTCAGCTGCTTCCATGGTGAAAAATAGACAATAGTACAGAACCAGCCCTCAGAGATTGTTGACAGAAATGTCTCATGTTACAAGGGTAAGACTGCTAAGGTGGATAAATATTCGGTAAAATGTAGCTGCAAAAAGGATGTTATGAACAGATCCAGGCTACATGGGGTCAATTCAAGTGAACATCACTGCTAAATGTTCTGGTGCAGTGATCAAAGGGATAGGTGGACGAATTAGGTCAGGCATTGTTTCGCCACCTGGAACATCATTTAGGATTTGAACATTAATGACTGTTTGCTATCCCTTTAGCTCTGCCCCTTGCTGGAACACACAATTTCAAAAATATCTCTTGCAGAAGGAGGTTTTCACTGTGCTCTTTAAATTTTAGAAAAATAAAGTTTAACTTGATTATTGAAAACCACATAAAATGCTAAAGTAACTTCAGAGACATATCTGTATATTTCAGGATAATTACATACTGGATAGAAAGCAGGTCTTTGTGTGGACAGTCGAATCAATTTTTTTTCCCTCTAAAACAAAAGTTCAAAAAGTATATGGCAAACCAAGAGTGAATTTGTAAGTTTAGCTTATTGATTTGATTCAGTGACCTTCACTCCACATACGGCATTAAACCATAGGCTGTGTTGACACTATTTTCATGTCAGCTAAGTAATTTAATCCTCTTCAGAACAACGAAAAACACGCAGATTTTTGATTCTCTTCCCATGTTCCCCAAGGTCTAGAATAACAGGGCCTTATTTAGAAACAAAGGCTACCGGGGTAAAAGCTCCCTCTACCTGGGAGGGGTCCTGAGTGGGCTGCCCCTACTCTTCCTATTTTTACCAATAAGAACCCTGAACTCAGGGAAGTATAATAACCTTCATAACTCAACAGAAAACCCAGCAGAATCAAGACCCGACCCACCACCTGCTAACAATGTCTAGTATTACTTCCCTTAAGGCAACCTTTTGTGGTGACACAGCATCACGCCGTGATCTTGTCGTGGCAGTAGCTTCACAATCCCAGTGCTTTCTATTCATTCTTTTCCCTCCTTCCTTCCTTCTTCCCTCCTTTTTCCTCTTCCTCTTATTTTTTCTTGTTTCCTTTTTGCACACATATATGTTTCCAGCCTAAACCACTTACCTTTCTACATCCCATATAATAAGTTATGTAGTTTGGTTGCTTATATGGAAAGATTTTTTTTTGAGAGATACCACTGCCACTTCCTTTCCTTAGGAACAAAGGGGACAACCCTCTGGTACAGAGCAGGTGGCTATTCCTCCACTCGCCACGACATAGCCCCAATACCTCCTCCTGTCCAAAAGTTAGCACAAATCCTACTCTCAGGTAGAGAGTGTGTTTCCTCTCCCCTTTTCAATTTTAGTGCCATGTCTCTTTCATGTAACTGTAGATGTACAAAGTCATGCACAAGAAGACCTCAAAATTTTAAGAGTGAGATTTTATCATAAACCCAAATTCTAATTTATAAGCCTCATTACTGAATATGTCATAAGTACTTATTTTGGTATTAAATATCATTTACATGTATGCAATGTTATTAAAATTAGTTTCCAACGGGTTATTATACAGATAAATAAACAGAGAAGACTGGACAGCACACAAGGCCACGGGTCAGAAGACAACTTTTCCAGTTAAAGAGAAATCACAAAGCATATATATTGGTCTCCATCAATCCAGTGATCTTTCCTGTGATATTTATGAAGGTTTTTCTCTTCATCGAAGCTTTGCCATTTCGTGTCACTTTCTGCTCTCAACAGACTCTGCAGTTTATGTTCCTGTAACTTATTTCTCAAGGACGACTTGATGAAAAAGGACAAGGCTTAGCAACAGACTCACAAAATTCCAAGAAATCTCGCCATTTTAGGAAGAAGAGGCTAAAACAGACAAAGCTGCTTCCAAGCGATCATATCAATAAACTGGGATTAGAAAGAAAAAACCTGGATTCAGAGTGAGACCTTACTCTTTATTCTATGTTGATCTTTCCTTCTCACTATGGCTCATTCTTTAGGTAAAAATGAATTCCTGTTTAAAAGCCCACCTTTGGATTCTAATTCTCATAGACGACAGAGTATCTTACACTAGATAAGACCTAATGCTGATAATAAGTATACTGAAAAAAATTGTCTGAAGGCACTGGAGCCTACCCCAAGTTAAGGTGGACAACGAAAGAAGAAAAATGCAATGGTGAAACCTGTGTAACGTGGCTTTTCACCTAAGGCCAACCCTTCAATCCCTTCACCAGAAGTGGATGAAATCAAGGTAGATGTTGCAGTTTTATTAACATGACGAATCAGAGCATAAAGTCTGGGATGTAGAGCAGTGAAGAATTCAGGAGTAGAGGAATCCTGCAAAGAATGGGGCCAGCCAAGGAGAACTTCCAAATTAGTACGTGAGCTCCCATCAAGTCCTATAGATCTTGAATGATGTATTTGTGCAAAAAGGAGACACCAAAGGGTTCAGAAGGAAAGAACAATTTAGAGGTGAGACAGCTGAGATGTGGCTGTCCACCCTAGGGAAGACTGAATTAAGAACGCAGGTCCCTCTGGGTTGGAGGGTTTTGGGAAGTATTTTGGGCATTTCATGGAATTTCCAAAAGGGCTAGGAGCAATACATTCAAACACTAAGAGAATCACCCAAGAATTAAGGGTAAAATTGAGCTAGACCTATTTCCACAAACTCAAAACTAAACACTTCTCAGGTTAAGTTGATGATTTCTGATAACCTAGCCACGTTCTAGTGCAAGAGGTGTGGCTCCTTGAGGTAAGAGAATGCAGAGTCTCAATAACAAAATAACTGATATGAATCTGTAAACTGAGATACACAAACAGAAATAGTCTATACAAGTTGACCTGTACGTGAGCTCGATGTAAGAACTTGCAGTCAGGTACTTAAAAATATTCTGTGATAAATATTTTTAAAAATGTACAGAAATAATAAATTTAAAATATATAAGTATAAAAACAACATGGTAACAAGACAAATGGCAGGAAGGGAGTACAGATGAAAATGTGCTGTTACCAAATTCTTACATTAATCACTACTTGATATTATTGCCAAGATATAGTTTGTTAATATCAATACAGATATAGTAACCTTAGGTAAACTCTGTTGTTGTTATATAGAGATATTTGAACTCCAGGAACTGAGGGATTTAAACAGAACACCAAAAATGGATAAATAAAACAAGTAAGATGTATTATCCAATAAGTAATGAAGAGGATAGTAAGAAAAGAAAAACCACAACAGTATTTATGATGTAAAAGGTCTAAAATATACCTTTTACTTACACTGTGTTTTGCCTCCAAACATTCGAGGTATATTAACAATGTGTTTGCCATTTTTAGTGACAACTCTAGTAAATTTAGTAAATTTAGAGGTGACGGAAGGCTGAGAAGTTCATCAATTTGATTCACCAATAAAACAACTAACTGTAAGGAGCTTCAAGCCCATCCCTCCCACCACCATCCCGCTCAGAAAAATGAGCAAAACCTAAGTAGATGAAATCAGCATCAGGGCAGGGATGGCCTAAACTCTTAGTTTATAAGATCGCAGGGTCGATCTGGTCTAACAGGGAGCACCTATGCCACATAGGGCTGAAATAATAGGACTGGATAAAAGATTTCAAGTCAACTTTTTTTTTTTTTTTGAGACAGTGTTCACTCTGTAGCCTAGATTTCAGGTCAGTTTTTGAGTCTCACATGGATATCTCACACACGAAGCATTACAATCAGTTGTCTTGTTTGAAGGACGTTATTGTCAGTGACAGCGCCTGGGTAACAGGATTCAGAGGATAGTCCAAAGGGAGGAAGGCAGATCCGTCAGGACCAGCTTGAGTAACAGAACGAGCTGGGCAGAGGGCTGCCGCGAGGTGGGACCTCTGAATGTTAAGCATGGGGAAAATTTCTAAGTTTTCTGCATAGCTCAAAGCAGTCCACATTGCCATGACATCATGGATACACATCACCGTGCGTGGTGTCATATTACGTGCACACTCACATAGTAGATCGGTTTAGTTCTGGCATCATTTTATGAAAAATTGCTGCTTACTGGGTACCAGAATCTCAACAGCTATGAATTGAATATCAACTTTTAACTCTGCCCTTTCTATACCACAAATATTCTTTTACTTTGCCACTCCTCATGGCTCTGCTCTGCCAGCTTACCAATAGCATATATTAAGTGAAACATTAAACTTGTGTTTTTCCTCATGGTGGATGAAGTCTCTCCATGTGTTTGTCTGTGTGTGATATGTGTGTGCACACACTCTACTTTGTTTCCACCAGTAAATTTACACAATCATTTGATAGAAGTGACTATGAAGAGTATCTCTCACCTTATATCCACTTTCTTCCTTTCTCAAATGAATTCTGCTTTGCCATTTGTGTTTTTGAGATTTAATAGGGAACATGGTATCAAATGCCTACTCGGTTCCCTCAACACATATATAAAAATTGCAGAAAATATTTGGCTTCATATACCTGTTCACACTTCTAATATGTTGCTTTTATGTGTTATTCTTTCTCCTTGCCTTTGCCTAGTATCTACCAAAATTCACGCATTCATATTTAGAGTTCTTTTTTAATGAAGTTCTCAGGGGGAAGAACTTATCTCTTGATCTGATACCTAAAGTGCAGACCTAAAGCCATAGAGCTCCTGGCTTTGCTCTATGCCACCAGCAGGAGCTATGAAATGCTACCTGAATTCTTCCTCCCATCCAGACCTCAAAGTTTGTGTCAGTACTAAGATATTTAATAATATAAAGTGCTCAGAATAATGTCTAATACGTAATAAGCATGGTTATTTTTGTTCCTCTCTGATATATCTGGAATGTCATCTGGTGAGAGTTTTATGTAATGTACTAGTCATGCCTCACTTTGTCCCTTTGAAGTAATATATTTAGGCAACCCTTTGGTCTTTTGACCTCTTTAATTAATTGTATCATGCTTGGAAAATGTAAGTGTTATAATTACTTGTCTTCAATCTTTTTTCTCTATTAACTTAAGAGCCTCTTGAAGTCAGGGGCAAGGTCCTGTGTTAAGTAAAATAAGCCAAAATGGGCTCAAAAAATCTTCTTGGACAGATACTTTCCGAAACTGGAGGGAGAAACTTCACTTAATGGAAAGATAAAGGGTCATTACAAAGTTTTACAAAAATACAGGTTTCTATCTTACTGAATACAAAACACCAGAATCTATCTAAAAATATTATAAAGAGATTTCCACACTGGGTCAAAAATTTAAAAATTACCATTTCCTAAAATTCAATTGCTTTCTCTCCTATTCTGTGAACACATATTTGCTACAGTTAATAATTAGCCAAGCATTATTTTGAGAAGTGGGAAAAGGAACAAGGAACTTTCCTGACTACAGATAAATAAGGAACAATTTGAATAAATAGTTTAAAGTTTAATCAAGTTAACCATAGTTTGTCTTATAATATCATTAGAGATGTGACCAGAGTTAGTGAATGTTGAACTAAATAATGAAGGGTAAGGGACAGCCTGGTAACATGGTCAGTATAAAGAAGTATGTATAGGCAAGAGGATTAGGAAATTTCTCTAATAATGTTGACAACAGATAATCTTGATTGTTATCCTGACTGGATTAAGACACATTTAGAGAGATGGCTAGATTCTGAGGGTACCGATCTCATTAGGAAAGTGAGCAGCTGGTGAGTCTGTAGCTGAATTTCCTATTAGGAGACAGGGACTATTTGGGGAACGTCAGTCACGGGGGGCTGAGACCTTGGAGACCACATATGATCCCTTCCTCCTTCCTCTCAGCCTCTTGCCCGGCTCTGTACCTGCCAGTTGCCAGGATGTAAGCAAATTTCTTTCCCCAAACACTTCCCCCAGCCCTGTGTTCTTCTTTCCTTGGAGCCAGAGGATCATACAATGAATTCTCTGAAACGGTGAGCCAAAAACAAATCTCTCCATAAGTTTTGCGTGTTTGATATTTTGTTCAAGCAACGGAAATCTGACTAATATTACACCTTCAGTAAGGGGAGCTGTGGCTGTAATCTCATTGCTTGGGAGAGGAGTTAACATGTGAATAAGTAAGAGAAATAATTGAAGATTTTATTAATGATATTACCAGGAAAGAACCACCAAAGGTTAAGTTTGATCTATCGTTCTTCATAGTTTTAGGTTCCAGAAGTGGATGATAATTTTAGAATGGATTCTTTTCCGATGCTACGAGTCTCAATGGTATTGACTGTTCTCATAATGAGAAATTATAACACAGAACAGTCTTCCCTCCGTAACTACAGGGAATTAGTTCCAGTATCTTCCACTGATACGGAATTCCTTTATGATCAACTTCTGTGTGTAAAATTATATTCGTGTATAACAGAATATGCCCTCTCACATATCTGAAACCATCTCGCGATTACCCATACTACCCAACACAATGTAAAAATTGTATAAATATTTCCTACACTCTATTGTTTAGGGAATAATGAAAAGAAAAACGTCTGTACATGTTCAGTACAGATACAGTTTTTCTCCATTAGTTTTAGTCAGATGTTGGTTAAATGCACAGATGTGGAACTCTTGGAGACAGGGAAGGCTGAATGTATGACAGTCAACGTTAATCAGAACAAAGATTTAAGCAATCTCCCTAGGCAACATTTTGAAGTTCTCCATTTAACCTCCATTCAGCTCTTGTAATTCTTTTCTGCTTTTCCCAAGGACACTAGTTTGAATGCCTAGACATCTGATTATTGCTGTTTCTTTTCTTTTTTTCTTTTTCTCTTTGGTTTGTCTTAGTGGATTTTTAATCTCAAGGTTCATAAGAATTACACTTGAGTCTACATATAAGTATGCCATGCATGAAGCTATATTTTATAGGTGACACAGAAATGTTCAAGGTTGATTTGATGACAAATAATTTTCACTTTGTGAGCTAACAATAGAATAGAGTTCTTTATTTTCTTTTTGCAAATATTAGCTGTATTTATTATAATCACTAAGCTTACTTGATGTGCTATAGGCTCTCTATTTCTATTATAAAGTTGATAAGTTTCGTTTAATCTTGAAATAGATAGGGCTGTATAATCATTATTAATGATCCTCGCCTTTGGTTCTCGTTCCTGTGCTCAGATAAACCTTCCTATTCGTTCCTTCGAAAGGATACACTGTAGGAAAGCCATTTTTCCTGTAATTCTGCATGAAGCAGGTCATAGCCAAGACGGAGGATAAATACATTCTTTTCAACCAGGACAGGCTAAGAGAAGCAAGAAATTAATACTAAGATAGAAATCAGACAAAAGTGCTATTTTTAAAAGAGTTTTATGAAGCAGATATTAAAACAAGAAAGGGGTGCTCCTGAACCCCTGAGCCCATCCGCATTTAGACAGACATCTTCCCCTCATATTTGAACAGATCTATTTTCACCACCCACATCAATCGGCAGAGATGGCAGAGATTGCAGCTTCTTTGAGAGATGCCCTTTCTTTGAATCATCTGAATCATCTTCTTTAAGACCAACACCAGCTGGAGCTTTGGATGACAGCTTTGCAAATGCCACGCACTTGCTTGTTCCGTGTGCGTCATGAAGGCTACGTGGTACAGAACACAGCTACGCACTCCATTTCCAACACTCTGCCCTACCTGGGGTTCCAAAGTGAGTCCCTCCTGAGTCCTGAATGCGAAGACAAAATATAGCAGGGACAGTGTTGCGGACTGTGGTAGACAGCAGGCTGTTAACTGGGGCAGGAACAGCAATGCTACAACCTCACAACATTTTGGAGGGGGTCTTATTCTACAGCTATGATGGTAGTAGGAGTGGCAGTGGTCTTGGTGACCTAGTTCTGTAACGCGACGCTGGGAATCACTGAGGGAAACGCATGCTCAGAACTTGTCTCTCTACTTTCTGAACTAGTTTTAGGTCATATATCGTTTTTGCTGAAATTTCATGAAATACTACATTTCTTTCTGTTTAAGCTATTCAAGATGGATTCTTTTCTTGGAAGCAGAACATTCCTATTTTACTATGAGACAGGAATTAAATCAAATCTGTATACAGAATTCCAGAATGGCTGCATCTGAGAAAGTTCTCATTGCTTTGATTGCAGGTTTCACACAATTTCCTTCTATTGGCTTGAGTCTTGGGCATTTTCATTTAGGTAGAATTCTCATATGGCTCAGGTGGCTTATAGGACTCTTGAAAAAGTCACATGCTGCTGTAAAAGTCAATATTTTTGGCGGTTTTTCATCTTTGTGAGTCAAAGTAGGATATTATTCATCAACATCTCCAATCACCAAATTTGCAGGTCTAGAGGTAGAATGGGACCCTCCAGTCTCCAAACGGGTTAGAGAAGGCAAAATATCTTCTTATAATCAAAACTATATACTCTCAAGTTCAATATTGAGCAATATTCAGAAAAGCTTCCTTTTTATATGTACAGTGCAGATGTACCACATATTAGCAGGTGAGTGTATTTTTAAAAATAATTAAAGATATAAAATATTATTTTAAATGCCTCTTCATAGTTTCTCCTTCCAATTTATCTCATTATATTTTTTTAGTTGGGCAGTTATTCCTAAATACCCCTGATGCAATTTGACATTCATTCTTTCTTATCTAGAACTCGTTATTATAACCTAAGGTGATTTGGGTTGTGCATAAGTCAATTTAATTTGCATAATGAGCCCCAGTGCCTCTCTTGCATGAACTAAGAACTAAGGAAAAATTTGACAGCTTCAAGAGAGCAGAAAACTTTGGCTCTTTCTGAAAGAAAAGGAAAGCTCTTAGTCATTTTTTCTAATCAAGGCCTTGAGGGCCATATGGGAAAAATGTGGCTGGAAAGATTCAACCAACGACCTTGGATTAGGAGTGCACAAAAAGTTCTCTCCAGGAAGAACAAGATGTTACTTTTGTAGTAAAAAAAGGGTCTTCCATTATCACCTGACCTTTGAGAAGCCAAAAATTCTACTTCCAGGTTTAACTCTAAGAAAGAGATATTTCTATTTCCAGAAAGCTGATCTATAAGGGGGCGGCGGGGGGGGGGGGGGGGGGGGGGGGGGGGGGGGGGGAGATAGCTTAGAGGAGAAAATATTCCTACTCAAGAAATTGCTACAGGAATATCATATACTCCCAAAACAGCTGTAATAACACGTGTTTTGATTATATGTCTCACAGGTAACACGCATATCACAGTGCTTTGAATAAATTATATCCATGATTCCATATGACCTTCCCACACCTCTATGTAGTTGACACTAGTTACCATAACATAACACATTAGGACATGGAAACATAAAAACTTTATAATTTTACCCAGTAACATAACTAAAGCCAGGACCACAAGCTAAGCAAATGAATCGTACTGCATAAACTTTGTAAAGAATACATCACATCTCTCATGTCTAGGTCCCAACACCTAGGATATTCACAAAACTTTTTGTGGAATGTCTGGACCATTGAATACATATTCACCAGACACGAGACCAACATATTCACTCACCAACATGGCCCCATGGCAGAACAAAGTAATGCTTCAATGACAATACTACCAACTATAGGGGAACATACCATAGTTGGACCAGTCTGTGGAAATACAACGAGGCATCTTTTGTGGTCTCGACAAAAAAATCTTCAAGTTAGGGAAGACTAGGGCATCCCTTGGGAGATATTGAGAACCTATCTTAGAGGAACAAACATTTTTCCCCCTTCTTCATTACACTGCTAGGTAATAGATTATGGTGAGGCTGTTTTGAAGGTAAATCTGCTAAAATTCATGAGGATACATTTCCAAGCCTCTACCTGTGCGTTTCATATTAAAGGAATTTGAAAGACTTAGGCTAGAGAAAACCTGGAATTTTCTCTCTCACTGGTACACCACAAATGCCTCAAATGTTACATTAAAGAACGATGGATGACATAGGTAATTTTATGCATTTAAATTTAACTCTTCTGGTCCAAAGGATGCCCAGGTCGTTGATAAATAAGATTTCTCAGTGTTCCCAGGAGCATGTGACCAGATCAGAAAAGGACTCATATTGCAGAATGGAATAAAGCAAATTTTCTTTCTCTCAAGGATGGGAAATATCCAACTCACTGAAGGCCTAAATAGAACAAAGAATAAAGCAGTGGCAAAAGGTCTCTCTGACCTTGAATGCTTGAGTTGAGACATCAGTCCTCAGGACTCACGTCATTTATACTTCTTGCTTCCAGGCCTTTAAAGGTGGAGGGGAAGTTGTACCAGTGATGTTTTGCTGAGTTACAGACCGTAGACCGTGGGACTTGTTAGTCATCCTCATCACATAAGCCAAATCTTTGTACTAAACCTTATTTTCCTCTTTCCATAATCACACACACACGCACACACACACACACACACACACACACCCCTCTATCATGGAAATATAATCTAGGACCCTTGTGTCATGCAGAGAAAGAGATGAGACCCCTTTGTTAATAACAAAGTTTAGGTTAGTTTTAGCTAGGAAGGTAGAATTTCATAGTAGATTAAATTTGGTGGAAAAATACAGAAAAGGGACATTTTATTCTTTATTTTACATATTGGAAAATAATTTTTATAATGATTAGTTTTTTCACAATGAGATTTAAATATTAGAATGTCTTCAAATTTCTTAAAACTGGCCATCTGTTCTCTTTCACTGTTATAAGATTTTATGTCCCTACCCTACAAAGAATGAATGCAAGCTTTATGAATAACAGGGAGAAGAAGCAAATCATGAAGAATTTAGATATGTTTTCTGCAAACGTAAATGAAAGCTTCAACTATGAGCTATCACATCATAATGAGCAGTATCAAAGAATGAAGAGAGAAATAACAATTGAACAGTGTTTTATGTGCTCTGTATCGTGCTACGGGTTAGGGGGCAGAGACATGATGATCTCTATTTCTGTAGCTGCAGAGAACAGACAGAGTTTTAAAAGCCTGTCCCTAGTCTTCTCTCCCTTCTCTGCAGTTAATATTTCCGTAATTTCATTTATCTGAAGTTAAGAGGAAGAAGAGAGAAGGATGAATACAGTAAATGAGAGAGAAAATATTCAAAACTTTTATAGTATATTGCCATATTTTCTATTACTTATTATTATTAATCTCTTAGTATGCTTAATTTATAAATTAAATTCTGCTATAAGCATATATGCACAGAATATATATATATATATATATATATATATATATATATACATATTTATAATCAGACATACATATAGTTATATACACATATCTACAGGCATATATATACACATAAATAGACACAGACATACATATATACACAGACATACATACATATATATATATATATGGATTCGTTTTGTCTACAATTTCACATATCCATTGGGCATGTTGAAGAGCACATCTTCTACAGGTATGGAAGGACTACTTACTGTCATTAATTTCTTATAAGGCCTAATTTATAAATTAAACTTTAGCATAAGTACGTATATAGATGAAAGGTAACCTACGTAGGGTTCAGCGTAGTTCCAGTTTCAGGAATCTGAGGGTCTTTAACTGTGCCCTCCACAGGAAAGGAGAGGCTGCTTTGTCTCACACAGCCTCTAAGCAGCAAAGGCGGGGTCAGCCTCAGGACACCTTCCTACAACTGTTGCTCCTGTTGCCGTACAGAGTTGCCTCTTTAAAGTCCTCGATGCATGCGCCCTGAGCGGGTGGGTGCAGGGGGAGGTGAGGCGAATTATGAGGCAAGTCTGAAAAGCTTAAAGTGAGCCTATTGAAAATTTATGTCACCTGCCTTTAGCAAGGGGATTCTCATTTTATAAGGGCTGCAGGATTCTTTCTAAATTTATAGATTTTTAGCTGGGAGAGAAAAATTTTTTAGGGACAAGAGGCAGGAGTGACCGGGATGAGGGATTATCCTAAAAAGGTTCTGTGGTCCTGACAGCAGCTCATGCCCAGGGGCAAGCTGTCTCAAAAAAAGCAGTGTTTCAGCTCCCCGCTCACATGTTCATGCTGTGTGCACGTGTGGCCGTGGGCAAAAGCCCCTCCTTTCCTTCATCTGGGTGACAGAAAAGCCTTTAATTTGTTGGGCCAAGGGTAAATTACAAGAAGACGATCCAGCTGCTATAAATTACCCCTCTTCCGGCTCTGGCTGTCTCTCACCACCCAGGTGTAGGGATGGAGAGTTCTCTTAACTTTCTCAACTAATTATTGTTTAAAAAATTTTCTCCAAAACAAATCATTTTGCCACATCAACCACCATGCCCGTCCTTCCTTTTAAAGGGCTACATAACGCAGGGCCAAACCGAAGCTGGGCATCCCCTGTGGATCGGGAAGGACAGGAGACACGTATCTGTCCTTTTCTTCATTTTATTATAACATGTCACACAGTCAGAAAAAAATAAGGAGAACAAATGCAAATTTGAAAGATGCCACCAAAACAATTATAGCAGTTCTTGAAATACCCAGAAAGGCTGAGTGAAAAATTCAGAAAGTTTATGTCGGAAGGAGGAGGGCAGCACTGCTAATTTTAGAAAAGGATGTCTCTTTTCTGTGTCCAGCTCCCCACCTCTCAGCCTCGGGAGGCAGTATTTCCAGCAAGCAAGTCAAATGCAAACACACACAGGCCGACGAAATAAACAAAACGAGATGGGTTTGGACCTTGGATGGCAGCAATATCCCTGTTCTAAATTTTCAAATATCCTGTGCGGCAGCCCGAGTAAATCAATGCCACCTAAGCTGGAAGAGGTCCTTCCACAAACAAGAGAGCCCAGGAAGCGCAGATGAAAATGTCACGCAGGAAAAGCTGTAGTTTTTTTTTTCTCTTTTCATCTTAATTGTGTGTTCCTCTTCAAAATCATTAAGAAGCCAAAGAAGATGTTGGCATCTTTCTCTTTTTTTTTGAGTCATGTCTGTCTATTCTGTCTCTTTCTCTACATAAAAAAACTGGACCTTAGAGGCACTGAATTGAGTCATTTTTAAGACCCCAATTTGTCATCATAATTTGATCTCCTTCCTCTTCCCGATTCATTTTCTTCCCTTATCCTTCAAAGATATCAAAGCTGGTGTTAGATAGATAGATAGATAGATAGATAGATAGATAGATAGATATAGATGCGTGCGTGTGTGTGTGTGTGTGTGTGTGTGTGTGTGTGTGTGTGTGTGTGTGTGTGCTTCAGAACAGGCTATTCTGGTATGTGTTCCTGGTGTGTGTATCTGGTCTTAATTTACTGTAGTAACACTGTGTGTAGATCTCACCATTTCTCATTGTTTTCAGATGGCATTGTGCGTGTTTTCAAAAAAAAAATTGTATTCATATGTTTCCAGCCGGGATTCTCCTAAATGAAACTTGAGGAAAAGGCCTCTGTGTTTATTTAGGAATGATCATGGGGCAAGGAAAAATAAGGGTGTGGAGGCAGAAGCAGAGCTGGGACAGCGTTGTACCCATCCATACACTGAGCGCTTGATCCTGCTGGTGCTTCTTCCAAAATCCATCTCAGGATTTTCTGCCAGGGGCTCAAAAGGGCAAGCAGTTGTTTATCCTCTGGCCCAAAGGGATTCTTCAGGCACTAATCTCTCATAATTTCCAGTTGCACCTGCATTATGCTAGGAGAATTTCTGCAGGCACTCAACTCCACAGGTTCAGAGAAGCCCAAAGAAGGACACAGGGGTTTGTGGTACAGGCCAAGGTGAGGAACTGGCAGGTTGCACCTGGGCAAACTTAGAAATGTGTGCGAAAGCGGTTGCCATAGCAGTGGCTAGAGTTCACGGTGGGGCCGACAGAATAGAACGAGTCCTCTCGCCCAAATATCCTCTCTTTCTATTTGGACCGCTTTACAGCGCATTGTTTGCAAGTACTTCATGTCGCTCATCGTTTTCTGTTGTAACTGCTAACCCGCTGACACCATTACTGAGCGGGCGTCCTCACGCCTAATAATGGCTCTAGCTAGACACAGGAGCTCCTGCCCTTGAACTCAAGCCTGAGGCGTGGCTGTCCTGAAGCATGCCGTCCTCCGTGTTCCACTGTAGATCCAGGAACTGCGCAGGCAGGCTGTGCCATCAAAGTTTGTGCTTTGAATCAGTTCCACAATCTACACAGATCTCAGTTCCCACATGTTCTCATGTTCTTTCTGGCTCCCTGCCTTGGCTGGGAGATTTACCACTTGCCCTAGAGAGCACCAGGACACCCTCACACTCTGAATTATACCATGGATTATGGCTACAGATGCAAGAGACTGAGAAAGCAACCATGACCAGAGTAATTTCAGGATATTCTTTAAGGTGATGGGAGGATGGCCTCCATCCTTCCAGGTTTGTCCAACCTGTGGCTCACCATTTTTTGGTCCATATTTTTTAAGTGAACAAGACTTGCTTAGGCTACATATAAAAAAAATGCAAGTACTAAAGTTTCCTTTTCAGAAATTTCATTATAGCAGTTTTAAAAATCAAAATTACAAATAAAATAAACAGTGGGCTGCAGATGGGACATACTGGCTTACACGTCACATTCAGATGTTTCTCCCCAGCATGGCTGGCACCTACTGTGGTCACCTTACTCCCTCTATAGAATCTACAAATCAAGCAGTCATCCATGATTGGCTATACCAATTTTCCCCAAGAGAGTCTGAAACCTCAACTGTTGGTCTATAATTATCATGAGGCTTTCCTGTTTATATTTTCTCCTGCTTATCATCAATATGATGACACCATGCAATCGGTGCTAGATCTTAAGCAGTAACAGAGGAAATACGCTATTTCTAAGCATCCCAAACCACTGCCAGCCTTCTCCAACTGGAGGCGATGTGTGGAAGGCAAGAGTGTATTCAACACAGAAAAAAAAAATCAAATCTTCGGAATACACTGATTACAGTACCAAATATTCAGGCAAAGAGAAGACGGAAGGTTAGATGATTTCTCCTTCACCACATGTAATCTTTAACAGGACAGCAGAACAAATGTTCCTTGATAACATCCTGCTTAATCTGTGTAAAACTTCCACTGGTGGTGGTTATTGTTGGTAAAGTTGAGCAAAACACTTTGAGATAATCAACAGATGCTTCCATTTATGCGTAGAAAGCCGCAGAATAGATGGTACAGTGTCATGACCCATCGAAGTAGATGGCTTTAAATAACTTGCAGAGGCAAGTCGGGCTATGTGATTACAAATAGGTTCCAAAGAATCATAGAATCATCTGTAAGAACAGTGGATTTCTTTTTCTGTTGGCACGAGCCTTGAAATTGATCAGAAATGCCATTGCGTGTTACAAGAATGAGCATAAGAGGTAAGCATTGGAAATGAACACTTAAGAAAGTTAATATTCACATGTACTTAATGGACAATGAATGGGAATCTTAAACCTCCTTTCTGTTGCTTATTTCAGGTCACAAGCAATAAGCCACTATATTCAGGAACTGCAGATCCCTGAATTTTTAAATATATTCTCTGATCAAGTTGTACATGCAGATCTGTTCTTGTACAATATTTCTTTGCAAGTCCCACAGACCCTAAAGAACAGTTTTGTTCATACGTATCTCTTCATAAAATTGTGGGAGTTCTGCCTGCTACCTACACAAAGAGAAGAATTGCTAAATTGTAGCATATGCATAAACATATTTCCTTTCCTAAGTATGACCAGATGGCTTTCTGGAAATCTGTATCATTTTTCTTCCAACAATACTGCCACTGGTTCTAGTTTTCCCATATTCTACCACGTTGTATGGATCTTAAAATGTTCCCCAATGGCCCAGATATTAAAAGACTGGCCCCGCGGTGGCATTCCATGAAGGAAGTGGGAACTTTAGGAGATGGGAGTACAGTAGAGAGTCTTTAGATTCGTGGGGTGTATTCTTGAAAGGAACCAGTCTGTTCCTTTCCCTGTCTCTGCGTCTTCCTGGCCATGGCACAAGTGGCGTTGGTCTACTAGGCACTCCCACAACGAAGTACGGCAAAACACAAAACAATAGAATCACAGATCCTAAACTGGAACCTCTGAACCTGGACCAAAATAAATATTTTAAACTTTGCAAGTTGATGGTTTGGGTACTTTGTCAGAGTAACGGAATGCTGACCACTACAGAATGTATTTTATGTAAGTACCACAACACGGCTTTCTGAAAACTTGCATCATTTTTATTTTTTCCTGTCTGCAGCTCTGGTTCCCCCTATCTTCACCACTGATTATCATCTGATTTTTTCCCAGCGTAGTTCAATTAAATTAATAGCTTATTACTTTAACTTGCATTCTGTGGGTCATTATAGTGTATTTCCTTTGATGTTTCTAGGCCACCTATGTCTTCTTGTATGAATTCTATCAACATAACCTATTCCAGCATTTCAAATTTTTTTTTCTTGCTCATCTGGAGACATTTCTATAGACTGTAAGTACTAATCAATTTCTGTTGACAATGGAAATATTCTCTCCCTTTTTATGGTCCTCTTGACATTCCTTTTTAATTCTTACTTTTGCCATTTTCATTAGCGTGTGTGTGTGTGTGTGTGTGTGTGTGTGTGTATGCAATGGTTACACTGAGCTTGAATTTTTGTGCATATGTATATTCCATCAACATTACAACCCCCTTTTGGCCTTCTCGACCCCCCCTCATCTCCCCTGACTCCCATCATTGCACCTATTGGGTTCTAGAAAGTGCCTGCATTCTGGTTTCCTGTATTAAAGAAACCGTGTGATACTCAACCTGAGTTGGACTCACTTCACTAAGCAGGACGGTCTCCAGTTGTACCCATTTCCTTACAGCAGCCTCAGATGTATCTTTTTATTCTTCATTGAATATAAGGTAATCGAAATGCAGTAAAACTCAGTATTTTTCCTTGCCCTCTGCCTCCAGAACTCTTACCCGCCGTAAGATACAACACTTGGACTTAATTCCAGGTCAGCCTTGGCTACTTCTACCACAGCTGACAAACTCTGTGGACAGGCAGACCTTAAAACATTCTAATGCACACTCTAATTTGGGAACATCTCATTAGGTATTCCAAACACCTAAATTCTGTTGACCCCACGTGTCCACGACCCACAAGGAGACTATCAGAACGAAATGATCCTCCGGCCTGTTCCACTGAGCCAATAAACAATGGCTGGGGTTTTCTCAGTTGGGAGAAATTCCTCATGAGGCTTTCATGTCTCTGGACATTTAAGTGGGAGAAGCCTCTGTCCTAGACTCTATTTTCCAAGATGGCTCCCTAGTCAATATTGCTGAAAGACAAACCGGAAAGAACAAGTAAATTCATTGCCCATTTAAAAGTACTGAGAAACCCAAGCTCTGAGTTCTTCTGCTAAAAAAGACTGTGGTTGGAATGTCGCCGGAACCTCTTCTCGTTGACCTCGGGGAAGCGTGGCTTGAGGAATTGAGGCCATTTTGCACATGATCGTGGTACCAATTTTTGCCTAAAGTATCTTGTCTGTTGTTAGTACCCATCACACCACGGTAAAGGGACATGTTAGCTCATGAGTAAGATAAAACACTCACATATATAGTTCTCTCACCCTTTCTAGCACATAGGTATCAGTCTGTCACCTCCTCACTTCCCATATTTCTAATCTTATAATAAAACCCTTTCCCTCAAACCTTCTGTTGGCTCTTCTTAGACTTATCGTCTTTAACAATTATTCACTTTGGTGGTTTTCATATGACATCCCCCTGAGCTTTATCTCTGTGGCTCATGTTTCTTAAATAGCCCAAAGTTTCTCCTCCATCAAATTCTCGGACAATTGGGCTTCCAGAGTCGTATTCCATCTTTCCTTCTTATGCTACATTCTCCCATGAAAAGTGGCCTCATCCGTAAGCATCGTTGTAGCTTCCGGCGTAATTCAACATTTTCCAGCTCTATAACCTCAAACCTCACAGGACTCTGCCAAGTAGTTGACTGCCGACTTAACAGTTTCATCTGGCTGTCTGATGAGCACTAAAGCTTAGCACATTCAAAGCAGAACTAATGATCATCCAGCTCCAAATCTAATTCTGTGGCTTCCAGTCTTGATAATCGACGTCATCTATCTAGTGACTCAAGCCAGAGGCTGGAATATCCAGATTTAATTAATCATAAAGTCCTGTTGATTCTATCTCATAAATCTTGGGAAGCAGCCTGATCTTTCCCTAGCTCTGTGTTCCTATCCTATTTTAAGAAAGCATCACGTCTCCCCAATATTGTTGCTGCCGTTTACTAAATGATCTTTCCCTTCCAGTCCCGTTCCCTGCCAAACCATTCTCCATTCTAACCAGCATGACCTGTCAAAAATGACAAATCTCTTCGTTTAATCTCCCTATCTAAAATCACCAAGTGGCTTCCTTCCCTATCATTTATAATAAAGCCCCTCAATGAGGACAATGCATCTTTCTAAGCCGATCTCATCACGTTTTTCCTCCTCGTCCCTCCTACACCCCTTTGCTCAACACAAGGAGCTTCTGCTTGTCTTAGAATCTACGCTTTCGGTTCCATGTCGAATGGTTCCTCTCTTTTACAGGTTATGTGTTTGGTTTGTTTGTTTCAGTTTTTCTTTAGATCCTTTTCTTTCCTCACACGTGAGGCAGTTTTGTCTTCACTGGAAACTGCAGGACCCAGTAGTGTAGGCCTGTAATCCCAGTGCTGTAAGAGGCTGAGGCAGGAGGATTGCAAAATCCAGCTCAGCTTGGGCAACTCAGGGACTCAGTAAAATGCTATCTCCAAACTAAAAACTAGGATAAGAGTATAGCTCAGTGTGAAGGTGCTGGGCTCAATCCCTTGTGCCACGAAAGAAAAAAAGGAAAGAAAAAGAAAATAGAGTAAAAAAGAAAACTATTTTAAACAGTCTGAGGTAGTTCTGAGTCTAGAGCTTAAGAAAACTTGAGTGTGTGTGTGTGTGTGTGTGTGTGTGTGTGCATGTGCACGTATGTGCATGTGTACAGTTTTACAAGTGTTAAATTACCATGTAAGGAGTAAGAAATCTGGCTACCTTTCTGAAGACCCGACAGAGCATAGGAATTTATATGAAATAAAAGAATCTGGGCCATCCCAGCTGACTCTAATTTTCAAGTTATTTCTTGCCTAAGTGACATGTATTTTAAATACTTCAGCCTTGTTAAGATTCCCAATGACTATAATAGTAGCTGACCTCACACACAAGAATTATTGAAACAAGCAGTCCACCAAATATTGTATTTCTTAAAAAATGATTGTATTGTTACCAAAATAACCATCAACAGACCAATGGATACACAAACTGTGGCATTTATACACAATGGAATACTAGGCATCTATAAAGTCCAACAGCGTGGAGGCTTTTATAGGCAAATGGAAGAAGCTTGAGAACATTATGCTTAGTGAAGTGAGTCAAAAGCAGAGGGTGAAACATCGAATGGCCTCTCACATATGAGAGATCCAGATCACAACTATCTCGTGGAACTTAAAACGAAAAACAAAGTGAAAAGGGGGGTAGGGTGGGGGAGGAGGGAGGGAGGCGTGGGTAGGGGGAGGGACAAAAGGAGAGTGAGAAAGTACTTGTCACCTTGACAAGATACGTATGCACACAAAATGCTCAACTTCATAGTAAACCTTAAATTTTGCACCTATACATATGAATAAAATGGGGAAAAATGATTGCACTGTTAAACCAGTAAGTTTTGAGTGGTTTTTAAAGTAGCCCAGAGATTCTTGACAAAAGCAAGGAATATTAAGGCAACAATGATGATATTCTGTAGTTGCGTTGACAGTGATTTTGACTAAATATCTATCTTCTTGGTAAAGTAAATCTGTAGCTACTACAAGTGATTATACAATTAAGATTAAAGAATTTCCCTTTTCCTAATGGAAGTGTCCAAAATAATCAATTTGTGGCCTGGAGAAATAGCACAGCCATTAGAGCACTTTCTTAAAAGTGCAGGGGCCTGAGGTCAATTCCCCACCACCACACAAGCTGGGCATATTGGTACACACCAAGAATTCCAGCACATGGGAGGCTGAGGCAGGAGAATTCCTGTGAGTTTGAGGCCAACCCAGGTCCCGTAGCAAGTTCAAGAGTAGGCTGCACTATAGAACAAGATTCTTTCTAAAAATAATAATAATAATAAATAAGTAAAAATGCTCCCGGGGCTGGTTAGTGACTCTAGGGATGAGCACCATATTTCAAGTTCAGTCCGAAGTAGATCTATACTGACCTATTTTGATGAGTGAAAGTGCACTTTACTGGGCCTACATA
Source organism: Ctenodactylus gundi (assembly GCA_004027205.1). Classification (NCBI taxonomy): domain Eukaryota; kingdom Metazoa; phylum Chordata; class Mammalia; order Rodentia; family Ctenodactylidae; genus Ctenodactylus; species Ctenodactylus gundi. Next base: position 22,125 of record PVKB01001020.1, on the reverse strand, counting down.
TTGCCACAAACAAACAGTTCATGAGCCACTGGGCATGGATAGGATAGGTTGGCAATCGGTTGGCTTTTAAGTAGTTAATTATTTGCTAATACAAAAATGGGAACAGGGAAGTAGAGATTTGGAATTCAGAAAATTGCTGGCAGTGCTTAAATTATTTCATATCCACATGATTTCAGGATATGTGGAAATATACTAGTCGTCTTCCCTGTGTTAACAGCTTATTTTTTAATTTTTTAAAAAAGAAAACCAACAAGATTAAGCTATGTTTCCATTAAGAATAATGAATACAATTAAACTGCAAAAAAAGTATTGTCTCAAGAGAATCTGTGTTTTTGAGAAGAGAATTAGACTTGGAAATTGAGTCCCAGACCAACTACTTAGTAGCTGTGTTGGGTATAATTTATGGAGTTGATTAATTTTTAGTGGTTAAAGAAAAACATAGATAGAGCACTAAATGGTAAGGAACTGGCATGTGATTCAAAAGTGATCAGAAACTAAGTCGTAGCAAAAACAAAGATGAGAAATTCCAAGGGACTATAAATCAAGCCCAGCTCTGCAGTAGGACATCCGACTGCCAAAATGTTTGCAAGATGCAGGGAAGCAAGGGATACACCCATGCACCTTAATCGCACCTCTCTTTTAAGATTAGCATGTGATTACAAGAGGCGTATTTCTCAGGATGGGAACTCAAAAAGTAGGATCTCATTTCCAAGAAAGAGGTCACATCCCACTTGGCCTGCTTCATTGCGTGAGACTGGAAGATAAACTTGCTGACATACCCTTATTTTTTTTTTTTTATCTTCCACTGATAATTGCAGAAATGTCAGGGCTACCTAAATAAAAGAGCCCAACAACATAATTTCTCAAATCTTGATTTCTTCTCAGATGATATTATAACGATTTTAGAGCAAGTTGGTGAAAAATGAACGAGATAACATCCAACCAGCACTTACCACTTTGGATGTTTTAAAACAGATATTAAAGAGAGTAATTCAAAAGTATTTCTTCAGCACTTAGTTTGTGGGTACATGATAATAAGGATATTGAACAGATTCTGACTTTATTAAATTTACAAAACTAATTACTACAAATGCAGTAATCTGTGGATTCATCTGCTTGTTAAATAATACTTGCACGCTGGCTGAAGAGCCTGTGAATTTTGTGCAATTTTCCCCATAAAGCAATGTTGGCCAAATCAGAACAGCTGATGTAAAATTAGAAAAATAAATGCCCCAAGAACATTGTATTTTAGAAGTTAAATCCTGTAAACATTTCTAAAGCCTGAACAACTCATTTCAATAAAGCAAACATTTAATCTCAATATTAAACACTTAAATAGGGCTCTAATGAATAAATTAATTTTCTAATTTGTTTTGGACATCATTAAAGCGTTCAGTAATAATCTAGGATATGTATGTTTGGGATGCTTGGTTATAGAGAATACTTAACTGTTAAGGAAGAGAGTCAACACATATTCTAAATTCAGGCTTTTGAAATTCTTTTGTTTTTATTTCTTGAGTTTTGCCTGGGCAGGAAACGGCTCCTACCCCCTTTCATATGGAAATTATTTCCACAATATGCACCATCAATATTCATCAAGTATCACACCAATTAACAAACCGTGAATAATCTGGAACAAAAATTTAATGCATGAAAACCCACAAACATCTAGGTGGCTGTTAATAAGGCTATGTTTGAGGTAATCACACACAAATTTAATTTTAAATATGCTTCCCTTAAGGAAGAGTATCAATGTTAATTTAAGAATTTAATTTGTATGGTGTTTTAATAAAATGTCTTTCAAGAAATCTTTGTAAAAACATTATGCAGCGACTTTGCTTGCCAAACAAACATTTAATTTTCTTTTATGGGGTGAGCACGGACTACTCCTTTTCGATCTACATAACATTTATATAACTTTGTGGACTGTATATATAATCCTACAGTATCTTAGTATCAGGATATTAAGAAGAATTTTTTCAGAGTACAATTCAGAAAACAACTGATTTTGAAATTAGCACTAAAAGGCCATTTTTTCCCCCAGTATTCATTACTTTTAAAGTTTAGTCTGGGCAATTTAAGGCTGGTCATTTCTCTGAGTTTATTCAGTAGTATTAAATTATGTTCTAATTGGCTTTCTAAAACTATCTCATCTCTCTGTCTGTCTCTCTCACGGTGGGCTTTAGCTCAAGCCGTTACTTCCTCACGCTGGACCTCACACTCATCTCTCTCTCTCTCTCTGTGGATCAAACCCAAAGCCTTGTACATCCTGCAGGGCCACATCCTCTTTAATCTGGCAACTATTAATCTCACATAAAGTCATAATATATGTGTATATGAACATATATATATATGGATGTATATATGTACATATGTATTGCCTTGCCTAAACTTGACAACAGAAGAAAAAGAGATGGAAACCTGCCTTATTCATCATGATGTGGAAGAATTACATATTTTTTTAGCAGCCCCAAAAGGCAGAACTGTAGAAAAGCAATTTCCTCGTCTGCAAAAGAATAAAGTAAAAGAAATAAAAATCGAGGAGAGGAAATTATAAAGCTATAAGCTAACATTTATTAAACTGAAAATAAAAGACATGGCAGATCAACAAGAAAAGACGATTCTTGCAAAGACTAGTAAGTTAGGTAAGTCTCTGGCAAATTAAAACAAGGCACACAAAGAATATTAGAAATCAGAAGGAGGACTAGTTATAGCTAAAGTAGAAGTTTTAGATGTTACAAGAGAAAACACAAAAAGATGCCATATTAATACATTTGTAGAAATTAAAAATGGTCATTTTCAAAAGACAGAATTTACCAAAATGTACTGAAGAAACCTATAGTTATGAAGGACTCCTTCCCCTCAAAACAAAAATCAATGTACACATATAGCCCCATATGATATTTTATACATTTTCTGCCAAATATTTAATGCAGATGATATTCCTATAACATGCACCCTTGCTACGGTAGCAAAACTAAACCAAAATCTACCCAGCCTACAGCAAAGATTATACACGCTCATTTTGTTTTATGTTTGTTAGTGGGCAAAATCAATTAAGCCATAAACACAGAAAAATATATTGCAGTATTATCACTCAAGAATATAGAAGAAAAAATCTAATTAAATAAATATTGGTAAACTAAATCCGGCACAGTATACTTGGAAATGTCAATTAGCTACTTTTATATCTTGGTAGAGGATCTTTGTCTTTTATCTAGCACTTTCAGTTCATTTGCTTTTACTTGATTTCTGATTTATTTTACCACTTGTACTAAATATATCCTTCTTGGACTGATCCTTCCTTTCTTGCATTTTCTTCTAATTATATGAATATGCATTTTTCACTTTATCTCCCCTTTATTTACTTCTGTTTTCTGAACACTTTCATGCCTTTCTTCTTTTTATTATTGACCATAAAATTATTCTTTTTCCATTTCCTTTTCTTCATATATTTGGGTTTTAGAGATTGTGATACTTAATTCAATTTTTAAAGTCTAATTTTACCAATAGCATCTTTTTAATTCACTGACTAGTAAAGAATTGTAGAAATCTCCATCTTCAATGAATCCTCTTACTTTATATGAAATTGTTTTCTAGTATTTCCATCCTGTTTCTTTCAAGATGTTACTGTTTGATATAGTAAATGTGTACTTTGATTTCTTTAAAAAGTTTCCAACATCTTTGTTCATCTGTTCTTTTTATATCTTAAACTTTCCATCTATAAATTTTCTTTGTGTCTGAATTTTTTTTCTTTATTATTCCTTTATGAAGCTGAAAATCTGTTGTATTATAACGTGATTTTGCTTGAAATTACCTTTGTTTCATCTTCAAAAGGGAAGAAACTTTTTAAGGGATGTAAAAATCAAAGCAAACAGTTATTTTTAACGTGTTAATATCTAATAACATTGTTGTTAAGGCATTTTTTAGATATCAAAATGAACCAAGTTTTATATTTAGAAAAAGATTATGCATTCAGAGAAACTGGGCATAGATAAAACAATACCATTAACCTTTAAAATTTTACTGAGCATCTGTCATTCTATATTAATATGTACATATTAACATTATGTGTATGTATATATGGATGTTTTATATTTCTACATATATATATGTAGAAATTTGCCATGGTTTGGATCTGGAGTGTCTCCCAAAAGCTTCAAGTATTTGAATATAGTGGGATAACTGGCTAACTATGGAAACGTGCGCTCCTGGGCAGATATTTAGGGCTTGATCCGGAGGGCTATATGGTCACTTAGTTGAGATAGGGAAGTGCCCCTCACACAGGTCTCCGATGAATACTGACCTGTGGGCCAGGAAGCGAAGGAGAGGAACCCACCGAGTGTGACGTTGGGGGTCCCGACTAGCAGCTTGAACTAAGTAAAAGGAAGGGAAAAGAAACATTGTCAGGGTTTCCTCCTGGGAAAACTCAGGCCTTGCCCCAGTTTCCAGGCACTGACGTGTTTCGGCTTCACCTGGATTCTGTCCGTCTCCCCAGCCTCTCCCGTGTGTCCCCACTGCTGCTGTCCACGCATGGACTGTGCGAGACCTTCAGAGAGTCTCAGCCAAGAAACAATCTTTCCTCCTTTAAATTAAGGATGTTGAATATTCTGACACAGCAAAGAGAAAGTAACTGCCTGACTTGTACTCCATATATCTACTGAAGACAATGGTTTTCTCCCAGCACCCACTGCGGCTGTTGTTCCGCCCCTCCTCAGTCTGCTGTCTCCTAGCAGCGGACCGGACATCCTTCGGTTACTTAACGTCTCTTCCTTGCTATTCCAAGGTTTGCCAGACTAGGGATTAGGATATAAGTGCTTACATTTCTTTCTCTTCTTGCTTCTTTCTTTCTCTTATATCATTAAATCTTACCTGGGTGTTGTTAAGATTCCAAGATTTAAAAATTAGGTGAATACCAACAATTCCAGGGAAATTCGCTTTGATATTTTAAATATTGCTTTGTCCTTATTTTAAAATTCCTTTTGGAATACTGATTACTCAGAATCATGACACTCATTAACTTTCTAAACCCTGACTTTTTTTTTGTCTTTTATTCATTTTGTTTTGTTTTTCCATGTTCTTGTTTTTCTCAACATTTTTAGGCATATTCTTTTTGAGTTGGAACCTTCATCTCACTAATTAATTTGGCATATGTTGTTTATCAGTTATTTAATTAGTCCAATGAGATAGCTTCCACTTTACTTTTACTTCCTGAGAGTTTTATTTGGTCCTTTCAAAGTATTCTTATGTAGTCCATAGTTTCTCTTTTTAAAAAGTTACAATTTCAGTCTCTCTTTTAGGTCTTTAATTATATAAATGTGGTTTTGAAAATATTCTGTTTCTGAAAGACTGCTGGAATTTCTAGCTACAACGTATGTTCCTCTTTAGTTTTCTTTTATTTTTGAAATTTACTTAACGGGAAATGAGCTACATTATGGGAAAATATCTTATTTGATATTCAAGTTCATTAATTGGTTTTATTGATGTTCCTTTTCAACAGCTCAACTCAGCTGAGATGTTTATTTTACGAATATGTTTAAATTCTCACACTGCACAGAAATCTCAGAAGGATATCAGCTGAACTCATTTTGAAGCTTTCAGTTTGATGTAAAGGCATACTTCCCTCTGGTGCCTCTCTCTTTCATGATCTGTGCTTTTGTTTTTGTTTATCTGTTGCTTTGTAGCGCGTGAGAATTTTCCTCACCAGCGTTAGTTGAGGCTGACCCTGGCTGTGAGTGCCTGCAGCAGGTGAACTGAGGCGGGATGCCAGCCTCGGATGAGTGCTCACCCTCCCACATTGAGATCCAGGGCGACTCAAGGGTCACAACTGGTCCTTTGTCCCATAGGGACCTGAGGGCACTGTCCTCTGCTCAGTTCAGACAGCTTGCCATTAGATAAACCAATGGCTTATTGTCTAACTACATTTCCCTTTTAATGTTCACATTCCCCCCTACGCCCCAGCTCCAGGTCTGAGCCTCCAGCCTCTCTAACACTGCTTCCTTTCTCAGGGAGTTTTGAATTTTGGTTCTCTTCAGTTTTGCTTCTCTGTGATTTTCACCCCGTTCATTTCTACTTCTTTCAGGGTCTCCAGCTCTCCCCTCCTCCCTGCGCTGGGATCTTTGCTTGGTTTCCAGCGCAGCTCCAACTTTAGCTTTTCAAGTTAACCTACAGGATTCCTAGTGGGAAACTCACACACCTATGCTCACTACCTTTTTCTATTGTCTGGCCTTTCCCCCCTTATTTCTACTATCCCACTTGTCTAAATAAAATAAATAAACTAAGGATTTCATCATGTTTTTTATAATATGGCTGCATCACGGATTAAACATTCCCTACCATCAACAACACAATGCTTTCTTGATCCAAATAAGAATAAAATGGACATAATGGAAATAATATGTAGGATATTAATATGTAGGTCGCAATCAAAGTACATGGTTAATACTTACGTTTTTAAATTTGGGACAATAGAAGACGTGTTCTCAAAATCCCTCTCAAAATCCTCCCCTTGTCCCAAACATGCTTATCATTTTTACCACTTTCTGAATCGGTTCTGGAAGTCCTTTTTCATGAGCACCTTTTTTTTTTTTTTTGAGACAGGGTCTCGCTCCGTGGTCCAGGCTGGTCCTGAATTCACTTCAGAGCCCAGGCTGGCCTTGGACTCAAGGCAATCCTCCTGTCTCAGCCTCCCGGAGTGCTGGGATTACAGGCCTGTGCCACCAGGCCCAGCTTTTGTGGTGCTGGGGAATCAAACTTGGGTACTTAGCGCTTGGCTTAGCCCTTGCTCAGGTGCTTTAACTGCTGAGCCATTCCTCCAGCCCCTTTCATGAGGACCTTTCTGAAGTGTGATAAAATATACATTGAATGCTGCCTCCAAGTATTATCCAAGAGAGGCTCAGGCTTCCTTATGGTGTTTCCTCATCCGCAGATCTCGACCTTTAACACTGACTCTTTCCCAAGTCGGCATGACAAGGACAGCTAAATGTTTTGCCTTGATGGAGGACATGAAGGCAGCCAGGATGATGCAACTAAGGACACCCATGCAAGAGGACTCCCGGAACAGCTTCCGAAAGTGGTGACGCTAATGGGAAGTGAATTTTGAGGATGACTAACGATGATATATCTTCTGTGAGGATGTTTAAAATTTTACCATTCTCCATTTATTTGAACACACCTGTACACTTTCACATACTCATTTCCATGGGAGGTTGCTTGGAACCAAAATCTATCTATTTAAGAACCAGTTTTGACTCCATTCTAGAAGGTGTTGCTGCTAAAGGCCAGTGAACATCAAACCAGAATGATGTGCTCTGTCTTCTCCACAAAGACACAGGGGGCTCGGCATTAGGTGCTCTGACTGCCAGCCTATCTGTAATGTTGGAGGTAAAGGACTGGCTTTTCCAGGCTAAGTCTAATCAAATTTCACACTAACAAGAAAAAAACAGGCTTCTGCCAGATATTTCAAAGTAGTTCATGTGCTATATATAAGTAAAGACTGAAAGAAGGTGTCATCAACTGTATTTTTATCCCTGATTCTACTAAAGATATCACTGCTTCCATAGTTACTAAATTATGTAACTGTAATATATACATATTTATATCTATTCACGTTTATATATATGGAGCAAGAATGAGAGAGTGTGTATGAGAGAGAAGAGTATATGCTTATATGCATCCTCAAATTTATCTTTTAAAATCCAAATATTTGGAGCTATTTGGAGTTATGGTCGTTGAGAGATAACCAGGCTAGAGAAAGTCACAAAGAAGGGGCCCTAGTCTAAGTGGATTAGTGCCTTTTATTAGAAGAGACATCAGAGATCTCATCCTCTCTTTGGACACATGAGCACACAGCAAAATGACTGTCATCTGCAAACCAGGAAAAAGCATTCTTTGGAAACCAACCATCTGGATAATAAATAAATTTTGTTGTGCCAACTATCTGGTCTGTGACATTTTGCTGTGGCAGTCTAAGTAGATTAATACACTGTGGATTAACATAAATGTAGATTATCTTTTTCTTTGACACAAAAGGATAAGTTTTACAGATGTGTCTTGAGATGTTTTAGTTCAAGAATGGAACATTACAACTCAAGGAGTTCCCCCTTCGATCCTTGAAAAAGGGACTAGAAAAAAATGTATTTATTTTTAAGTTCAGGCCTTGGCTTCTAGTATCATCTCTAGGATTTGTAGGTTACTAGTAAGTGATTTACCTTAACACGACAATTCATAACAGGTGTCACTTTCAGACAGGGCTATAGCACTTACTTAAAATTTGTATTTCTTTTGCTCTAGTTCAAGTTGCTACTATAAGACGATGCAGAATTTTAATGACTTAATCTCATACTTTGTACCCTTGCCCACTGATAATATTATCATTTACTAAGAGATTTTTGACCTATGGTCAGCCTTTCACCATTATTTTTAGAAAATTACTATTTTTTATTGAAAAGAATGAAACGACTAAGTCTGTAAATATAATGCTATCTTCAATCCCCACACCATATAAATGCCACCCTACATTAGAATTTTCAAACTATATGCTGTCAGGGTGATGTTCTGAGATGAAATCCCATGTACAGAGGAAGTGTAGCTTACAACGGAGCAGAAGATAAAATACAGATTTTGGAACAGAGCAAGACTTCTGTGTCTGAAATGCACTAGTTACATGATTTTGAGTAACATATCTAATTTTCCTGACTTTTAAGTTTTGACCATAGAATGAGAATAATAATGTTCCTTGGAATGGTTGGGCCATATGTGGATTCCCAGCCCATAGCTGTTCTCATATTTTAGTAGGGTAATATTTAGGCTGCTGATATTATGTATGTTGTTGATTTTGCCCTTCTTTCTTTACCTTCAGCGCTCACAAGGTACAAAGCAAGGAATAGTCTGTCTGTGTGTCTGTCTTTCTTTCTTCTTTCTTTTTTTCTTTTTTCCCCATTTTATTGATACGTATACATGCAAAAATTTAAGGTTTACAATGGAGTTGAGCCTTTTATACACATATGTATCTTGTCAAGGTGACAAGAGCTTTCCCACTCTCCTTTTGTCCCTCCCCTCCCCTCCCTCCTCCCCTACCCGACCCCCCTGTTTCACTTTATTATTCATTTTAAGTTCCATCCGAGTTGTGCTCTTGGACTCTACTGAAAAGTGGGCAAATGAAACGAAGAGAGTGTTCACTCTTTTTTCTTTTTTTGACACAGCTTCTCTCTCTGCAGCACAGGCTGGTCATGAACTCATTACGGAGTCCAGGCTGACCTTGGACTCAAGGCAGTCTTCCTGCCTCAGCCTCCTGAGTGCTGGGATTATAGGTGTGCACCACGAAATATAGTATTTCTTGTTATGAGTGTCATCAACTGCACAGATTTTAGCCATTCCGTTTTTTTTCCTTTCCTTGACCATGTGATTGTAGAAAAATGATTTAGTCTCCCTGTATTAATCTGTACATAGGGAAATATAGCATCTTTCCTCTAAGTATTTAACCTGTCAGGATAAAGTACAATAATATATAGATAGGCCAAAAACCTCTTAGCAAATGATAATATTCTCAGTGGGTATAGATATATGTAAAACATCTAGAATAATCTCTTCAAAGTACTTATGATACATACCATTTCTATTTGTAACATTTAATGTCATTAATTTCATGATAGTTAAAGAAGCGAGAATTTCTGGGAAAACCCAGAGAATAGATTTAAAACTTCTCCTGGGTTGTTCCACACCCATTCACGTCACGAGATTCTCTCTCGTACACCCAAACCCCAAATTACTGTCTTTGTTTGCTTTATAAGGAAGAGATGTTACAGGGAGGAAATCAAGCAAATAATGCAACTAAAAAAGCTGTTAAATGCACTCCCCTAAATAGATTGAAAAGATAATACTAAGTAACCCACTGTCCCCAAAGAAAAGAAAAGCAAACAAATAAAACTCACAACAATACGTGGTGAAAAAATTTTGCTAAGAGAAAAAGGTATTTCTGGGAAGAGCTACTGAACAATATACGTCCTATAATACACAGAGTTTAATCATCCACTGTTTCACTGTAAAACGTGTTCACTTTCGGACTGTGCTTGCACAATCTGTACAAGACAAAGCCAGAGGCGTCTCTTAAGCTCCTTACAGCTCTTAAGATCATACACTTCAGGATGCAATTTTTAAGGTATTTAAATTTTAGATGCCATTTTTAAAACATTTGAATTTTATTTAAGTGTGTCTAAGGAAAGTTTTACAGCCCCGGATTTGGAAGGAGATAACATAGTTCCCAGAAACAAACCAACCACTTTAAGCAGTTAAGGACTTTACTGAATGCTAATTAAACCCAGAAAATATGTAGGAAAAAAATTAAAATTCCAGGCTCATTTAAACCACACTTTGTAAGGTATTTTAAAAGATAATGAAGATCTAGCAGATGGTAGTGAAAAATTAACTACTGGGGATTTTTAGTTTGGATGGATTTATTTTGAACATCTAAAGTCTTTGTATTTATGAATACGCCCAGAATCTTTTATGACTTCATGTTAAAGACTGGGTTATATAAGTTTTGATGAACCATCATATCCTAGATCATGAAATCTTGAAAACTATTCCTCCACAGTTCAAGGGAATATTCTAATGTCTGTTTTAGACTTTCTTCGTGAAAACCTACATCTACGTCTTGAGGATGTTTTAACAGAGAAATTCTATAACTTTCCAAGAAGTCAGAAAGGCACCAGCCCTAGCAGGGTGGGGAAGGGGAAGTGACAGCTTGAAGTGATTAAAGGACAGAAGAAGAAACATTGTTATAGCTTCTTCATGTTTTCTGTCTGCAGTGAGGTGAGCATCTGTCTCCCAAGACTCTGTCAGGTGCCTCCACCATTGCCAGCTGCCTATGAAGGCACTGTGTGAGACCTTCTGAAACTGTGACCTAATTAAATCTTTCCTCCCTTAAGCTGTGGATGTTGGGTATTTTGTAACAGCAATGTGTTAGCAACTAGAATGTAGAGGCTGTACTTCCTTCAGTCATCTATGTCAAAGTGGCATTTGTGAGAATCATAAATCATGAAAATGCTCTCCTCTGTAGACTTGTTTACTAAGACAACTCCCCACCCGTGACAGTGGGCCATCGTGACAGGGCAGACACACTTTCTATGTTCTTCAACCTTTCAGTTACAAACAAGAAGTATAATGGTTTTGTTTCATCAACATGGCATAGAATGAGAACAGAAATGGAATGCAGGAAAAAACAACTAGGTACAGAAAACAGCCTTACATCTGTTGCCAGTGTAAATAGAGAATGACTCCAGAGATAGTGAGAAATGCCAAGGATGCAAATTAACGTCTCTTGTAGTAAAATGCACGGCTTATAAATTGGCCAGAAATAAAAGAACCGGTGGAGTGAGACATAGAGTACAAGGCCAAAAAGCTCAGTCTTAGAGGACCTTGGAAGGAAGTCTCAGATGCTCCTAAAAATTATAATAAGGATAGAAGTCATGTTTGTTTAAACCCATTTTTCTGCTGTGTCACTGTTTCTTTGCTTTAAAAATAACACCATGTGTTTAATCTATATATTTGTAAATAGTATATCAGAAACTTCACATTTAATCAAAGAATTTTCATTGAGTTTTTTTTTTTTCAAAGCTAAAGTTCATTGATTGTTGGGGGGAAAAATACCTAAGTAAAAATTTTTCTTTCAAGATCTGTCATACTGAGATATGTCACATCTGGGTAGAGTTGGTGATTGACCACTGGCATTTAAATTACTTTAATTAGCCATCAAAATCGATTACAATCTTCACAATAAGGACCTTTATAAAAGTCACATGTCTTACCTATTTTTTTAAAGGGTCTCACTCTGTAGCCCAGGCTGGTCCTGAACTCACTGTGGAGCCCAGGCTGGCCTTGGACTCTTGTCAATCCTCCAGTTTCAGCTTCCCAAGTGCTGGGATTAATGGTGTGCGCCACCACGCCCAGTTTATGTGGTGCTGGGGAATCGAACTCAGGTACTTAGCATTTTCTGGCAAGCACTTTAACTACTGAGCTATTCTTTCAGCCCCATGTCATACTTGTTGCCTGGTAAAATGGGAAAACCAAAGAGAAGATTTCATGGAAAACAAAGTGCTACTCCGAAAGACCCATGATGGCAGTGTTGTCCTGGGTGCTCAGGAGTGTGCCAGCCCTCCCCTTCCCCTTCCCCCTCCCCTCTCCTTCCCCTTCCCCTTTGCCTTGCCTTTTTTTCTTTTCTCTCTCTCTCTCTCTCTCTCTCTCTCTCTCTCTCTCTCTTTCTTTCTTTCCTTTCTCTCTTTCTTTCTTTCTCCCACACTACAGAAATGTTCGCATGCAAACAAACACCTCCATCTCAGCCAAGGGCACCTAGGGAAGTAAATCTATGATGGCTGTAAATAATTCTCTTCAACTCCAAGTTATGACTTATTTCTCATGCTCCTCAAATTTCTTATGGGAGCATCAGGAGATTAACTAGAAACCAGTAAATGCCTGACAGTCAGAATGAAGAAATCTGGATGAATTCAGATGTATGTGGGTATCTTGATATCCCTCTAAATCTCTCTCTATCTGATTAACCGGGGCTTCTCTCCCTTCCTTTCTGAGGAAATTTGCTGTATTTAGCTTGAGGACACTTAAATCGTGATATACTGCAAGAAAACTATTATTTTTAAAAGATTTACACTCACCCGCCCTCAAGGCCTCCAGATCCACACTAGAGTCAGCCCCAGCCTATCCAAGGAAGGTTAGAGCCAGTCTGGTGTGAGATGGGTTAATGTACACACTGAGAGCTTGTCAGTGTGGCTGATTTTTATCATCAAGAATTAACATGCACAGACGAAAATGGATAGAAGTGTATTTGCTCACAGTAGACATAAAGTGGCTTTGGAAGCCAAATGTACAGGTATGGCTGTACTGATGAGAAGGAATTCTACACATAGGGTTGAGAAACTGGGAAAACTCTGGTAATTCGATAATATACATGATTGTACTCTGAATTTCCTGTTGGCCTATCTCAGAAGAAACTGACGTGTGGGATTTCCTTGCTATAGAGGAAGATATCCAAAGGCTTAGAGAAACAGAAATGTTGGAGTGTACTTGAAATGTGGGACCGATTCACTCCCCCATGTCCCCCTTACTAGGTGTCCTGGGAAGAAGGTTCAAAGGACATTCTAACAGAAATATGGCACAGTTCTTTGGTGAGGAGCACACTGCCACCTGTGAGGGCTCCATGGATGTTCGCTGTTGGACCTCTTGAAGACATTCCCTGTTGAATTGTCAAAGGTTTGTATTGTCCATCCTCATCCTGTACTTTCCAAAGGGACCTAGGGCCTTAGAGTTATGCACCTTCTAGAAAGGAAGTGGGACTACATGAGGTTGCTGCATCCTGACTGTGCTGGCACCAATCCTAAGTAATCCCGAGGGAGTCAGTGACCCTGCAGTCTGTCAGTCAAGGTGAAAATTTAGGAGGGTTGGAAGGTCAGTGGGCCTGCAGCTTAAATCTGCTATTTGATGAACCTAGTGGGTCCACAAGTTTATCTGGAGTTTGTTTTTCACAATTTGAATATGCAATTTGAAAAGACGTATTTGGCAAGCAGCATAATCCCCTCATTAGCTTCAAGACTCTTTTTATTTTTTAATTTTAATTTTTTAAAACAAAAAACAGCTTGGAAACATTCTTAATCTGTGTCCTCAATCAACTTTGTTCTTTTTGAAATGAAACCGTATCTTTCACTCATAGCAAATCTTATGGTTCACATAACAGAATTATAAACTTCCCAGAGCACTCAAAAATTGCTTTTTTCTTCCTTTTTCTGTTGTTTCTTTTCTTTTCTTTCTATTCCTTCCTTTCTTCCTTCCTTTTCTTTTTTTTTCTGACAGGAGGGGCCCCTTCCTAATGCTACAGGTCTTCCAGGTCTCGTTTTGTTTTCAACTGGTACATACTCTTAACATGTATAAAGCTCAGCCCATGTTCGATATTTTGAATTTGGAATAACTGAAGCAGCCAAATGATGCTTATTTTTAAAATACAATTAGAAAGCTCTTGTGGACTTTGTTCTTCATTTAATTTATTTTCCTATTGGATGAAGGGCCTCAGAGTTATGCAAGACCAGCAAATATTTTATGCGATTTTTTTCAAGTAGCGTTGCATGATTCAGCAGTTAAGATGCAGTCAATAAATTGTGTCCTCAAATATTTTGACTGTGAATCCACCTTTATGAATTTACTCCAGACACACAGACACACAAAACCACATTATGTTGCATTTTAAAAGTTCAAGTGTGTATATGAGAATATAGGTTTTCAGAATCCCAATAAGAAGTGTACAAGCAGAACTGGCTATTTTAGATTGTATCTCTTGAAGTGTCATGGTGCATTCTGTTCAAACCCACCCAGAGCAGGACAGTAAGTTGGAAACTCACTCCCCTACTAGGCAAGCATGCATTCAGTGACGTCAGCACAGCACAGGCACTGACCTTCCATATTCCACAGTGCACTGAATTCTCGAGTTGCTTTCTTGCACTTAAGCTCCTCATTTCCACTTACTGTGAGGGAGAAGGTCCATAGTGTGTGGAAGGCGCTGGGTGTAGGGAAAGTGGAGGAGAGATGGTGTTGGCAGTGGTGGCGATTTCTGAATGTCCACTCCAATACAGACATAATCAATTAAAAAAGACAGAGTGCCCAGTAGCTGCTTTTGGACAGGACATGAGTTCCTCAGCTTTCTCTAATCTATTTGGGAAGGGTGAAAGTGAGTCTGAGAATTATGAAGCAGTGACATCTATCCGAGCTTCTCTAACAAAGTCTGAAGTTCATCAGAAGGGCATAAACAAGACAAACAGACTCTGATCTTCCTGGCAATCACTTGAAGGTAGAATAAAGCATTTTAGGAATTAATAATATAATATACTGTTTTATTTGGCCATTATATAAGATGTATTATTCCTGTACTAAAGGAATGGCATTCGAGGGACTGTAAAAGAAGCCCCAAGAAAATGTTAATTTATTACAGGGTGACAAATCCATGTAGATTAGAGAGAATTATATAAGATTTGTCTTTTGCTTCCGTCATTTCTCGGTTTCAAATAGATACTTTTCAAATTGTTGAAGTTTTTGCTTTTTAGTTGCAGTCAAAAACAAATCAAATGAGGTTGTTATAACCATTTGCAGTTGTATTTTGCCGTTTGATAGTATTACGTTTACTCACATTGTTTGTGTAACCAGTCCTCATGTACAGATGGACGGACATTCGCTTAAAAAACAATGAGAAGGAGGCTTGCTAACTGATCCATATTTTTCACTGTCCAAAATCTCATAGATTTGTTTTACTGACTATTAACTCAAGTTTCCTGACTCGACAATGGTAGGATTCAGCCAGTCAATCAAATATTCGTTGGCTGCCCCCATTGTGCAATGAACTGTGGGCGTGAAGAGAGGCGCTACTGCCCTTGTTAATGTCTGATGAGAAACACAACATCATGATATGCAAAATATTCTGGATGTAGGTCGGCAGAGAGAATGCAGGGAGCGCCGTGCTATATGGAGAGACCAATGCGAAAAGGATTCAAAGTGAAACTTGTCGCACTGAGACCGGGACAGAGCTTTGGTTTAAGAGATGGAACTACCTGATGAACTGAACACAGGAGTTTGAGGCTGCACAGCAGAATTGAAAGCAATGAGCAATTTTAAGTACACTAAATGTAAAACTTGCAACCACTTCTTGATAATTTCATTTTACCTTTTGTTATTTCACAGTTAGCTCTATTGCTTGCTGGTGACCTCTGCTAAGAGGCCTCCAAGCTGGTAGGTCGATATGCTAAAGAGAACAGCAGGGAGTGGGGCTGTACTCACTGAATGTAGAACTCAAATAAATCGCGGAATTCTAGATTCCGGAAACACATGTTCGTTCAGCTGTGAGTCTCTGCCTCAGTAATTCTAAAGGCAGTGCAGATTCTAGCCCCCTTTTCCCCTTGAGGTTACAGGTATCAAAGATGAGGGGCATTTATAACCACTATGGAGGGGACAGTAATCAGCTGTGTTATGAAAAACAAGACCAATATTTCTGGAAACCAAGAGACAAAAATCCACTGGAGATGTGAAGGTGCCCTACGTGGCAGAGCGAATGTACTACCCAGCACGCACAAAGTACCATCACAAATCGAGGTCTGCCACATAATTTTCATATCCTAGAGTAAATTAAAAATGCAATGCTTCTTGTGTATTCTAAAACGTGACGAACTTTCAATGCACATCTTTTAAAATTATTTATTTTGATAGAGGGTCTTGCTATGTCAGGAAGTTCCCCAGGCTCCGCTTGAACCTGGGATCCTCCTACCTCAGTCTCCCAGGGTGGTGAGATGCCCAGACTGTACCACTGCATCCAGCTGGAGATCTTCTAATACGGCTGTACAGCTAACTCCCTAATGAAGCTGGCCTCGTCTTATTTCCATCTCTGCCTGTGTGTGAGACTCCTTAGTTCTCCACAAGCCCTGGTGATGGAGGAGAAAGGCAAACTTTTCCATGCCTCACAGCAATGCACAGGATTCTGTTCAGACAGGCCACGATGATATAGGGCTTCAGAATCAATATTTTGGACAACTTTCTAGAAACGTAAACAGGCAAGTAAGCTTCATTACCAAAATAAGAGAGAAATACTTTGACACTACTCACAGCGTTCTTTCGCTTTATCCTATTTAAGCCATCTTGAGGGTGATAAGAAAAAAATGCATGTCTTACTTAAGATATTAAAATTCTGTGCACTGGATCTTCAAATAAGGAAAAAACCCAGTACAGAGGTGATGTATTATTCAGCATAGGTAGGGTAGTACTACTGAAATAAATATCCTCTACGACTTAATAAGTACACACAGCCAAAGTTCATTTCTCTCTTACACAGAGTTGTTGCAATCCCCTCACCTAGGCAACTGACCTTCATGGGCAACTATGTTTACTACTTACTTCAAAAATATACATGAAGACAACCACAAAGCCACTATTAGAGCAGTGATTGTATACACTGAATGTCTCACAAGAGGCATTCAGTGTCTCCAGAGTGGTACATTAGGGGCAGGGTACACTACTCGTTACAGAATGTCACTTCTACCCCAATAGAGAGTTATCTTTCATCTCAAACATCAAAAAACACCACTACTGGAACCCAAGACCTCGCATGTGCTAGGTACACGCTCTACCACTGACCCATTTTCCTAGCCCTCTAGTCTGTTTTAACAGAAAGGCCTATATTCACTTATCATGCCAAAAGACAGTGAAATTTTGCATTAAGCAAAATGCAACTGCATCCCACATGCATTTGCAGTCTGCAGCGTTCCCTCATTCTCTTCCTTCTCTCCAGCAAAATCAACACAGAAGCCAGATGATACAACCCATTTCAATCAAGAGTTTCACAGAGCCTTGGAGTCACAAAGCAGATTTGTGGCTCTTTAGAAGCTGTAGTGTATAAAAACAAAATTACTGCAAAAAACTGTGTTTTCTTGAAGTTAAAGGCAAATCAAAGAGGCCCTAATGTACTCAGCATTTATCTGGTGACTGTTGCCATAGTGTCTAGAAATTTAATATGATTGCTTAGCATTTACATGGCATTTTCTATATGCTCTTTTTAAAAACCACTCTGCTCAGTCCTTTTTAATCTATTCCATGAGTTGTGCCAGGCCAACTGGATCCACCTTCCTGTTGAGGATTCCATGAAGATTTGAGGTTCTCACGGTGTCATGTAGATGCCAGTACTTAGTCTAGTAAATCCAGCTGTTAAGGCCTCTGTAATCCTGCAATGCTGATAGGTGGGCTGAGGCAAAAGCCTCAGGCAAAACAAAGCCTCAGCATTTCTTTAGTTTGTTCAATTAATTTCAATCATGACAACCTTTTAATTTTTACTTGATACCGTCTTGCAAGAGTCTTCTCTCTTGGCAGGTGTACACCCATCAGTTCTGGTAGATTTGTGGAGGTTTAGTGTAGACTTGGTAATTTCCAAACTACGCAACTGCTAGAGACTTGGTTGCCTCATCACTCCCTTTCCTCCAACGGTTGGGCCTTGGTGGTATTGTGTGGCACTGCAGTATAATGAGATTTCACAGGATGAGGAAGTCAAGGCCATGTTGATTTCAGCATGGGGCCACCAATTACTGCATTTCTTACAGGTTGTGCACATGGCCATGGAAATTCCATTGATAAATGTGTGATCCTTCACAGTTGAGTCTGAACTCACAGGGATCAAAGCAATTCATCACAAGGGCTATCCTGTCACTTTAGTTGAGGGGACAATTCAAAGTACAAGAACAGAAATCTTCACCTCCTCGAAAGAGCTCTTTGAGATTTTTCTTTATATAATAACAATTCTCTGACTTCCTGTCCCTAGATTATAGAACTTTTGCACCTGTACACAGATGTTTTTGTACATTATTTGGACTACAGAGTAGACTCCTATGTTTTCACCTTCCTTGCTTAAATATAAAATACCCTAGGACCAACATCTCTCTCCCCACCCCTCTCTCTGTATCGTTATTTCTATCCACAAGTTCTAATGCAGGATGTGTGCACCTTTGCTTCCAATTCATTGGTATTAAGCAGAACTTAGTGATAAAAATTTATCTTACATTTATGAATGTAATTTAATAATATCAAATCAATTTTAATGTTTCTCAAGATACATCCACTTGCATTAATAGATCTGTGCCTAGGTATAATAATTTACATTACAAATCCCTTTGGGGTATTTTTTCCTGGCATAATTCACTTAAAAACTTTAAATGTGAATTTTTATCAATGCACAAAAGAAAGAGAAAACAAAATAAACAAGAATTAAAAATTAAACAGAGACTAAAAACTATACGTATATTTTATGTTAGGACTTAATTTGTGTCCTCAAATTTAAGAAGCTTCTACAAATATTGCTAGATAGAGTCAGATGCTTTTCACCCTGTTTACTTCCAGGAATACTTTGAACTCTGCTGGAATTACAGCATGCGGTACACTGTGTGACATTTATTTATTTACACAACTGCCTCTAATAACAGAATGTAAACTCTTTGACAAAGAGATATAGTGTGTTTTGTCTCTGCAACAGTCATGCTTTGCACAACACGATGTTTAAAAGGATACATGATGTATTAGTATTAATAAACATAAGCCATTTAAATTGAGATATTAGAGATCATCACAAATATCTTCCGAACCTACTTACAGTCAATGACAGAATCATCAAAGTTGGAAAGGCTACAGGAGACTTTATGTACGCCACCATAAAACCAGTTGGCTTTCTTGTATTTGGAACAGGTTGAGAAAACCTGATTAAATGGAGTTTTGACAGCTACACCGTAATTCCCAGCACACTTCAAAGCGTGACTTTTCTCTCAAATAGATACCAGGGCCAACAATGCCCATTCGCAATGAGTTATCATAGCCAGATTGCTTTACATTTCTGATACAAATGCAACTAAATCACATGGAATTTCCTGAACACTGCGGGGAAATGCTGCTCTGGGAATACAGCAGCGGCTAGTGACGATACAAATATAATTGGTGCAGTTTCAAGCATGCCACCAGTGAATCTGTAGGGAGCGCTTCTTTGTCCGCTTTCCCACATCTGATGTGGGCTGGAAGTGATAAATTGAAAAATAAGCTAACCCCATGGTAATAGTTTTTTTTTCCTCTTCTTGCTTAGCTTTGTCCCCTTTTTATTGAGAACTCCAAGAGATTGGACTGATGTTTAAGTCTTAATTTAATTAAGATTTAAATGGCAATCTGCTTACTTCATCTCCCTTTCAATTTGCATCCATAAGCACCTGCCAAGTGAATATTTAGAAGCAGTTTGATTGGAAGTTTGTTTTTATAATTATCATGGCAACCTCAGCCTTCCTTTCCTTTTTCAGTTCTCTGCTACCATAATTCTTATATGCTAAATTGTCTTTAATTGAAAAAATTAAAGTAAATATTAAAAAATTTTTGGAAGAGGACAAAATACATTATTTTCATCTTAAGGCATTTTAACACAAAATAGCAAACATATTTTTCCCATTTTATTGATATGTATATGTGCAAAATTTAAGGTTTGCAATGGAGTTGAGCCTTTTATGCACATATGTATCTTGTCAAGGTGACAAGGGCTTTCCCACTCTCTTTTCGTCCCTCCCCCTACCCGCCCCTCCCTCCCTCCTCCCCTACCAGATTCCGTTTCACTTTGTTTTTCCTTTTAAGTTCCATAAGAGTTGTGCTCTGGGACTCTCATATCAGAGAGACCATTCGATGTTTCACCTTCTGTTTCTGACTCACTTCACTAAGCATGATGTTCTCAAGTTTCTTCCATTTGCCTGTAAAAGCCTCCACATTGTTGGACTTTATTGACGCATAGTATTCCATTGTGTATAAATACCACATTTTGTGTATCCACTGGTCTGTTGATGGGTAGTTTGGCGACTTTCATATTTTAGCTATTGTTAATTGTGCTGCTATGAACATGGTTATACAGATATCTCTGTTGTGTGTTGTTTTGACCTCTTTTGGATATATTCCCAGGAGAGGTGTGGCTGGATCAAAGGGGACATTTATTTCTAGTCTTTTGAGAGCTCTCCATACTGCTTTCCAAAGGGGTTGTACAAATTTACATTCCCACCAGCAGTGCAGGAGGGTTCCTTTCTCCCCACAGCCTCACCAGCACTGATTACTATTTGACTTGTTGATGTAGGCCATTCTCCCTGGGGTGAGATGCTATCTTAGCGTTGTTTTGATTTGCATTTCTCTTATGGCTAGAGGTGTTGAACATCTTTTCATGTATCTATTGGCCTTTTGCATTTCTTCCTGAGTGAACTGTCTCTTCATTTCATTTGCCCACTTTTCAGTAGGATCCTTTATTTTGGTAGGCTTACTTTTCTTCAGCTCCTTGTATATTCTAGTTATAAGCTTCTCATCTGAGATGTTGGTGGTAAATATTTTTCCCACTCTGTTGGTTCTCTTTTTACAATGTTTATAGTTTCCTTTGCTGTACAGAAACTTTTTAATTTGACAAGATCCCATTTGTTGATAATGGGGAAATTTTCTTTTGCTCTTGGTGTCTTGTCAAGAAAGTCTTCGCCTACCCCTATGTCTTTTAGGAATTTGCCTAATTTGTCTTCTAGAAGATTTAGTGTTTCATTTTTAATGTCTAAGTCTTTGATCCACTTTGATTTGATTTTGGTGCATGGTGACAGGTGTGTGACTAGATTCATTCTTCTACATGCGGATGTCCAGTTTTCCCAGCACCACTTGTTGAACGGGCTGTCCTTTTTCCATTGTGTGCATTTGGCCCCTTTGTCAAAAATTAAGTAATTGAGGGTATTTGGATTTGTCTCTGCATGTTCAATTCTGTTCCACTGGTTTGTCTATTTTTGTGCCAGTACCAAATTGTTTTTACAACTATGGCTTTTCAGTATAGCCTGATGTCTGGAACTGTAATGCCTCCTGCTTTGGTCTTGTTGCTCAGGATTGCTCTGGCTATTCTTGGTCTCTTTTGGTTCCATATGAATTTAAGGATTGTCATTTCAAGTTCTTTGAAGAAATTTGTAGGTATTTTGATAGGAATTGCATTGAATCTGTGTATCAGTTTTGGTAATATAGTCATTTTGACTATATTTATTTTGCCTATCCAAGAGCAGAGGATACCTTTCCATTTTCTAGTGTCTCCTATAACTTCTTTCTTCAATGTAATGTAGTTTTCTTTATATAGGTCTTTCACTTCCTTGGTTAGGTATACTCCTAGGTATTTAATTTTTTGCTGAGCTATTGAGAATGGAATTGTTTTTCTGAGTTCTTGCTCAATAAGTTCATTATTATTATAGAGAAAAGCTATTGATTTTTTAGTGTTAATTTTGTAGCCTGTGACTTGGCTACATTTTTTTTATTATTTCTGGGAGTTTCATAGTGGAGTTTTTAGGGTCTTCCCTGTAGATAATCATATCATCTGCAAATAAGGAGAGTTTGACCTCCTCATTTCCGATGCATATACCCTTTATTTCATTTTCTTGTCTGATTGCTATGGCCAATGTTTCAAGAACTATGTTGAATAGAAGTGGTGAGAGAGGGCATCCCTGTCTTGTTCCTGATTTGAGAGGGAACGATTTCAACTTTTCTCCATTTACTATGATATTTGCAGTAGGTTTA